>OY728135.1:1046646734-1047271734 GCA_963277665.1 Viscum album | reverse complement strand
TTCTTATAATAATCATATTATTTCAATAATAATAATAATAATAGTAATAATAATAATAAAATAACTAATAGTAATAATAATATAAATAATAATATAATTAATAATAATAATAATAAAACAAATAATAATAATAATAAAATTAACAAGAAAAATGATATTATTATTGTTATTGGAAAACATTCTTTTCAAATCCTAATCCATTTATTCATCTTATTCCAAAAACTCGGAAATCGCGCACTCATCACACGACATAATAAACCGTGCGCAAGTTGTGCACATTATCCCAAACCACTTGGGCACCCACACAACACCTTGGGAGACTGCGCGGCAACTGCCAATTGTATAGTGACCACACACAGGACTGAAACCCTATAAAAATATTAAATGACGAAAATTTTAAGTCGAGACCCAACACAGACTTTGGCGCGAGAACCAAGATCCAAGAATTATTAAAATAAAAAATAATTTAAAAATCATGATGTGATAGGGCACATATTTCTATTAAATGTTTATTCTCATTAAATCAGGGTTTTTGATTAAACATATACCATCTTATATGGGACATGTGTTTAGGCATTCCAATATAGTGGTATTGTATATTATGGATTCAGGACCTTTAAAATTTTATTAATTTTAATTGTTCATATTGTATATTTATATGTGTGTTTTATGTATTTGATTATGATATTGGAATGTTATGTTCAAATTATATTAAAATTATAAAAAGATAAATGTGGTTATATTTGTGATATAAAAGTTCCCCATTTTCTCTATATTGAACCTCGACTCATGTCACAATATATAATTATTAGAGGGACATGCATGAATTAAGTACAATTCCATAATGAAGAAACATTTTTAATTAACAATTTATAGGAAAATTTCATTGTATACAACCAATATGACCCATTTGGAACAACCACACATGCTTTCATTCCATAACCAATACATCTCCTTGGAATAAATAATTCTTTATCTCTATAAAATTAATCCTTTATAATTCACCTATATCATGATAACAACTATATTTATATATGTATTTTACTAGGGTTTAAAATTTAAAAGAATTTTACTCAAATTTTTATGTCCTACTTTGTTAATTATGTACCACCCCTTATCCATACTCCTTGAACTGGTGCTACAAACACATACATTGCATAACATATTTGATACTGAATATATATTTTGGGACATAACGATCCTATAATTACATAACTAAAAAAATATATTTCATGACATACATTCCCAATACATATCAGGTTTAGAGGTTTAAGGAATTAAGATAAATAATAATCAAATAAAACCCATGGATTCCTCAACTGAATAACATTTACTTTTTACTTTTATAAACTACTTAATCAATAATAAGTCTTCAATATCTCCCATAGATTCTCTACAGAACCTATCTGGTTAGATATATCATGTGTAATACATTACATCATAACATTGGGAAGTAGAAACATGAAAAGGGATGTTCTCAAATGATCAGTAAGGGAAAACATATAATTGAGGAAATTATGAACAAAAACATAAAATACCTATTATAATATGAATAATTAATCATCGTAATTCCATAATCAAATGAAACTGAGAGAATAATATATATTTGTATAAAATGAAAATATATAGATCAAATTGATAAAAATAATAGAATTCGTTGTGATGGAATCTATAATAATAAACATATTGATCCTAACATCAATGCATTATCCAAGAAATCATACATTCCGTCATGGTCATAGCCAAGAAATCATTCATTTAATGAACACCATAGTCAATACATATTAATTAATTGAGTAAGTATACACTAAATAAGAAAACATGTTTTCATCAAGAGACCTAATGATTCATCAATGAGATATATAATTATATGGACCACACATCACATTTTAATTCCAATTCATTCATCATATGAAACATTTTATAAATAATACATAATCATCTTTCCTAATGATCATCCCTATTGGAATAACAACATATAAAACATCAATAATTTTCTCCATGCCAAAAAATGGATAACATGATCATAAATTATCTAAATAAATAAGTTTAAAGGTTAAATAATATGTAGTAAACTTTCCCATGTAATAAATAAATATATTCGTTGGAATAATAGATATAATTATTTTAAATAGTTACCCAATTAATAAATAGTATTGATTTCAATAGAAGAATCCATGAAGATAAAACTGTATGTATCAATGTAATATTTTTATGCCAATAATTTTCCCAATAAATATTATTATGGTATAGAGGTGAATTTAATTCAATCAAATAAATGGAAAATAATTTATTCACAAGGATAAGTCATTGGAAGAAGAATTATTGTTATTCATCGTGGATGGTTATGCAAGACAACAGAAGTGATTGATCGTGCATTTGATAGAAGATAACATTGCATAAGGCATATATAAAACAAATTTGGATTGTTTTATAGGAACATATACCTTGTCTATATAACAAAACATAGAACTATGTTTATATAGATAGAAATCATACTTGAAAAATAATGCTTTGAATGGTATTACATGAGAATTTATCAAGAATCAAATTTTTTGATACTATAAGTTATATATAAAAAATTATAATTATATATAATTATTAAAGGATAAATCATGTTACATAAATCTCATGTGTGTAAATCCATTTGAATTTAGAAAATAAAATGGATTGGAAAACTTAAAATAGATTTGGGAAAACATTTTTCATATTGATGTAAAATACAAACTAACTAGTCAATTTATAAAGAACCTTTTTCAAATGTTGATGTGAAATATTTCTAAAACATTTACATTGAAAAAGAATATTTAATATTTTATTTTTGAAAATTACATAATTTTTTTATGAAATGTGGATAAAAATATAAAACATTTTATAATGAAAGGAAATGAGCCTTTTTATTACCCTAAAAATACATGTGTTAAAAACTAACATTGTAAAAAGAGTAATAAAATAATATTTCAATTAAAACATTTTTTCCTAAATTTTATTATAAAATACCATAAAATAAAATATTATTATAGGGGAAACTAATCATGTAAGAAAAATTTTCAATATTCATATTTTTTAACTCAATGAAATAGGATTTGAGATATCAATATCCGTTACCAGAAATATACTTCGTAAAGTAGAAAATATTACAAAACAATTTCTATTTTAGGATTTTGAATACAAAAAAACAATGATAAAATGTAACATAATACAATAAATAGTATAATTTACCCAACATATACCAATTAAGCTCAAGAGAAACCTTATAACTGAATGAATGAAAAATGAGTTACCAAATATCCTTACTATTATGGTAACAATTGAAACCAAAACCATTTGAAGAATGTAACTTTATTTTCCTTATTACATTCCATGAAATATGAAAATTATGTTAAAAATTCATCCATGGTAGTTAAATGCACCATAAAAGGAAAACATGGTTCAAAAAATGTTTATGCCTCTAAGAATCATAATTGAAACCAGTAAAATCATTAAAACATTAGATATTTTTTAATGAAAATAAATTAAATTATATGATTTAAATGCATACATAAAGTTTTATTAATAATCAAAGAATCATGGTAAAAAAATATTAATTGGATAATATAAAAACAAATCCAAATAAAACAAAGAGTATAATAAGATGTATGTCTCAAGAAGTGAAAATTTATGGAAAAATCCCTTGCGTTCTTCCAGATTTGTTCTAAGTATGCACATAACTTCCGAAATAATAAAATTTAATTTATCAAATACTTTATTAGGAAACTTATTATTATATATTTAATTTAATATTGACCTTTTATAGTCATATTCTATTTATTTATTGTATAATTATTTCTTATGTTTGTGAGAAAGTAGAAATAGTGGTGGTTTTTTTCTGTAATTTTAGTGATCAAGAAGATATTACAATAATAAGATAAATGCTTAATATAACATTTTCATAACCATAAAAAATATTTATTTAATTATTAACTATGAATAACATTATTATTTAAGTTTATATAGCCATCCATGATATATATTTATAACATTATTCAGGTAGGTGGTTAAACCAACCCAAACATGAACATACCATTTTTTGATGGGGAAGTATGGTTGAGAAATTGTTTTTTTCATAATATAATTATAAAATAAGAAAAAATATTATTTATATGTTTCTAATTTTTTGAATCATAATTTTTTGGCTTTTATAAATAATTAAATTCAATATTATATAAAAAATGTTACGTCGTGGAGGTGGTAGTCTATACAAGACATAATTAGGGTAATTTTGTTTTTCTAAGTGTATAAACATGAATAAATAATTTTAGTTATATTAATTGAATAAAAATATTCTATAATAATTACACTTATTTAATAACATAAATATGGTTATGATACTTTTGGATGATAACAATTTCAAATAAAAGGTATGGAGTAAGTAATAATCGCATTGGCACCTTGAACTTTATTTTGAAAATATCCATTTAAATGAATGGAATAGATTAACTAACTGAGACTAGAGACTAATTATCTTGAGATAATTTTATATGAGGTTTATAATATCATATTTCTAATAATTAATTCAATGCAATGGTTCTGGTATGATGGGGTGAATGTGACCCATTTTATAAGTACAAAAATGTGATCTTTTGGGAATACCATTTACTTTCCAATGATATCATCGCAATATTCCAAGATAAATGACAGAAGAAGTTAAAAATAAATGTATTTTGGGGTAATGTAAGGTTGGTAAATCCTGCAAAACTAATTTTATCACATGTTTTAAGCATTTTTCATCCCTTTTAGCACTTTTTTTTTAAATATTTCCATTATTGTGTTTAGATTTGTTTCTTATTTTAAGCTATTTGTTTATATTTAATTAAAAATATAATTTCTCCATTATAACAATATTTTATATCATAAAACTTAATTTATCCTCAATATATTTCAATTTAATTTAATGTTAATATATAATTAACTATTAAGTTATAAAATTTAATATTAGTAAAACTGTTCTATAGAAAGATGTTTTTAACATAATGTGTTTTTAATATTATTTAGTATTGATTACCAAATTAATGAGTGATAATATATTTATATATAGCCTTAAAAATCATATTAAGTGGTGTAGTTCTAAACTGATCATTTTTGTTTTATTTCTTTTTATATCTCCATGAAATCATATAAAACTATGTCAAAAGAATAAATTCAATATCTTCCTTATAATTATATGTTATTATGTTAATTTAATAACCTATATCTATCTCTTCCCCCGTAAAATGTGAAACCAAATGAACATTCATGGGGACGGAGGACTACTGCTTCGTGAACTGAGGTAACTCATTTTCCATCACCACATATCACATATGGTTATAATGTTAGATTTACTGTGTACATATATGATATTCCTGAATTAATTATCATATTATAAATATATGATATCCTTTATTTTATTGATATTATATACATTGAAAATTTTTAACCGTGTTTGTGTGTACATGTTGATTACCACCTCCATGAAGCGATGTTATTCATTTTTCATATCCACATACATGGATTCTATAAATAAGTGTATTTAACAAAATAATATTATATTTATAATATTTTCTTCATTATTTTATGATAACATAATACTTTTAATATTTTAATCAAGTTCTTTGAAAATTAGAAACATTACTCATGCATATATAAGGCCTACCATTTATATGATTGTAACACAGTTCATTTTTCCAAAAACGGAATAGTTGGTTTAAAAAATACAATTGATAAATAAAAACTAAAATTATGTAAAAATTTTAACTCAATATATTATTGAAAAAAATACCCTTTTAATAAAAATCAATGCACCAATACTGTTTTGAAAATTATCAACTAAACATCCTCAAATCACCAGGTGTGGACATAGTTGATTAATTATTTAAATATGTTGTTCAAATAAACAAAATAAATGGTATAATGAAAAATTATTAAACCTTTAAAAGGATATAAATTTATAAATTACCTAATATATGTTTATTATATATTATTTGAAATCCATATATGACAGTTTTGGAATAGCGTTAAGAGTTTTTACCTCAATTTTCCTTCATTGAGGTGTGTTTAAATGTTATACACATAATTTAATATATGATTTATATATCTCCATTTTAAAATTTATAACCAAAATAATTCATATTTCCTAGTAATTTATGTTAAAATTAAAATTATTTCATCTAATGGTATTTGACTTGAATGTTACCAAGTGGTAATGGATTTCATATCAATTTCTCATCATTGAGGAATATTTTAATGTTATGTACCTAATTTCTCTTATATAATTCATATAATTCCATTTTACGTGATATATAATGAATCCATCATACATAATGGTATTTTAATATCAAATTTTAAATATTTCATAAAAGTTTATTTTATTTGAAAGTTACCAAATAGCAAAACATTTCATAACTCAATTTCCCTTTAATAGATTATAACTATACATCATTAACCTTCTTATTCCACGTTTATATATGAATTGATCTATAAAATTTTTATGATATATTTATATTTGTTTTATGTGTATTCTAACAGGTGAACATGTTCACTTCAAGGAATTATAATCACTTAAAATGTGTTTATCTTTATAAGGGTTAATTTTATCTCAATCTCATTTTCATGAGACATGTTCCATGTAGTGCACCATAATTTCATTGAATGGAATAATTAGCTCCACATGAATGATTTCTGACATATTAGATAATCTAATTAAGTGTATTTATAAATCAATATCATACTATTTCTGTAAACATAATTTGATATGAGTGTTACTAAATAGGTAAAGGCTTTATGTTTCAATATCTTGTTTTCATGATTTTTTATGTTCAAGGTTTCATTGAAAAAAATAAAATGTTCTTATTTTATTGAAGCATATATCTTTTCTTATCCTCTGTAAATGAATTTGTTTTATATTTTTAGTTTCTATTTCATCCATTGTGGACTAATGAAACATCCAATATGTACTTTAAAAGTGATACCGATATGATATATACATTTAGATCTATAATATTTCTCTTCCACAACAATGTTATATATAATTACTTATAAAATTATATTTTATAAAAATAAATCCTTTTTTAATTACATTTTACATTATAATTGAAATTTTATTAAAAGGTTTTAAAAGAAAACTTCTTAATTTATTCCGTATGAGTCACCTTGACACTCTTAAAAAAATTGAAATGAATGTTTATTTTAACATTTATGACTTGAAATAATATTATCACCATCATGACTAATATTTTCATTCATAATTATTGTACATGTATCCAAGGATATTTTCGAAGAAAATAATTTTCACAAGGTTTTTCGACTTTTGTGTTTTTAAACTATTTTTATAAAGAAAAAAAAACATTTTCATCATGAATATTTTCATGATATTTTAATTGTATATCAATTCATTAAAAAATACCTTGATTGTATTTATAACCCACTAGGGATATATTTTAATGATTTCATCCTTATTATTTCTCTAGCCGAATTATGATTGTTTCAATGAGATTTTAATTGGACCCATTTCTGTTCTATTAGTAAATCAACTTATGAAAGAACAATGAATATGGTGAGGTTGAAAAGTGGAAGATTCGAAATATTTTATTAATGAAATGTTCATTAAAATTGTTGATTATGACGTGCAATATTAATACACCTTATATAAATGATTGATCCTGATATATCTTATATGAATGTTAGAGAGTGCTACAATTTATTCAAATTATAGAGATATATACATTTTTTATGAATGGGTGAGACTGATATCGACTGCCAACACATTGTGTAATTTTCCATATATTTAAAGTCAATAATAAGGGAGTTAACTAGGGAGGATTCTCCCATGGATTTAACTAGGATATAATGATTTATTAGACATGTGAACATGAGTTATGAAGATAATGTTCCAAAATACCTATATGTTTTCTTTATGCTTTATAGGATTTTAATGGCCCCTTTGATCAAGATTAACACCACATAGATCATGATTTTCGAATCATATGAATCTTTTATATTTTAATTCTTTATAATATGTAACATGTTTAATTATTATGGTTTTGATATGTACAAATACTCTTATGTTATACACATATGCTTTTATTATGTCATCCTACCCTTATTCTCATCTTATTATAACTGATGACATTCATTTTTTAATGCTTATATTTACCCTTATTGAGCATTTGATCTCACCCTTCTTATATTTATTTTTTTCCATGTTGGGAAGAACGGTTTTAAGTATTTTATTCCAAATAAGGTTACTATATTTAAATAAATTAATGTAAGATGATTTATATTATCATGAAATAATTATTTATGCACCCAAGTTGTCATATAATATTTTTTCCTAATTATATAAAAATCTATACCTAAAAAGGTCCATTTTTATGTATGTGATCTAATATTTTAGTTTCATGTTATATGATTTGGAAGGTGAAACATGAGCATTCTTTTCAGCATTATATCTAGAAATGTAAAGATTATGTTTTTAGCATAAGATTCATGATTCCAAGTACAGAGATGTTATTCCTAATGAAAATAGAATAAACCAAATCTAATATTTTTAACCTATAATATAGACCAATTAAAAAATGAGGTCGAATCACTTCTAATGATCATTAAAAACCTTGTTTAACTCTGAAAAATTAATTTTCCTATATGTTCACATGTGATTAATTATGTTTTGTAGTAATGTAACATAACAATATGTTAAAATAGATTTCAGAATATGAATTTCAAGAATAAATAGTATGACATTAAACTAAAAAAATGTATGTTTGATGTATTAGTGAACGAATCGATCATAATATTACGTTGGATGAAAAATCATTCAAAAAAATTTAAAATATTAATATATATAATTTAATTATCATTATTTCCTTCATTTTGAAATCATATAAGAGATGATATATTACAAAATTGCATGAAAATGTTTCAGAATCGAATACAATAATATGTATTCCAAATAGAAATTTATATTATTCATTAATGTCCTGAAATAATTTTTTTATTAAAAATGTCGTTAAATGAAATATTAATATCTAAAAAATGATCATAATAATTCAATAAAAAGTTTATTAATATAATCAAATATGTGGTTTACCATTTTTTATAGATATACATTAATTTACTATTAAAAAAAATAGTTCAAGATAACCAATATAAAAGTTTTAAAAATTAAATTTGATACCATGATTTTTTTAACAAATATATAAAAATTAATACTTCATTTTCATTTTAAAAAACATTAAAATATTAAAAATGCAGTATTTTATCTTATATGAAACATATTATTATTTTATATTGAATTATTTTATTAATTTTTTGGATTCATTAGAATAAAAAAGAATTATTATTTGTTTATTACCGAAATTCAAAAAAAATATATAGAATTGAAAAATTCTAAATTATGATTTTTTTAAAATACTATAACATAAGTATTTCCAAAATATATTATCATTTTAGAATGAAATGTTTATAGATTCAATATTATATAAGTAGTGTGCAGGGCCTATACAATTATACACAATTACATATAATATACTATAAATGTAAAATTTGTAAATTCTCTAATTTTCCCATCATGTTTTTTAAATGAATGGAATATGGAATGTATTTTTATTAGGGGACATAAGAAGATTTTGGATGGTGGTTTTATTAATTTTCAAAGTGTGTAACATAATCTTCAATTTTAGTACATTATATTTGATTATCAATCCAAACTCGACCATATTCTACTTGATATATAAAAATAAATTTTATATGTTTTTTAGGAAAATAAAATTAAATCAATATCGTTATGATACATATCTATATAAAAGTATATCTCATTGTAAAAAAATTTTAGTTTGTAAATGATCTGACTTTTTTATAAAAAACAATAGTAAAGATACATATGTATTTATCTAAAGCCATTACTCAGATAAAAAATCTTGTTAAATATATAAGAATATTTTATTAATAAATATAATATTATGAATTATTTAAAATATATTAAATTTGAAAAAAATTATATTTTTCTAAATGCTTAGATAAATATGTTGCAGTTATTATAGAGCAGTTTAAAGGGAGGAATATTGAAATTATTGCACCAAAAGTGAGTATTAAAGCATGAAATTTTCATTATAATTTAATTATTGAAGATAAAGTTAATTATAAATGATTTTAATATTTTATATGACATCAAAGTTATAACACATTGTAACCAAAAAAGGAAATGATAACAATTTTAATATATTAAAAATCATAATTTTAATTATAACAATGAAATATAATTTAATATTTATATAATTTAAATAATATATAAATATATAACATACTACATGATGGTCATTGATATCTAACAAAATTATATTATTATTATATGATGTCAGTTGTGTTGTAAAAAGTTGTAAAATATTATAGATGATGGATTTATATGTTTAGGTGATTTATACGGTGTGAACCATAATATAAAAATATGCAAATGAATAATATATTTATAATAATAAATGAATTAATAATTATTATATACTTGAATATTATAAAAAAAATAATTTTATATATATATTTGGATTGATTTCATTTAAGTGTACTTCAGGTTAGATTTTCATTTTTAATGGGTCACTACATATAGGAATATGTTTCATTATTTTGATATAAATATATTATACATATGGAGAGTTGAATCCCAAAAACATTAAATTTTCTAGTTTATTTAATGTTACAACAAGTAGAATATTTTATTGAATATCAATTTTATTCATGAATGTGATCAAAATAAAGTAATATATATGGAAGTTAATGTTTTTTAATGTTTAATGGTGTTGTAATAATGATATGATATCATATTAATGAATATGAGTTATTGTTTAGTCACTTTAATATGATTTTAATTATGTGACATACCCTCAATGGGGAAGATATTTATTATAATACCCATCTATAGTTATTACAAATAAATAAAAAATAAAATAAAAAAATCTTAAAAATAAGAATATCTATTAAGACGGTTTAAAATATTTTGATCAAACATTAAGTCATAATTTTAAGCATCATTTGGTATACACTGATAACACTAATCACCAAGATATTAGTTAGATTATCGTCTAATCCAAGGGATGTTATTCACTCCTCTGATGAAAACATTATGTGAAAAAACAAGAAAGAAAAATAGATAACCTCTAAAATTAGGAAAGCATGTGAACCCTCACAGCTGATGGGAATTAGAGTATACTAACCACCACCTTTTCTTTCTCTCAATAGAATAATAAATACTCCACGCTTTTTTGTTTATATGAATAGGGTCATTCAATATTATATAAGGAATCTATGTTCATATAAATCCAAATTAGGTGTAATAAATATTCTCCAATGGTTATTTGGATTATTAAATATACCCAAAATTTTCATTATGTCCTAAAACACCTTAATAGGCATGTAAATGTGGAAAAAATATGGTTAAAATAGGGAAAAAATGTTCCTACAAGGTCCCTCTATGTGGTATTTCTTATTTTACACATGTAATGAGCTATTTAATCCCATGAATCCAAGAACAAGCCAAAAATACCATTTGGGCCTTATCATTTTCTCATGTATATTTATTTATAATATAAAAAAATCATTATTTATCTTATAAATACATATTCAATAGTTTCTAAAATCCAAATTATTTTACTATATATTAAGTATGTGAATAATTTTTTATTTCTATTTTGTAACAAATATATCCATTTGTACACATGAACTAATAACATTAGTTTAAAATACCTATTATAATTTTGTTTTGTGAATCCTTTGTATAACTTTGTAAAGTGGATAATGTTCATGAATCCTATTTATAGTCATAAACTATAATCAATATCTTGGAAGATGTAATATATACCAAATTTAATATGTGTTTGATGTGATCTAGTAAACCCCTTGTCAATTAACAATGTTCCTTTATCCATAAAATTGCGATGAAGAATGATACATGGTTACTATTAGTATTGTGTAACTTGTATCTATCTCAAATCTCAATTTTACTAAATGTAATATTATTAAATCATGTATAATTATCTTTTAAAATCAATTTATTTACTTTGTCCAAAATTAATGGAGAGACTTCATGATAATTCTCATCATATGGGTGGACATATCCTATATTGGTTAATCAAACCCATATTCGTGATTAATTTCATAGCCAATTTTAATCTATTAACAAAAAATTTTCAAATAAAATTAGATAGGTGTCAATGTATGAATCCTAACAAGTACGGAACATATTTGAAAACATTAATTAGAAGGATCTATATATGAGGTTCACTTAAGAAACATTAATGAAATAAATATCAAATTAGCATGGTGTACATTAAGCGGGTTAATATGAAAACAAGTTCAACAAATTATATATAATTAGTGATAGGGTTTATCTCAACACAAGTTATCAATCTAATATTTTTCTTAATATATAATTATAACATAGTATAATGATTTTAATAGATATATTGCATGGGTTTATTATCATTTCATCTCATATGTTTTATGCAACAAGAATAGATGAGTGATAAAATATTTGTGTTAATGTAAATTATATGATACAAAAACTACATGATCCAATACTAACAGAATGAATTTAGGTCATAGGAACTAAAAATCTCCCAGTTTCACTAAATTAAAACACTCATATATATAATACCAAGAGAACTGGTGAGCATTTCACGATTTATTTTAATAATGGGATTTGTTAGGGTATCTACAATATTATCTTCTATAGGAAATAAACACATATTAACATCACCACATTTAATTGTCTCTTGAATCAGATGATATTTATGAAGAATATGTTTAGATATTTGATGATACATAGTTTTCATGGATTGTGAAAATACTCTAATATTCTTTTATTAATGATTAATTTCATTCATGATGCTTGGTAAAACCCTTATTTTAGTAATGAAATTCGTTTTCTATGTATCTTTTGTCACACTATATAATGAGAAATGTTCAGAATTTGTAATAGAAACAACAAATATATGTTCTCTGCAACATTCTTTCTTATATCTAATATATTGAGGCCAAACAAAAAATCATGATGTATAGGAAAAATAAAACATTTATCTTAGAATCTATCCCTGGTTTGTCCATTTATATTTATCTCCTTCTCTCCACTGAAGAATAAAAATACAGCATGTTTTCTTCTTAAGAACATAAGGATATTCTTAGAAACAAACCAGTGAGTTTTAATAGGATTTATAGGGTATCGAATCTTCATAATAAATTTATAAGATTCATAATGATGATTACACAACATAACTTACATGATTGATCCAAAAACCAAATAATATATAATATTAATCATACATTAAGGTTCTTCTATAATTGAAGAAAATTATTTCAGTAAAATAATCCTTCCATGAAATATTTTTAGAAAACCTTTTTATTGGTTTTCATGTTATAACATTTTTAACGCTTTAATAATATATATTTTTTGTCCAACTAAAGGAATTATTTTTAATCGACCTCTTTATATATTCATATCTAGTGTATATGATGCATCACCATTATAGTTTATTGAGAATATTCATCCCAAACAACTTTTTACTAATTGAAAAATTAATATTTCATTTATAATAAAAATTATGTCATCAAAATACAACAATAGAAATATAAAATTTCTCTCTATTGAAGAAGACATTCCCTAAAATTATGCATCTTTGATCCATTATGTATATATTAAAGGAAATTATTCTTCATGTTATAAGGAATGAAATGAGGTTTAATGTCATTTTATCATCTCTATCATACTAATGTACTAAGGCATATCATTATTCTTATGCCACTACCTTTATCAACCATATTTATTATCAAAAGTTAACATTGAGTGGCACATTTATAAGTTGTAGAGTAACACCTCCATATCATTTGTGATATACAATGAAAGTAACATTAATATTTGGGTAGGTGGGATTGTAACAGTTATCATTCAAGTGATCATCCAATATATGATATCATTAGACAACTATTTCATGAGGTATAATGTGAGGAATTTTGTTTCAATCATACATGTGATGCATGAACTAGTAAATTAATTTACTTACATGTTAAAACACATGAGTTATCGAATTAACTATCTAAGAACATCCAAATGTTCAATAAAAGGTTTAATTCAATGAGATGGTAGGTGTTTGATACTACCCTATGTATTGAAGATGCTCCATAACCCCAAATATCCCTCTCTTCTTCCCCCTTAGGATGCTAAGGCTCATGCATGATATGGAGGATGAAGAGTCCAATCTGAACTTTGGATGATTTAGCTCAGCCCATGGATACCTATTGAGTTGAGACATCCATTGACACACACTATGTTATATTAATAAAATAATTTCAAAATGAATGATAATGTTTCAATGGATATTCAGTTTATGGTAGACATTCATAGTTTATTCATAATTTGCAGTGCACAAGTTTTATTTTATCCCAGTACAATGATATTTAGATGAAGATTAATTTATTTCCTTTACTATAACTAATATGTGTTATTATATCATTATGGATCATAGAACCATTATTATTCATACATATACACGATTTATCATTATTTTGGATAAAATTAAACACTTCGATAGCTTAATCAAAATGAATATTTTACTATTGAGAATGCTTATTCAACCTATAAATTTATCTTTCTATCTTATAAATCATAACCAAATTTCATTGATCCATAAACCAATCAGGTTCTATTATAAATATATCCTATAATAAATTCCAATATGGGGATATAGTTTTTAAATATTTTTGATATATATATCATATTAATAATATTCTTTTACGCAAGAACGAATCTTAATGGATTTGATCTTAGCCACTAAATAAAATGTTTCTTCATAGTCAATATCATGAATTGGTTTGAAAAATTATTCTTCCAAGAAATATTTGTAGATAGAGATTATAACCTCCTTTTTAGTCCCCTTATAAAAGACTGGGATACAGCTAATGGATTTTACCCATTTAGGTGGATCTATTATGAACCAAGATGGATTAGTGTACATGGATTCCATTTTAGATTCCTTTGATTTTAACCACTTATTGAATTAAAAAATGATGATGTCCTCTTAGTATGATTCTAGACCATATTTTATGACTTTTATATCAACCATATCTTAATTGATAATTCTATATCTCTCAGTTTACAAGAGAAATATATTATACCTTCTTAGTTATTTGGTATACAAAGTTAGTTCATTTTCCACAACCCACTAGGTTTTTTAAACATACATTTTTAGAAATAATGTCATCTTACTGGACTTGAACATCAATAATTTTAAATTTACACACATTAATTATTTTATAAATAAATTAAATTTATAAAAAGATTGTGTGTCATTCTATTGATACTATTACCTCTGATGGATTGTTGAAATAATAACCCACCACCTCCTTAGAATTTCCAATAAATAGAAAATTTTATAACTAAAATTATAGTTCTCTTGTGTTAATATATCATATGTATATATCAATAAAAAATTATTTATAAAACATAAATTGGGATTCTTCTCAGTCCATATCTCATGAAGTTTCTTTTAATAAACCTTTTATAGAGACTATTTAGTGTAAATGAAGCATTTTCAATAGGATAACACCAAAATAAAATAAAACGTTTTACATGAATCATAATTGATCAGAACATGTCTAAGAATGTTTCTTTATACTTTTAGATACACCATTAAACAATAGTATACTAGGTGGAGTAAGTTATGAAACTATACTACAATCTTCTAGATATTCACAAAATTATTGACTCCAATATTTTCTATATTGATCAAATAAAAGTGTCTTAATCATTTTTCCATGGTGATGTTGCACTTATTTTTTTAATATTTTAAATATTTCAAAGGATCCGTACTTGAGTTTCATATAATACACATATAAATATAATGCAAAGGCATCAATAAAGGTAATGCTGTTCTGAAATGATCATTAATATACTTTAATTATCAAAACACATACATCATATATCTGATCTCTAATAGTCCATTAACATATTTTCATTCACCTGTAAAAGATAATTTATTCATTTAACATAATAAAAAAATCACATATGTAAAATAATTCATAATCATTCGAATCAACTAATCTATTATTATGGAGTTATTAGATTTTATTTTTATTTTTTAAATAGAGAGACTACTGCAAGGATATGTAAAATTCAAATCATTAATTTTGAATAATGTATTATATAAAAATTTGGATAATATTATCATGATCCTATATATATAGTACATCAAACATGTTAGTATAAATGTAAATCATTTCATTAATATAAATAGTAAAATAGTTTTTCAATATTCCAAATAAGAATATCTCACTATAAAAGAAGATAATATAATAAAAAATTTCGTTATTTATGGTCAATGATAACTATATAATTGATTCCAATGGGTTGACCATCATCCTAAAAATAACAGAATAATAACCCCAAAACCCGATTAAACCCATAATCTATCTATACATTGGGATTGAATATTAAAATTAATAACTAAATGGTCCAACTTACACCTTAATGACATAGTTTAACAATGATTCTCCTGAGCTTGAACAATATCACAATGATAAAACCAAAGGGTGCCAACATTTTATGGTTCTAATAGAGTATCATATGGAAAATTTTGATTAAGTATCAAATCATGTTATTTAGAAATCAGATATCAACAAATACTAAGACATATTTATGAGGTGTCACAAAAAGATGTTTTGATAATTAAATTATTGAAACAATCAATTTTAATATGCATATTTATCATTTATTATATAAAATATTATTTTTTATATTGAAAATCATTATAATTTTCAATAATAACAAATAACCTTTTTGGACACCCATTGTAATTAAAGATTATATGTGTCAATATGATCTCAAATAACATGATATTCACCATGTAATGCACTATAAAATATTTCCTTTCACTATTTCATGAATCACTCTCACATTGACCATGAAAAAAATATGTCATAGTGTATTCTATTTTAGTGAATATTCCAATAATATCTCACTCATACTAAAATCATCATAGATTTTGAAAACATTCACTTAAGGTACATTATATGTCACAAATTTGGAATCCAAACCTAAAATTATTTTTGATATCATTGAAAACTAATTTTGGAAAATCCACAATCAATTTTCACCATATGTTTCATTTTATATAATAGATTGTGAAATTCCATCCCAAACATATTCCAGATATCCTCTAAAATTATTTTAATGTGGCTCTATACATTTCATTAACATAATCCCCAATCACGCAACCATAGTTAATGACTATTAAATCCTTTGTAACATTAAGAAAAAAGTAAGAATTAAAAAATCCATAAATGTAGACAAATCATGTATTATAGAAATAAATCGATGAAAATCAAGATACAATGGGACCTAGTATGGTCTATATCAAACACATGTAACTATATAACTATATCCACCACTAATATCATATAAAATAACTCATAACCATATAATCATTTTTATAGAATATTGAGTAACACTAGGACACAATGTATGTAAATCATTTGTATTAACTCAATCATTTTCTATTCTACGAGTATATAATAAATGGGTTCCTGAATACATCATATGTCATTAATCTAAATAGATGGTCACATAACATTAAACTTATATATATAGTGAATAACATCCCATATATCCTATCTATGTAAGACCACCAAATTTTAAATCCTCTATCAATCAAAAATATACTCATCATACGAGAGGATAAATCCATCTTGGTTAAGATTCAATTGATGTTGTGATCATCAAAAATCCCAACCAATCCATGAATATCTATGACTCAAATCTTGCATAAGCAATTAATCAAATTTTGGTGGTTCTGATGCTATTTATTGTTATAACTTAAGTTATTGATAATTATACGAATCACACACCCCTTGTATACCAATTACATAGTGTTTGACACTAAATTCAGTATACATAGAGGATCATCTTGTGAACACATATCATTGCATAACCCCTGATCATATTCTACATCACTATAAATAATTATATCCATTTTGACCACAATATTTCATTACAACCATTAATAATTCATTATGAACATTAATTAATGATAATTCATATTCATATTTTTAGTGGTCAAGTATCATTTCAATTTAAACATTATATGGAACTAATGTAGAAAATTATATAGTGGATACCATATTTTATAAAACATTATACATTTTATGTTCTTAAAAACGTTTTAGGATAATATAGAAACCCTGTATAAGTTCATGTATAATATTACACCATAGTATAGACTACTATAGAGGTGTTTTGTTTGCAATAGTTGTTGGGGTTTGTTAAAATAATTATATATCTATGTAATTCCTTTAACATTTCTATATGATCATTTGATAAAAACTATCATTGAATACGCTAGTAAGTAACATCAATGAATCATTTTTTGAGTAGTAACGAGACTTAAGAATCAAATTCCTAATTTATAACAACTTTAACCATGTATTAAAACCCTATAACTTCATAACATATATTGTTACAATGTTAATAACATTAAGTTTATTCTTAAAACTCTTTAAAATATTATAATTATTTTATATTTATTAGTACATATTAAACTTGTTTTGGATATAATGTGAAATTCACTTTGTATTATTACTAACACAATATTTTATTTTTAACCTGAACTTATCAATTCCCAACATGTTCCCTATATGCACTTAAAAACAATACTCTCTCTAAAAACCCATTTGTGTTTATAAAACACCATTTATTTTCTCATAGAGGGAATATTTAATAAATAAAATATTACCAAAAATATCTAATATGGTATTTGTTGTGTTATTATTCAAAAACAAACATTATAACATAAAATGTACCATTGAAGGTGGTAGGAATTATTTCACCTATATTTTAACAAATATATCAAATAAACTATTTTATCATGGCTAAAAACAATTTATCCATATCTTTAATTCAATAATGTTATAGACCTAATCCAAATATAACCAAGTTTATCAAAATAATAATCTTCTTTGTTGAAAAATTAAATTGTTTATAACAACCCCTATTAATATATAAGATGAAAACAAGATGAAAATTAAACTGTCATTGTTTTGATAAACATAAGTTGTATTGTGATCAGTGACAACAAAATCCTTAATAATAACCCCATTGTACCATAAGTTAAATTCATACATTAATATCTATCGATAAATATATCTTCAATTTACTATAAATATTTACAAATACATTTATACTGTACAATCGATATCATATTCTCATTAAAATAGAAAAATTTAATTCTATAAAATCAAAACCAGATGTAGACTTTCCATTTTTTAACATTCACCCCTTGATGTATTTTGGTATGTTACAATACTAATGATTAGAATTTCAATAATTAAAACAATTTTCTTCATTAAAATCAACTTTATATGATTTTTCATTAAACATGGACTTTACCTTTTCCAATATATACCATTATCATAACACATAATCTTGGACCCCCATGTTTTGCACTATAATCCTTATCATATTGAGGAGACTAAGTTAGATTTTATTGAACTCTCTCATTTAATAATTCATAATAAATATTCTAACTTTTATGGTGGTGAATTTGGAGAGACATTTATGGCCAAACCATCCCTATGAATGGATCACTGTCTCCCTAAGTCATTGATATACTTAATGACCAGATCATTTATAAATAAAATTTCCTTTTCCAATGATTAATTACCATGTCAAGAAATTTAGTTATAGAAAACATATGAACTACTTTGATTATTTCAAACTATTATATTCATTTCACTAAGGCTCTTCATTGATGGAAATGGATTCAGGTTTGTGTTTATTGTGAAAACACACTGGTTTGATCAGGGAGTTTTCAAGGCAAGTGATCCTATAGTAGAAGCTGACTACATTGATGAATATGGAATCGTTTTTATTGTTTTCCATATTTTTTAGCTGAAAATATAGAGAAATAGGAAATCATTGTGAATGGTAGTTTTATGGGATTGAGTCATCATAAATATGGTAGATAAATGGGTTTCAAAAAGACTGGTTTTTGCAATGGTTTAGATTAAAAAAGATGATGATCATCCCAAACAAGCATCATGAACAATGTGATCAGTTGATGATAATCTCTTTGACTACGTGAACTGGAGCACTGCGAATATGAAAACTATTGATTGTAATATCTGTGGTTATAAGAAGCTTCTTGAGAAAGTTGAATTTCACTAGATCTTTATGAATGAATGGAACTTCATGAACATGGATTTTGAGGTTCATATGAAATATTAAGAAGGTGTGGAAGCATCATGAATTGATGAGCCTATATATATGAGGCTGACCTACATCATTTGAAATGAAAAAGTATTGGATAAAGGTCTAAATCATTCTAAATTTGGGAAGTCTAAGGGAATCAAGAATCAAGTATTAACTGTGATATAGAGAATCATGAAAATATTGTCATAGTTTTGACTAATTCTTAAGTATCTCAAAAAGAGAAGATTTACGATGACAAGTTATAGCGCAATGACTTAGTGCTCCGCAAAGGCTATTTTCTTAATGAAGGGTTTGATATTCATGATATAACCTCACAAAGGAGATTTGTGAACAATAGTTTTTTAACATCTGATACAAGGGAATAGTTATTTCAGGGGCATCAACCTAGTACATCAATGTAATAAGATTGTCATGCTAATTATGAACAAGGACTTAAATACCATTCTACTGATGCAACTTTCAAGATGTTAATCTGAGTAAGACATCACCCAGATTAGTTAGCCATGGGGAGGTGATGGATGTGTTCTATGGTATGTAGTGTGTTATCTGTACAATCTTGTAATGTTAGTGTTCTTGATAGAGGGAAACTATTTCTATAATTATGTTATCCAAAAATAGTAATGATTAGTGGACATAGGAAATATCGATACAATATTAGAATAATCTCAGTGGAATATCCCATAGAGGTGAACCAACTAAATATTATGTTTCATATCTCTGCATGTGAATGTTTAATTACTAAAAATTCTATAAGACATGTGTCACCAATTCCTACCAAATCAGGAATAATATCTATCACATTAAATAAAAAAGTACACACCCTGATTCACCCCTCCCCACTCAGGGTATTCGTGGGTCTTACATATATGCTATTCAAAAATTAACATACAATTTAGCATCATAACAATTGATTATATTTCTACTTTACATTGACCATTAAGTTTAGTTTATTAAGGGTTATCATAATTTTTAGTTGACATTGACAAAGGTAGAAATGGCCTCAACCAATTGGCTCATATCCCATGAATCCCATTTATCATAACATCCGAGGGAGATAAAATAAATAGGTTTTATCTATAAAAAACACTAATCTAAGATAAAACAATTATATATTGAGAAAAACTATTTATAGGAGATTATGATTCTTATCAAGATCACGACACAAAACCATATAAACCAAAACACCACAAGGAAATCTCACCATCACACAACTTAACCATAGGGAATTCACTAGTGTAATAAAAGGGTAATGTATTGTGACCCTATAAATAAGAGTGTTTACAGTTTTATTATTAATTAAATAATTATCATAATTATTCATTACATTATTATTTTATAATTATTAAATTATAATTTTGATAAAACATGGATTTTGATATGATGAAACAAAAATTTTATTTATGTGATGTGTATAGTTTCAATAAAGAAGCACTTTTTGATGAATTCAAAAAAAAAATTACTTAAATAATATTTCATTAAAATATTATTATTAAATAATATTTGATAAATAGAAATCATAATATAATATTATGATGCCAAATATAATTTTTATAGTTGTTAGAAAAATGTCATTATAAAAATCTATGTATTTTTCAATAAATTAGGATTTCTAACATAAACTTTTCAATTATCATATTTATAGAATCATTTTGATAAAATAATTATTATTTTTGAAAGCATCACATTTAAACTATTAAAAAATTATTTTTTAATATTTTTCTGAGACATGCGAATTTTTGGGTAAAACAAATGGAGTATAATTATATAGCATGAATTATGACATCATAAGGACCCAAAAGGTATGCAATATATTCCATAAATGGTATACATGACCAAATATATATTTAAAATTTAAAATAAAATTTTTAAGTTATTTCATTTATTTTATAAGCCCATTATGAATCCACCAAAATATATATTATATTTTAAGGTTTTAAAAATCAATTATATATAAACAATACTCACTTCCCCATAACCAAGGGTATTATTTTAATGAGTAATATTCTTATCCATATAAAATAATATAACAAAGTATCTTTTTTAGAAACCATTTGTAATAAAACATAGGATGGTTTTTCGGTTTGATTACTTTATCATAGAGAGTCAGAAACAAATGTATTGAAATTAATATAAAACTCTCATCTCGTTAGTTATATAAATCCTCCAAAACAAAAATTACAATAAACTAAAAACCCTTGGATCATGAAATTACTTATCTTTTCACTATATATATTACTCCCATGATTTCCCTAATCTCTTAAGAAGCACCTATAAATCTTTTAGAAACATCCTCTCTTGTTAAAAGATTTTATCCTTCTCCGCTTTGATTGAGAACCTTTATTGTATTATTCATTTTAATTATCAATTTTTCATATTGGTTTATGATTTTATATATCACTATTTTTGTCCTATTTATTAAAAAGTTATTATATAACCCTGCACTCTCATTATTTCCTTCTGTGAATCATTCTGTACCACCATTTTGTTGTCGTGATTATCATCTGAATTTTCATGCCAAATAATTATGTAGTGAATACCCATCAAAATTACCACCCAATATAATACACCTATATGTATCCATAATTATGTTTTCTAGGAAATCTGTGTATGTATATCACACTCATTAATCATGGGATTAAATTTGTCAAAATATATATTTATTTTTTATGGCCTATTTGCATACTTATTAATGAACATGATATGAATGTGATGGGTGGGCCCAAAATTATATATCCCTGTAATGAATTGGGTTATGTTTTTTTCACCTGAGATAAAATTTATATTGCATGAGTTGTTATCCTAGCCACACTATGTCATGTTTTCGTTTAATTTATCATTCAATTTTGTTTATGATGTCTGTTTTATGTTATTGACACATTTCTTTATTTCCTATATATTAACATGTTATATCATGTCTGATTTGTTCAATATTATGATTCTCACCCCTTTTATGTTACCTTCATAAGAATCTAGGATCACATTTAATACATTACCTTATGTAATTATTTGATTATTCCTTTAAGGGGATCTATAGGTTACCCATATCTTATGTACATCCCTAGGCCATCCCATGAATTTTTATAAGATGTATTAAATATAAATGAATGTTTAAGAGTATTTAGTTAATGGTGTTATATTTATATTCCATTTTTTTATGTTGTATAATTTATTTATCAAAATATAGGATCTTATAATCTTATAGGGTTGTACTAGGTGTATATTTATGAAAAAAATCATGAAATAAGGTGAAAAAAATATTAGTTTTCATATATGGTAGAATAGGAATGTCTAATTATTTTTTATATTAGTATTAGAAAACTATAGTGAAATACTTAGGGATATGACTAAAAATATGAAAAAAATCCATAAAGTTTGATGATGTATAGAGTATGTGGATTCCATGAATATATATCCCCATCTAGATACAACAAGTGGATGAAGATCTAGAAAAAAGGTTACTAGGGGTATAAACCCAAAAAGGGTTAATTGAACTGGAATTGATCATCCCCTAGTGCATAAAAATAGTCAATACTACACACCTAGTTTGACACTCCTAGAGGATATGATTTGGTAAATTCCAAAACTCATCAAAAACCATTATTGATGGGAAGAAATTCTTGGATCATTTTATGTTAGGAAATATATTATGGATAACATATATTGAAACTGAGAAAATAATTGGTTAGTGAATATATATCAATTTAGAGTTATTCCTTAAATGTTCGTAGGTTCCCATTTATGAGTTTAATAGTTTAAAAATAATCATCCCAAATTTCCCCTAAGGTTTTCATCAATGGGTGAAAATTGGAGAAAAAAAGTCAACAATCAATGTGAGGGGAAATTTTATTATTTCCAAAATGAGATTCCGAACCTAATGGGAGAAGGATTCAGGAACTTTGTGATAATAATTTCTTAATTAAATCATGTTTTTAACCAAAAAAAAAGATCACGAGGAACACCAAAATCCACCAATGATAGTGTAAGTTTTAATTGAGACCTTATACAACTAATCCATGAGCCTTTCAGTGGATCTAATGATTGCATAATCGTGGATCAGTTAACAAAATCCATTGAAAATATATTATCCTTATTTTATTGATCATAAAATGATAAGTTCATTCCCATTGTTTATCATATGGATGTAGAATATAATCAACGGTGTATGTTGGTAAAATTTTTTAATCCCAATGATGAGATCAAAGAGATGGAGCGGGATGAATTTTGGAAATCATATTTTGGAAAATATTTTCCTCTCACTGTCCAATATAAAATGGATAGGGATTTCATTATCCTCAAGAAATTTGATGATGAATCAATCAGGATATATGAGGGAAAAATCACAAGACATGCACAATACGCCTCCAAATTAAAGTAAATTTGTCTAATTATTTGGTGGAGAAAGTACATATATTTAAAGATCCTTTTCCATTTTGTACATTGACAGATATGGGGAAATATTATATGTTCCACAAAAATAAAAATAAAAATATGTGAATCTCAAGGTTTCAGGGAGATAATTTGTAGATGTCATATTTTAATTATTACGATATGATAAAGAAATATAATAGTTGAATGAAAGTCCAACATAAAACATTTTAAAAGGTTGGGCAGAAACATTCTTAGAATTGTATGAGGGGGATGGGGAAATGATTTAGGTGTGGGAATTAATGGAACCTATTATGATATTTCAGACTGGAAAATCCCACCAATGTGATGGAAGAAAGGAATGTTTTACTAAATCATATTCTTATCATCTAATGTTTCAAATTTAATGATCATGGAAACTATCAGAAAAAATTTCTTAATCCAATTTTCAGCAATGATTACCAATTAAAACAACATGCAATTCCTAGAGACCATGGGTGATTGTATTCTATCACAACTACTGAGTTACATCCCAGAAACATAGTAATAATATGTACTCTTGTTATTCATTCAATAATATAGAATTTACATTTTTTTGGTTCTACACATTCATTCATATCAAAAAAATTTAGAATAAATTATCAAACACCACCTAAAAAAATGGAACTCACATTATTAGTGAAGATGAAAAATGGGGGAATTATTATAACCCATGATTACAACTCATCCCTTGTCGATTTTTTTGATTAATTTTCCTAAAAACCATGTGATACTCCCCTTTGTGTAATTTTATTAATTTTGAGAATGGATCGGATTTCCTTATATATATCCAACATAAATTTCCACGAGAAAGAAATCAACCTCTATATTTCAAATCACCATCCAATTTTATACAGGTTCATGGAGGAGGATGAATCTTATTTGGTTACAATATCTATAACATGGATATTATTACCATTCAATAAAGTGCATCTAGATCAAATGATTGAGACTTAATAAAACATCATCCATAAAGACATTCCCACTATTAGAGAAATCACTGATGTGTTTTTAGAATAATTTTCTGGTCTTCCTCTTAATCAGGAGGCCGAATTATCAATTAAGATCGCACCTAGATCTTTTCTAATATCAAATAATCCATATAGAATAGACATTGTTAAACGTGATAATTTGAACAAAAACATACAGAATAATCTTGATAAATGGTTTATATACCCAAGTGCTTCATCATGTGGTGCAATAGTCATTTTTCTTAAGAATAAGGATGGTTCAATGCACCTCTACCATGATTATCATGAACTCAACAAGATCATGATGAAAAAATTATCCACTACCATGGATTAATGATTTTATGATCAACTAAATCGAGCATAATACTTCTCCATGTGGGATCTTTAGGAGAGGTATTATCACATAATGTTGAATAAGGAGGATATCCCCAAGATTGATTATAATATAATGTACACGTAGTACTAGTTAATAGTGATTCTATTGGGACTCAATAATTCCCCAACAATATTAATTGACTTAATGAATAAATTATTTAGGGATTACATTGAAAATATTTGTTAGTCCTTAAAGATGATATTCATAACTAATATAAATCAAATTGGGAACATGAAGAATATTTTAATTCTATACTATAGATATTACAAAAGTAAAAGATACTTGAAAAGTGTAATAAATTTGAGTTTTTGTTTGAGTAGATAACTTTCTTGTGGAATGTTATCACTGAAAATGGGATATCCATGGATTCTGAAAAACTAAGGCAATGGAAGTGTGGCTAGGAACAACATCTAGGAAAACAATCCATAGTTTCCATGGATTGTATAGGTAATTTAATCCATTTGTGAGATAATTCTCACAATTTTTATGCCCACTAACCAATCTTACTCAGAAGGGATTCATGTTTTTTCTGTACTAACGAATATGAAGAGAGATTCAAAGTGTTGAATAAAAGGATAATCACTATAAATGTTCTCACATTACCCACTTGTGGGAAATTATTTGTGATCTATAGTGATACATCCAAAAAGGTCTTGGGTGGTGTACTCATGCAATATGAAATAAGGATAGCCTATTCCTCCATCTAGTGAAAGATTGATGTGGAAAACTTCCCAATACATGATCTAGAAATAAAATTATGGATATTCAAATTTAATATATTGAAACATTATATTTAGATATAAAAGTGTAAGATATAAATTAATCATCAAAGATAGAAGTATATTTTCAAAAAATTTGGCTTATATGATCTATTAAAGGTGGCTATAACAGATCAAGGATTATGATTTTTCAATACATTATTATCCTAGAAAGGTGAACAATGATGTAGATGGTCTATGTAGAATGGATACCATAACCTTATCCTTTGTGAGGATGGAATGTGATCTAATATTCTTCAAAATTTTTGATTCTCATATTTGTGAATCACACACGTTTCTGGGTAAGTACACATTTCATGAGTGATTGGATAATCGAAATACACAATGACATAAGATAAAGATGTTTGGTGTGGATTTTTTGTGATCGGTAAACAATTTCATATGTCTTTAACCATACTGTATCATAGTTTCAACTTGAATATTTCACATGAAGTCGAAACCTTTCACAAGGAATCCTCTATGAGGTTATGCAATCTAGTAAATACATAAATGATCAATGGAATCCAAAAGTGAAATGACATCAAGTTCACATGAATCCATAATTCATGAAATGAATCTATATAAAGTCTACAATGTATTATAAAATAATGAGAATATCATATCAACACAAATATTACCCACTACGAAAAAGGAGGATAATACAAATTTCCCCTGTGACTCGGAATAAACTTCCACTTTACCATCACCAGCCGAGAGACTAACTTGGGGATTGGGTTCATTGCTTAGAAATCATCATGCAGACATTTTCATCACATGAAGGCCCCAAAATTGATATGATATCACATGATAGAAGTAAAACAATGCTCCTAGATCAGTCCATGATATGACATAAACATTAAATCGTGGGTTCATGTCAAGACTTCTATATAAAGAACATCTATAAGATGATAAAATCACATGCTAAACCATGTGCTCTGGTGCGATCGAACATGAAAAAATCGCATTCTTCTTTGGGACCATTCATGTATAACATATATGTGGATAACACATATCCTAGGAATAAAGAAAATGCATGGAGTATATGATTTACATAAAACAAGAATGTGAATATGAAACTTATGAGATTGTGTGAGGCCTCCATGTAGAAGAATGATGTTATGAAGATATTTTATGGATAGAGTCAATATACGATGGTGATAGTTTACAGTGATCAGTCTAGGGGGCCATTTCATGCATTAATCTATATAATGTGATGTGGAGGAGCACAAAAACCACAATTTTGAGTGTATAGATGAACATACATGATAATATCCTCATGTGAAAGATCTGGTAGTTTCTATTCAAACAAAACATGTAGTCTACATCAAAAATAGTGCATGTTGTGAAGATATGGTAGAGGTAACTACTATTATCATATATAGTTCTTGATTAAAAGATACTTTATAGGTAGTGAGTTTTAGGAATATCAAGTTCATGAATAATCTCTACAACATGTACATGATGTTCCCACACATGATTGTGCAATGACATGAAGTATTGATGATATTACATGATCATGCATAAGGAATATTGAGAGTGTCATTATTTTGAAGATATATCATGATGCATCATAATACATGGAACATAGGTTGGTCAAGTTAGTGTAATGGATGGAAGAATCTATTTATAAGACTATCCACATTTCTTAGATGCGCCAAGGAAGCATTACACTTCATCTATAAGTACTTAAGAGAGATCAATAATTGAGGGTGGATGGTATTAAGGGGGAAAGTGATCTCATTTTCAATAAAAAAAATATCATCACAAACCCACATAAGAGTTACGTGAATGAGATTGTGTGAAACCACATAAATTTACAAGAAGTTGATCATGTAATCTGAAGACTACATGCTCTCTTTCATGTGATGCTGTTAAGGCATCACATAACCAATCATGGGAAAGGATGTGACGCTGCATATAATGTTATGTGGAGAGATGATGGACCACATATATATATATATAATCTATCATGAGAACATTAAACCAAGGACTTATCATAGTCCTATATCAATCCAGAAGGTTATTAAATTAATGCATTCCCAATTATATGAAACATTTTGGAAAAAAACTCAATGTATCTCAATGATCAAGTCCTAAAAAAATTATTTGATATTATAAAAAGACTAGAATTAATAAAATTCAAGGCTCGATGCACCATTCAAATATGATGGGATTCCACACCACACAAGTGTAATATTCACGTGGGCATGAGATTCCACATTCTATACTTGATATGATGATATGATGAAGAAAAATATTCCATGTATGTGTATTGTGGGAATGAGGAATGAAATATTCATAACACTCTATTTATTTACCTTAATTTCCCAGTCACATGAGGATTTTAACATCATTCGTTCACCTCATGAATACCATCAGATACCCAACACATTGTAGTGTCTTGGGTTATGCATCATTAATTAAATGACTAAATCATTATCCATGAATTCTTTGTATAGAACAATGACATGAAAACACCCTTGGTCACACTGTGACCTCATAAAACCATGAAAACATGATGAATCAAAGGCATGCGACGTGATTGTACCTAATAATGTATGTACATCATTGCATGATTTATCATTTAACATGTGATGCAATAAAGGAAAAAATAGTTTCCCTGACAATAAAAACAAATCATTACAAGAATCATTATTAATCATCTTACAGATTAATTTCAAGAAAATAAATTGTGCCTGGAAAAGTATGCACATCATCACAAGATTTATCATTGAATATACGACAGACCAATGGTGAGAAAGGACACTCCCCACAACAATTATTGAACACTATCATGAGATAGAACATTTATAATGCGATGTTCCATAGGCAAACATGAAAAATGACATGTACAGGGAGTGTGTGACATCACGAGATCCCATATTGATCAAATAGTTCCCTCAAGAACAACCTGTGGGTGAAGGAAAAAAAACTCCTAGGAAAATAATGTGAAAAATATCCAAAATTTCGTAGCCTCTTTCAGTTGTAATGTTCAAATGACACACCCCTGATAGTTTACAAGAATCTAAAAACACCCATTGACATGTTAGACACTCCATGCAAAGGGCTTAAAATATGTTCAGTAAGTATTGTGCTCCCTTTTTTGCACTAAAAAGTCATAAGGTGTTATCCATGAAGTGATCACACACCCCTATAACTCCTTTTGTTGGTTATGTGGTGCATAACTGATGGGGAATGTTATTTTCATCAACAACACTCATTCAATCTCACAAGATCCCTAAGCCTTTGAAAAATAAATGAAGGAAATAAAAGGGAAATAGAGGGAGCCTTTTGAAATTATAAAACTCAAACGACAAACTAACAAAACATTGCAATACCCCTTTCTAATCCAGTATGATCCTAAAAAGGCCCCATAGTAATCCATTATTTTCTCACAGAATATTCCAAAAAAGAATCAAAGATCATACTAAATCCTTTAAGGAGATATCCAAATCTCATGTAAGTCCTTAGCATTGTTAGCCTGATGAATATTGAAGTCCCTCAACAAGTCTGCTTGACTAAAAAATCACCCTTTAATTTTCTATAACCCATTAAATAAGGTTTTAATGGGATAAACTTGTATTGTCTGAAATTTTGGAGACTCCCCCAGAATAACCTAAAGAAAAACCATTCAACAACACATGACATCAGAGACCTCCACTTGATCCATCATGGATTTTTGTGATACACAACGCACAAAGTAGCAGATGACTATGGTGAAAAAGCTTATAAATCCCCTATCCCATTAAAAATGATATTTTTGAAACCTCACACCGGTGTACGTTGTAATTAGAGAATATTTCTTAGAGCAGATGATCTCATGATTAAGAACGTTTTCTGTCATGTAAGATCCAAGGAACGAAGATACTAATCATAAATCATGCATAAACGCTACATGTGATAACTCATAGATCGTTAAATGGATTTATGGTGGGTTAAAAAAAGTAAACACCACCTATTTTCTAAGACATGTGAGATTTCAACTAAGATAACCCTACAAAAATATAAGGCCTGTGAAATTAAAGTCAACAAAAAGGAAAAAAATAAGAGAGAGTTATGTAAAAAATGTATACTCCCATCCTCATATGCATTTCATTAACCACTCATGTCTAAAAACATCACTAGGAAATGTTTACCTAGTCACTTGAAGCTCCATTGTTATACTTTATGGATCATTTGATGTCCCCTGGACATTTCAGATAAAGTCACATGGTGCCCTTGGGAATGCCACCCATGTCTTTGGAAAACCTCCAGGCTTTCCCTATAGTACTCACAATGTCCTCTAAACATGTCACCCATATCATATAGTGAAATTTTTACATGTTAGATAAGTCTCATGTTAGTACCAAGATATGTCAATTGGATCTAATGACAACCTCCATACAAGCCAAATATAAATTGCAATTCCCTTGTGGTATGTCAGCTGGGACATGATAAATTTCCCACACATGTCAGTCAACTCTCGTGGTGACACCTAGAAAATACAGAAATGAAATATGGTATGCTCTGTGACATGTCACATTGACTCTCTTGACACCCTCCAAGTGTGTTAGAATACATTCACGATGACACAATGGAAAGTAATCTAGATCATATGACACCCACTAAATCATGTCAGCAAACACCATGCAATGTCATCTAGGAATAGTCAGCCAGGTCTTGCAATATTCTTTATAAAATTCATCCTTGATCCTGTGAAAACCTTCGAATATGAAATCCAGGATATACGTTGTCTTATAGACAAGTAAACTAGATCATTTAATTGTATTTGGAAATGTCAGGAAGAAATCCTCTAACATGTCAAGTAGACAATCAAGGAAAGTTGAGTGGAAAATCAAAACATGTCAGGAAGACAAGTAGGCCAGGTCAGATATGAATCCTTGTACATAATAACATTTTACATCCTCTGTGCAATCCCCAATTAGTGGAACAATATGAATTTTCACTCATATAATGGAAATATTTGTATGTATGCCTCAACCAATGGAACTATGATTACTCTGATTCTCTCCATAACCATGATACGTATGATGAATCCCCAAGTCTTGTCCTCTACATTAAGCATCCAAAGGGAATCCCCATTGCATAAGTTCAATATTCACAATGTAATGAGATGGATTATTTTATATCCCTTGTTTTCAACACCAAGTATAGCTCACATGGGATTAGGGAGCTACAATGATGACATCATTCACATTGGGAAATCTCAATGTGTAGGCCCTGATCAACCACATAATATGGTATGTGCCACATTTAAGGAAAACCATAGTGTGTAAGACCGATTAGCAGCATAATATGTTATGTCCCACATATAAGGTTAAATTAAGCATGTACGAACTGATCAATGAAATACTATGATATGTTTCACATATAAGATAAACCTCATTGTGTAATCCTAGGCCAAGGGAACTAGTATGAATATAATTCTTTCCATAACTAGGATACATAGGACGCCTTCTGGAGGCCCGATCTAGAACTCAAATGGGACTCAACATCGATGAATATGACACCATGTCTTGGAAATTTAAGGCATCAAGAACCAATCATTCTCATGGGATGATTATTGCACCTCAACCATTAGTGGACTGAGAATCCAACTAAACTACATTAACTCTAATTTCTGATATAACCAGAATATGTAGGATTGTTTCTTAAAACCCAATATCCATAATAAACATCCAATGGGATATCCCAAAACATAGTACCATATCCAAATGAAGTTATAATGATTAATTGTTTTTTTTCAGACACCAAACGTAGATCATGTGGTCTTAGGGAGTTAATGTGGTCATATCATTCTTATCATAAATCTCCACCAGGTAGGGAAATCATAGTATGTAATACATGATTACTGACATGATTTAAAAATCCCTAATCTATGGGAATATACCTTTGTTCTAGTCCTAAGGGTTCTAGATAACTACAATAACTATAATTCCTACTATAAAAAGTTACATATGTTTTCTCTTTGAGATATTAGACCAAATATTTTGTGTCTATGTGCCCACACATATATCCTTTTTGCATGATGTTAAAGTGCATGAGTTTAACTAACTAAGTCAGTTTTTATTTCAATAATAATAAGGATTATTAGGATGATGCATAATGGATTGATCCCCTCCTCGGAATATTAATTTCCTCTCTTTATGGTAGAAAATTCCATCTTTCCTTATTACACATCTACAATATATAATCATATATTCATTATAGTGAAATGGTTGAAAAAACTCAGAAACATATGGATGGATACACTAATGAAATTATAATCTTCTTCACATAATAGGGGTTAACCAAAGATCATTTTAAGGCAACTAGTCACATATCAGGATTAGGAAGAGATTCACGAAAACATAATAAATCATTAAGAGAATCCGAAAGTAGGAAACAATTACCCTAAAAAATGTATGAGGATCCTGACATCCCATCCTCTTGACCAATGTGAGTCCCTATTTTTCATTTGTTCTGAAAACCCAATTGACGATCTGCCTTTGGAAGGTACGTATGTACCAAGATATAGATGTGGTAACTATTGGTAGTTTTCATTAAGAATAAAAATAGTGAAACAACATCAATGACTATTAAATAAAATTGAACTCCTCATAATCAACCATCATTCCATCCAAATTCACCTTATTCATCTCCTCTTCTTTCGAAACCAAAAAAGGTAAACCATATGTGAATCACAGAATCTCTTTCATGTCATAAAAATGATAGACTACCCCATTCCCTTCAAACCATTTTCCTCACCCAATGAGGGTGCTAAATTACCTCTTTTCCATAAAAATATATGTTCAAAGGATATATATGTGAATAATAAAATTATATTCATCCTACCCTAATAAAATAACATATCATCCATATATTCTTCAGAGGATCAATATGGCCTAGAAAGATGTTGAGTTTCTATAGAAGAAGGTAGTGGATATTACAATGTTCAACTTTGTTGAATGTAGAGATATATGATTTAGAACCCATATTTTTATCCCGTCAAAATTAGAAATAAAAAAGGAAATTTTTGATGATTTACCTATCAAATCATTATCTATTTGTATAGGAAGCACTAATATGTATAAATATTTGAAGATAATGATTATGGGGGACAAGAGGGAGATATAGGAGATTTTATATTGGTTCTTAGTATGAAAACTAGTGAAGGATGAATGATATAATTATATGGGTATGATAAAAATATTTCCCAAAACATTATAGAAATGGGAAAACATTACCATCGATTTCATCATAGGACTCCACTAGTGGATTTATAATATAGAAATTGTTTTAATTCTAGGTATAAGTACCCAAGACTTAAACATTAAATAATATAGTAAATTCTTTTAGAATTCATATATTTACATTCTCATATATATTTTTGGTTAAAATATTTATAATGGTAGGAAATTGTTTCACACGGAATCCGGGGATGACCTCCTGGACGGGAGATTCAAACATTCCGATCGGTTTCTAATGGGTTTATTCGTAGAACCGGAAACATCCAATGATTCCACATCCGTTGGGACCTACTTTCCAAAGGCAGGCGCTCATTAGCTTGTGGACTGATGAGGCTTAGGAATTTTTCATTGGTCGAGAGGATGGGAGGTCGGAATCATCACACCTTTTTGAGGGGAATTATTGTCTACTCCGGGACTCTCTTTATAGATTTAAGTTATGTTCTTGAATCCTTATTACATTACCAAGTATAAAATGAGATTTCCTTTAGTTTTAACAATCAATGATTAAATATGCAAGAAATTTAGAGAATCTTTTATATGTATTCGAGGTTCTTCATTGATAGAGAATCATCTATATTTGTTTAGAGATTCTTGGTCAATGGTATCCTTCAAAACATTTATATAAAAAGTCTCTGGGTCATTTTATGATGACCAGACTGGTTTTAAAAGCCACTCAGTGGGGCACTTGAAGTTTATTGTCATTCAGAAGGACAGAGATTATCTCAAAGTTGGGATCGAACCCATAAATGGGCTACCTACGTATCCTTTGTTTTGGAAAAGGAATCAGAACCCATGTAGTTCGAGTTATGGAGTATGATGTTTATGATTGATGGCTCAAAGAAGAATGTCATAATTACTTTTACACTCTAAGCTCACGTGAGTCATACTCGGTGTGAGAAACAAGAGGTATTGGTAAAATTTAGACAATTGTGCCATGAAAGATGCAATCATAGGAACTTGCTTGGGGCTTATGTATGGATGACTTCCCAGATAGATAAAGGTTTAGGATTTACTTTTAGGGAGAAAATCCATGAACAGGGTCCATAAAGTTATATGTGCTTCATGGAGATTTAAATACTCTAATCTTGGGGCTTATTCCTAAGGAGAATGCCCAAGTTAGGAGGGGACTTATGATTGGGTTTTATTCCTGAAAAAGGAAACCCAAATCAAAGGTAATTTATGACTGGTTAAGAGAAATTTTAAGAGACTTGGGGCTTTCTCCTAAGAAGGATGCCCAAGATTGGGAACTTGATTGGGGCTTAATCCTGAGGAGGATGCCCAAGATTTATGACTAGGACTTATTCCTGAGAAGGAAGCCCAGGTTAGGGGACTTGGGGCTTCCTCCTGAAAAGGAAGCCCAAGGTTATGACTGAGTCTTATTCCTGAAAAGGAGACCCAGGTTAAGATTCACTCATCTTAAAGGATGAGGTTGAATGAATGAACTCTCAATCTTTGGTGACATAAAGATGTTTAAATCACTAGGTTTTGAGAGATATTTCACAGAATTCCTTTCAGATAAGGATGTCAAATCAAGAAATCATGCCATAAATGGCTTTGGAGAGTATCTTGAAGACTGAATCTTGAAGAGGAAAGGTGAAATGGTTGAAGAGGGGTAAAAATGGGCAAGATGGGCACCCAAAAAGATAGGGGCGCGCAAGTCTTGAAAGGCGCACAAGTCCTGCGGCGGCGCGCAAGTATTGGTCGCACAAGTATACTTGCGCGACATGAGGGGTACTTGCGCGATTTTCAACCAGCTTTGAAATACTTGAGCGACTCTTTATTAAACCCTTTACCATCCTCTTGAGGTTCTTCCAGAAGAGGTACGCGCAAGTTATATTGAAGGAATTAAGTCGGCGCGCAAGTGTTTGATAAGTTTCAACACTTAGGCCTTCCTTCTTCTCTTTAGATCTTCCATTCTAGGTAAGAAATTACCTTAGAAGTGTTCTGGAAGCTTTGAGAAGAGACTTGGGCGTCGGGAGCTTTAATCCGAGTTTCTGGAAAAAGATCCTCTCGAATGGAGGGCCCACAGGGTCTATTTATAGGCAAAAGAAGACCTCGGGCGGTTACCAAGCGGTTACCACATATGTCGCGCAAGTATTGAGGCGGCGCGCAAGTGTACTTGCGCGACCAAGAGGGAACTTGCGCGACCTATGGGCAATGTTCTCCTTTTTTTATCCCTTTGTCGATTTTTTATGTTAATTCAAAGGATTAATCACTTTGAGCTCAGATATTCCCTTTTCCGATCATTAGATTCTGTGACGAAAGGAGCGTCAACAAAAGTCCCCCCTCAGAGTTGGATCCGGAGAAAAAATGAGGATTTGACTCTGAGGAAATCGAATCCCTCCAGAGGAAAAGGGAGGCGCGCAAGTCTTTAGTATGCAGAGGGCGGCGCGCAGGTTTGCGTCGCGCAGGCCTTAAGCGCTCTGTGTACGGCGCGCAGGTAGGCTTCCGAGCCTATAAATATACCGCTTCCGGCCGTAGATGGCATCTGACCCCGAATTTCTCGAGCTCTTGCCGCGCAAGCCTTTGTCGCCGCGCAAGTCTCCTGTTTTCACTGTTTCCTCACTGCCGTGCTACTCTCAAGGTAATAAGGCTTGCGCGGCACATACTTGCGCGACAAATACTTGCGCGGCACATGTACCACTTGCGCGACATCTCCATACTTGCGCGCCTTAATGCCTTAGCCATTTTTTCAAAAATTCTTTCACAAATTTTATGAAAAATAAACCCACTTAAGAGTTTAATTTATTCAACTCTTGTGCAGATTCAGTGGCTCTTAGCCCTGGATTAATTGATGAACTGGCTAGCAATCGGATAGATGATATGATGAATATCATTGGCCCTGATTACTATACTGTAAAAAACAGTACTCTTCCAGATTTGGCTAAGTATCTGAAGAAATATCATCGCGACTTTCCTCACTGCCCTTATCTACCTTTGTATGGTCATGGTCATCTGCAAGAAGTCATTATTCCAGAAGTAAAGAATTATCTTCCATTTTCTTGGTTTCAGAATTATACCAATTTTGCTTCAGAAAATATCTCAGGCGGAGGAGTATTTCAAACTGCTGGAACAGTGGAGAAGGCTTATGTGATGCATCATAGCCCTTGCACACCAGATCTGAAAAAACATACACCTGAGCTTCAACCACATTGTCATCCTTCAATCTTCCGAGATGCTCAGATGGATCAATCCAAAGGCTGGAAGAAAAGTTGGGATTTCCGCCCTGGGGGAGGTGTGAAGCCAACTTGGATGTGGGAATACTGGGTGCGACAGACTTGCGCAGAGTTTATTGAGGATCTGAAGAGAGCTGCAATATATGAAGCTGTTTGGGTTGGGCAGATATATATTTACAGACATGATATCTTCGTGCCAGAGATACTCAGCCACTGGAGTCCAGCGACTAATTCTTTCCACTTGACTCATGGAGAAGTAGGTATCAGTTTGTGGGATGTCCACAAGATTTCAGGAGCTCCAATCTTGGGCAATATGTATGATGAATTCATTCCTCCCAAGGTGACTTGGAATGATCCAGAGAAGACTCCTGCTTTGGCTCGAGAATTATTCAAACTCTTTCACAAGCTCAAGAGTTCAGAGACCTCATTAACTCATTTCATAAAAGATATCCATCCGGAAGAATGGATGAATGTGTTTCTTACTGAGAAGAAAGGGATGGAGCCAAAGGAAAAAGGATCCAAGAAAAAGAAATCCAAGGATACCCGGCCCAGGCGTCCTACCACTTGTCCAAAACCTGAGAAGAGAGGAGCTCCTGGCACATTCTGGCCAACTCTAGAAGCAGGAGAGTTTGAAAAATGGGGCTATGAAGTGAATCAAATAATTCCAAAGAAAACTCGTCTGGCGGGTTTCTTGGCAATGTGGCTCAGTATTTACCTCTTGCCGGTCAGGGATTCGAAGGGAGGCGTTAGGCCAGGGACCTTCATCATTGCGGCCAAGTTAGCTGAGGGAAAAATGGTTGGGTTAGCCACCCCCATTTTAGCAAAGATTAACAGGAGTTTACTTCACGTCTTCCAGGGTAAATCTCCTTTAAGAATAGTGGGACCATTCCAGGTTTTGTGGGGATGGATCGCTACTCACTTCAGGACTTACAATGTACAGAATGGGTTACAAATTCCTGGAAGCTCTTTCAGACCGTCAGTGCAAGCATTCTCTGGAATTGCTCCATTAGATGTCAATGGTTATGACATAAAAGTAAGACTAAGCATGTATAAGGAATTCAACTTCTTTCCTTATGGAAGTCCGCCATCTGGGCGGTTTGTTGATGATGGGAAAGCCCCTTTGGATTTGAGGGCATACATGCTAGCTTGCAGGGATGGCGTGTTAGTAGCCAGGGTTGATGGAGAAATCATATGTGAGGCCTATGCTCCATATAGATTTGCACGCCAATTCAAATGTTTACAACAGATTGTTGTATCCCCTCCAGTACACGTCAGGTTAGAGAAAAATCCGATGGTTGCTCGACAACTATGGTTGCTGACATCAAGAGAGAAGACTGGAGCAGTATTTGATCTACCAGTTGAAAAAGCGGCACATTATCTGACTACATTTTATGCCGAACACTGGATAGCATCATACCCTAAAGGGATATTGAATCACCCTGTATATCAAGTGGGAAAGAGGAAGAGGACTGTAGAGAAAGAAACTCTTCCTCGTGAAGGTGATGCTTCTCCTCCTGAAATAGGTTCAACAGACTCCTCCTCTAGAACTGATTCCTCGAATTATCATGATGGGGATGATGAGGCACAACCGGAAGCAAAGCGGTTTCGTGCCCGATATAATCCTCCGGCCAGAGTTAAAAGACCCACTCCATCAGCTCCTGGTGAGTTATTTGATTGTAATAACTTCAATCACTGCTACTTTATAAAGTAATAAGTCTCACTTTCTTATTCTCTATCTGTAGTTGCAGGAGTTGGGAAGAAATTAAAATCAAAAATTGTAGGACCTTCCTCACAGCCTTTATATCTAAGACCAGAGGCTGTTCAGCTATGGCAGAGCTTATACTGTGATACTGAAACCGCCTGGCTGGATTTGTGTGAGGGCCTACAACTTCCTGGGATAGGATATCTTCTAGCTTCCAAAGACCTTAAATACGGAGATAACCCTAATGAAGTGCGGGCTTACATCAGAGAGCTGGAAATGCTCATATATGCCACCGATAATTCGGTTCCTATCACCAGGCGGGTGAAGGAAATGATTGATCGTGGCACCACTGAGGGGGCTGGTGGTTCTGGAGATGAGGAGTGGCAAGAGTATGTGGCTCCTGAAGATGTAAGTTTTCTTTCCTTATTTTCTTTGCAACTTGATTTCAGTTGAAGCTTTGTTACTTAAGGAAGTTATTTTCTTCATCTTGCAGCTTGCAAAGAAAGGGACCGGGGTTCCTTCGCCACAATATAGCCCTGGTGGTACCGCTGTTGGGGCTGCTGCTGATTCTCCTCGCGAACCAGGCGAGATATCTCCAGGCCAGCAGGCCATGAATGAGGCACTGGACATAGCCTTTCATTCGCCAATCCAAGTTCCAATAAGGGAGACAACTGAAACTCCAAAAAAGCAAAAGAATCCAAGGCAACGAAGGAGGAAATCCTTAGCTAAACGTTTCATTAGCAGTGGTAAGTCCTTCGAACAATCATGATTTTATACCCATAATCATATGGTTACTCATATTTCTGAGGATTGCAGGGGCTTCTTCAATTTCCCCCTTGAGGGAAGGGACTGATCCTTCTTCAAAGGCCGTGGAGGGTGCTGTAGAACAACCACCGACTCAAGCTGACTTGGTTGCTCCTGGAGAAGAGCTACCATCCATTCCCAGTATCCCTCCCACTACTGAAGATGCTGTCCAGGGTCAGGGGTTGCAGGACATAAGTCAGCAAGAAGACATAGAAAATGCTCCCACTGGTGAGACTAACCAAGATTCTGAAGTATCAATGGATGAAATGATGAATCAAGGAATGACTTTTGAAGAATTTTATGATCATGCTAGATTGTCATGTGATTTAGAAGACCTTGGGCGTGAGTGTTACCCTTCGCCCAAATTTTTCTTTTAAAAGAAAATATTTCTAACCATGTTGTAAAATAATATGCAGTTTCTTCCGTAGAAGCTGCTGAACTGCCAATGCCTGAAGAGGGTGTGGACACTGATGTCAACCCTATCATTGCAGAAACATTAGCTCAAGTAGAGCTAAATCCAATAAACTCTCCTGAGACCCATCTTGAAAATCCTGTTGAAACCGGGAAAGATGGGGAGAAGTCTTCTCATGTTGCTGAACCACCATTGGGTAAGGGATAACAATATTTGTGATTGTACTTTATTTGCAAGACAATCCATTCTTTCGTTATCCTTTAAGATTAAACTAAAATCTTTTAATTAATCATGCAGGACCATCAACTGCAATGAATAGACCCGAAGATGAGGCCTCAGCCTCTGTCCCAACGGGAATTGAAAGTGAAGAAGCACAAGTCAGGGGGGAAAGAGCAGGACAAGGCACCTCCCTAAGAGCGCTAATTCCAGATTACATACCCCCTTCTGACGAAGATGTTGAATCAGATCCAGAGATGCTCAAAGCGTTCAGCTTTTCACGACGTAAGGCATGGAACAACATATGGAACATCATATCGGGGGTGCCTTTAGAAGAGCTACCATCAAAAATTTCCCGATTGTCATCCCAATTTGTTATAATGGGACTTGGTGGTTTTGGGTATGAAAAGATCCATGCTGCGGTGAAACAGATTATTTTCAGGAGGGAGCAAATGCAGACAAGTCGCGAGGATTTGACCAGAGTGAAATTGTCAGTCAACATAGGCGAATTTGAGGCTGCGATATCCCAGGATGAAGCTGATTATGCTGTCAAGATGAAGGATCTGAAGCAAAAAATCAAAGAAAAGGTCGTCCAGCAAGTGCAACTCCAGCAACAGTTAGATGCTGTTACTGGGGAACTTGATCAGCTTAACAAATCATTGGATGAAACTCATATGAATGGAATGAAAGCCGTTGCAGATGCTAAGAAGGCACTTCAGCAAGCTGAAAAGAGTGAAGCTGGTCAAGTGCACGAGCTTCAAGTAACTGTTGATAAGGCTCAGGATGCTATACATCAAATGAAGACTTATGTTGACAATCTTCTGTAATTCTTGAAAAAGAGAAGAGATTCCAGTCTGTGGATGTCCTTCTAACTCTTGTGTATCAATGAAAAACACTTTCGTCTCCAATCATTTGTACCTGCATTCTTTCATTACCTGCTTCAAATTTACATAAGCCAATGGGCTTAGTAATCATAGTTTGATTTTTACTAGGATTATTACAAATAACCCTACAAACTTTGAATCTTTTAACTGCTCAATATTATCTAAATCATACAAAAATGTATATTTAGTGAGCTGGAACTTGACTTTTATTCAGAGTTCCTTTGTCTTTTGTGTGGGCAGTTTAAAGTCATGCATGCCGGACATAAAGGGGCTAATGTTTAAGGTCGAAATAGCATTGACCGAAAATGGATTAAAATGGATTCAATTCCTTGACAATTTATCTGAAAACATATTTACCATACTCAAGTATGAGGGAAAAAATGTAAACTATGGCTTAAGAATATTTGAATCTGAGGAATGATATGAAAAAATAGCTAAAAGGCATTAGAAGAAGTAGTTTCCAAGAATGAAGTTACTATTATTTAACAAAACCCGTTAGGGGGTTGAAATATGCAGGGCCACCTATGGGCATTGGCTGCATAGTCAAATAAAATAGCATCTTTTGGCTGACAAGTCTGTTATGTGGACTGTTTATGCAAGGCCACCTATGGGCACGTGCTGCATAGTCAGGCAAAAGAACTCCCAGAAATTTACTTTCCTAGTGCTAAAAGCCAGTGAAAGTTTATGGAGATTCAAATTTTCTAAAGCATAGAGTTTGTTGTATGGAAAGAGGTACTTGAATATGGAGAAGATATTTCCAAACAAGAATATTGAAGAACTGGATGAATATCACTCCTACGAAGGTCTGACCCAAACGTAGGGAAGAAGAATAAACCATAGACTTGAATACTTTCAGATCATGAAAAAGGATATGGGACAAATATGTTAAGGATGGCTATTTTTGCGGATCCCTACATACTGTCGTTTAAGACAAATAAGAACAAAAGAGGCATTCTTCCCAAGAATGAAGTTACTATTATTTAACAAACCCGTTAGGGGGTTGAAAACATGCAGGGCCACCTATGGGCATTGGCTGCATGGTCAAATAAATAGCATCTCTTGGCTGAAAAGTCTTTTATGTGGACTGTTTATGCAAGGCCACCTATGGGCACGTGCTGCATAGTCAGGCAAAAGAATTCTCAGAAGTTTGACATTTTTGTGACTAGAAGTCATGAAAAGGGTTATGAAGATCTGAAAATATTTAAGGTTAGGATTATAATACATAAAGATGGGTATTGTCCAATGTATATAGAGATACATAGGTCAATGAAAAACCATAATCATGTTGTGGCTGGGTCCTGAATTGAAACTTGGACTTCACTACGTATCTCATAAGAATGAGAATCAAGCCATACGTAGTTCTTAAAATGCAGTTTAACGTCGTGCAGGACGAAAGTATGAGTAATCTTAGTTTAAGGTCATAGAATTCGGACCATAATAATGAATACACAGTGTGTGTTTTCATGAGGACTTTTCAGCCAAGGGACTGAAAGTGAAATTTGGGGTTAGGCCCAAAAGACTTGGGACTGGATTCGAGGGACACTCGAATGTTCCTACGTATCCCATAAGGATGGGAATCAAGTCCACGTAGTTCTGGAATTACCCTTTGTACAAATTTGGTTCGTACATGTGAAGGGTGAAAGGGGACTTTAGTGCAATGATGGTTTTAACCTAAGATAAAAAGTTTAGGCATTACCATGTATGTACGTAGTCTTTTGAAAATGAAAACCATGATTGAAAAAGAATCAATGTTAATAATGGTTCCTTCTCAAATGAGGAAATCAAAGAATATTGTAGTTTATTGTCGTATCAGACAAAAAGTGTTGTATAGTTTAACGTAATATAACAAGGACGAAAGTGAATCAATGTAAAGATATTGATTCCAGGGGTGGTTTCACAAATCATCATCATATGAGATGGTGGTGAACTGATGTGAAGAGATTGTTTTTGGGCTTGAACCTTGGGAGGTTGCCTACATACCCAGCCTGGAGGGCAAGGATCAAAGTCCGTGTAGTTCAATTAAAGAATGAATCAATGATCAAGTTGTTCTTGTGGACAATGATCTAAAAATGTTGTTGGGACTTACGCATGGTTAGTGGCCCAAAGGGAGTGTTATGGTTGATGTTCGCTCTAAGATCACGTGAGTCATACTCGGTGTGAGAAACAAGAGGTAATAACAACCTTAACGATGCACAGTTTTAATGTCATGTAGGACATATCAAGGACTTTCTGTACAGTTTAGCGTCATGTAGTTAGGACGATGGGGACAATACAGTTTAACGTCATATTGGACGAAAGGGGGATTGTGCAGTTTTAATGTCATGCTGGACTTTTGATGATTATATAGTTTAACGTCTTTCCGGACGTGAGGGACTTTTATACAGTTTAGCGTCATGTAGATAGGACGTCATAGTTTAATGTCTTGCTGGACATAAGGGATTTGAAAATAGTTTAAGGTCATATACCTGGACCAGGGATGGTGCAGTTTAATGTCATGTTGGACCTCTCATGGAATTTTTTCACAGTTTAATGTCGTGTGGGACGAAGTTGCAGTTTAAGGTCATACTGGACCATTGCTGTATAGTTTAACGTCATATAGCAAGGACGAACTGGTGCTACACAGTTTAAAGTCATGTAACTAGGACTAAGGTGAACCAATATGAGGATATCAGTTCTGGGGACTTTTTACAGTTTATCGTCATGCTGGACGTTGGAAGTGCCACACAGTTTAATGTCATGTTTCTAGGACACAATATAGTTTAATGTCATCTCGGACAAAATATAGGAACTTCTATACAGTTTATTGTCATGTAGGACAAAATTAGGGACTATGCAGTTTAAAGTCTTGCAGTTAGGACTATTGGTGCTGCACAGTTTAGTGTCATGTTGCAGGGACATAAGTGCGAATAGTTTAAGGTCATATGCATGGACCGTACAGTTTATCGTCATGCTGGACGTATTATAGTTTAATGTCATCTCGGACAGAAGTGTGACACATTTTAACGTCATGTTGGACGAAGTTGTAGTTTAAGGTCATACTGGACCACTGCTGTATGAACCAAATGTAAGAGTCTTGGTTCTGGGAACAATATTTTGTGTTTATACAAAATACTTCTTCAGAAATCTGGCATTAGTTGGAGTCGTGATGTGTTCTCCATCCATTGAGATTAGAGAATACGCTCCATTGGAGTAGACCTTATGTATTGAATAAGGTCCTTCCGATTTTGGTTCAAGCTTGGGAGGTTTCTTTCCTGGTATCATTGGTGTTCTTAGAACCAATACCAATTCTCCCTGAATGAATGAACGAAGACGAACTTTTTTGTTAAAAGCTCGTGCTATTCGATTCTGATAGATTTCCAAGTGGTGCAAAGTGCACAATCTCTTCTCATCTAACTGTTCCAATTCATTCAAACGCTTTTGGGATTGCTCATCTGTCGATAACTGATCACAAACGGCTATTCTGAGTGAGGTCAATTGAACTTCAATTGGCAAGACTGCTTCTGTTCCATATACTAATGAATATGGAGTAGACCGCGTTGCATTGCGAGTGGTAGTCCGATAAGCCCATAAAGCATGAAAGAGTTTATCAGGCCATGACCTCTTATCTTTATCCACCATCTTTTGCAGTATATTTGAAAGAGTCTTGTTGAAGGCCTCTATCTGGCCATTAGCCGCTGCATGATATCGAGATGAATGGTTGGACTTAATGTTGTATTCTTGATACAATCTCTTTACCTCAGAAGAACAGAAGTTGGTGCCGTTGTCCGTCAATATGGTATGAGGGACACCAAATCTAGTAATGATGTTAGACTTGATGAAGCTAACAATGCATTTAGAACTGACTTCTTTGAGAGGTATTGCCTCTGCCCATTTGGAAAAGAAATCAGTAGCAGTAAGAATGTACTTAAACTGCTTGGCCGTAGCTGAAGGGTAAGGTCCCACCACATCCATTCCCCATGTGGAAAATGGCCATGAGTATTTAGCTGTATGAAGCAACTCTGGAGGTTGATGAATGAAGTTGGCATATACTTGGAATGAATGACACTTCTTTGTGAATTTAACACAATCTTGTATCATTGAAGGCCAGAAGTATCCAAGCCTTCGAATTTGATCAGACAATCTATGTCCAGACTGGTGGGCACCACAGACTCCTGCATGCACTTCTTTTATGACAGCCATTGTCTCTTCACCATCAATACATCTGAAGAGAACTCCATCAAAACCACGTTTGTAGAGAATTTTCTCGAGGTGGTTTGGACCATCATAAAGAGTAAAATTGACCACACGTCGCCGAATTTGTTCTTTCTCGGCTCTATCAGGTGGAAGTGTTCCATTTTGAAGGTATTCCTTGATAGGTGACATTCATCCTGTTGTATGACCATACGGTTCAGGAATGGGACTAATTTCATTAATTTCCTCTGTTCTGACTTGAACATAAGGTGAAATTGCACGACGGTGGGCAATACCGATGGTTGTCTCGTCCCGATTTGGATCTTCTAAAGCTGTGGCTATATTAGCCATTGCATCATCTTGAGCATTTTGTGATCTTGGGACATAAGAAAATGTCGGTTCTGAAGGGAATTCCGACATTAACTCTCTGACGTAATCATACAAACGGATTAATTCTTCTTTTCTGATGGCATAATCCCCATTGACTTGTTTGATTACCAGGTCTGAATCACCTTTCACCTTTAAGTGATTCACTTGTGCTTGAAGTGCTAACTCCAAGCCTGTAATGAGAGCTTGGTATTCAGCTTCATTATTGGTACCACCTTCCCACAACAAAAAGGAATAAGGTAACACTGCCTTATCTGGAGAAATGAGCACAATTCCTAAACCAACTTTGTTGAATTTAGGATTTTCCATTTTCTTCCCTGTTGGACTTCTAGAAGCACCATCAAAATACATTTCCCATGTTTGAGGACTCTCTTGAATAGAAAAAACTTCCTCATCAGGGAGTTCGATATCTGAATACGTGTCTTCCACTGAAGGGTGTTCAGCCAAGAAATCAGCCAGAGCTTGGCCCTTAATTGCCTTTTGAGACACATATTGGATGTCGAACTGCTGTAGAATAACTGCCCACCTTGCCAAACGTCCTGTAAGCATTGGACGACTAAGGATGAATTTGAGTGGATTATTACGAGATACCAATTGGACCTCGTGATGTTGCAGATAGTGTCTCAGTTTCTGAACTGCAAAGATTAATGCTAGGCAGCATTTTTCAATACTTGAATACCGGGTTTCTGCTTCAAGCATAGTTCTACTGAGATAGTAGAGACTATTTTCATTCCCAGCATCATTCTTTTGAGCGAGAAAGGCACCCAATGATCGCTCTAAAGCTGTCACATAGAGGATAAGAGGCCTACCCTCAACAGGTGGCATGAGTACTGGTGGACTCAAGAGGTATTTCTTGAGAACATCAAATGCTTCTTGACATTCTTTAGTCCACTGGTAAGTGACTCCTTTCTTCAATAATTTGGTAAAGGGTAAACTTTTGCCTGCCAAATTGGCGATGAAACGCCGAATATAGGCTAAGTGTCCTTGAAGTCCTCTTAATTCTTTCAAATTCTGAGGAGGTGACATACCAAGGATTGATTTGGTCTTCTCAGGATCGACTTCAATACCACGATGGCGTACAACAAAGCCGAGTAATTTTCCTGAGGTTACCCCAAAAGCACATTTTAAGGGGTTCATCTTCAAATTATGTTGTCGAAGCTTGTGGAATATGATTTCCAAATCAGCCAAGTGATCAAAACGTTGTTTGGATTTAACCACCAAATCATCTACATAGCATTCAACAAATTTCCCTAAAAAAGGTTTGAAGATACGATGCATGGCGCGTTGATATGTTGCACCTGCATTCTTTAAACCAAAGGGCATCACCCGGTAACAAAACACACCTTGAGGAGCTCTGAAGGCTGTATATTCCTCATCTTCTGGGGCCATTCGGATCTGATTATATCCAGAATATCCATCCATGAAAGAAAGTACTTCATAGCCAGCTGTTGCATCAATTAAGAGTTCTGTAATGGGAACTGGAAAATCATCTTTGGGACAATACCGATTAAGATCTCTGAAATCGATGCAAACCCTAATTTGTCCGTTCTTCTTCTTTACAGGGACAATATTAGCCAACCACTTAGGATATTGAACTTCTCTGATGAAGTTAGCTTTGATAAGCTTATCCACTTCAGCCTCGATTTTGGAAGCATAGATTGGGTGTGTTCTTCTCGCGGCTTGCTTGAATCCTCGATGTTCTTTTGGCAAACCCAAATGATGGGTGGAAACATCAGGATCAAGGCCAGGCATCTCTGTATAATTCCAAGAAAAAATATCTTTATTTTGCTTTAGAAAAGAAATATACATCTCTTGTTCTTCAAGGTTCATGGCCGCACTAATTAAAGTGGGGCGTGGATCTTTCTCTGTACCCAGATTTACTTCTTTGAGTTCATCCACAGTGGTAGAGATACCCTCTTCAAATGCTGGAGGAGCATCTCTAAGATCTTCCTCTTCCTCTTCATTATGTGTTATTTCTTCCGTTTCTACTTGCAAAGTAGATGAAAAAACGAAATTCTCATGATCATAAGAGATGTCAAAATTTTCACATTTTGAAGAAGAAGCTTCCATTTCCGACCCTATTGATGATAAAGGGTTTTCTTTGGGAATCAAAGAGGAGATGATGGATTGAGAATCGACATCAATATTCACCTCTGTTGTTGCTATAACTTCTTCTGGCCTGATTAGCGAAGTATAGACTTGTTGGATTTCAGCAGACGAAACGAAAACGTCCCCACTTATGCTTTCATCACTGCTTGGTAAGTTACCAATTTCTCCCATGTTGTCTGGCTCGATTGCCGTAATTGACATTATGGATCTTTCCATAAGAGAATTTTGATTTGGTCCTACTTTGTCAATTTGACTGATAGGTAACACATAATCTGTACTCACATGTGAAAATGGATTTATTGGAATTTTTTCCAAACCATATGGAGCATTAACTTTGGTAATTTCCTTCATTGTAGGTTTTTCTCTTCCCTTCATATGATAAAATTCCGCCTCAATGTATTGAGACTAACATGTCTTGAACGGGGCCTTATCACCATACAATGTTCCAACTTGACCATCGAAACAGTATTTGAGACATTGATGGTATGATGACGGAATAGCTGCATGCTGATGTAGCCAGGGTCTTCCAAGCAAGATATTGAAAGCTGAGTCTTGATCAACAATCATGAAATCTGAATTGGAAACAAGATCTCCAAACTGAGTTCTGAGCGTAACTTCTCCCAGTGGTTCTTGTTCATTTTTATCATATCCTTGCAACATCATGGTAGAAGGAGATAAATCAGATTCCGTGAGGCCCAATCGACGAAGTGTACGAATGGGCATGAGGTTGACTCCTGAACCATTGTCAATAAAAGCTCTTCGAACATCTATACCATTGACTTTTCCAGATAAGTACAACGGTTTTATGTGCCCATGCACAACATCATCTTCATCTTTATCAGTAAAAGATATCACTGCATGACATTCTGCAGGATTATTCTCTATGTGATAAATTTCAGCTGCAGCAATTTCAGCTTCAAATTCCTGAGGACTTGATAAAGCTCCGATAAGTGCTTCCCGAAGATCTCTTGATAGATTCAAAGCATCCAAAATTGATAATTTGGCTGGTACTTGGGCCAAGTGTTTCAATATATCATACTTTTGATCTAGAGGCCTGCGTTTCCCAATAGGAATATGCGGTTTAGCAGGTACCTTGGAAGCAGATGCTTTGGAAGCTGATGCATCTTGTATTGAAGTTGGCAACATCTTTGGTTTTGGAAAATTAGACTGATTAGATCCATTTACTTGCTGAGATAAAGAAGATGGAACCTTTAATCGGTCTTCCAAAATAACCGTGCCGAAGCTGAGTTGGCCATTTGCAGAAGAACTTGATTGTTCTTTTTGATCTCGCTGAAGGGCTTTACCACGAGTTTCTGCTGCATATACAGTGCTAGCAGGGGTAGAATTAGAGTAGTGGCTTCGGAAAGATCCACGTCTTCCCCTATATCCTGAACCTCTAGAACTTCCTCGGGTTCCCTTATTTGATACAGGGAATTCAGGCTCATCAAGACTGGAATATGAATCTGTTAATTGAATCATATTAACAGAACCAAAGATCAATTCTTCGTCTGATAAAGACTCTGCCTGGTTGGCCTGTTTAGGCTGTGCCGTTTGGTGGGACGGTGCCCGTTGCTTTGAAGTAGATGGCATTAAATCTGCCAGAGTCAAAGACAATTTAGGCTTTGATGCATACTCATCTTCTCCTGATTCCTCTTTCTTCTTTGAATTGCGCTTCCCTTTTGAGGATTTGTCCTTTGATGGAGGCTTTACTGCAGCTTTTGTAGGAGACACAATTGGCTTCTTCAATTGTGTTCGCAAAATGGAATGGGTCCGATTGATTGTCTTTCTGACCATCCAATCATCATATTTTTTCGCAGTTTTGCTTTTGACTTCCTGCCACTCGCCTCCTTCCTCTGGATCTGTAGCGGTAATACACGCTACATGAGCTGAAGAACCCTTCAATTTGACTTGTCCCAAGTCGACCATCTTTTGTAGGAGGTCTTTAAAGACAAAACACTCCTGGATGGGATGTCCCAACATTTGATGAAAGGGACAATAATTGGGACGGTCTTCATCTCCTTCCTTGTTTGGCCTCTTCGGCACTGGTAATTGAACCAAATTATTCTCCAGAGCTGAAATGAAGTAACCAGGAACTTTCTCACTTCGGAAAGAGTATGTTTTACTCTTCATATCCTCAAATTGTTTTCGTCGTTGATCTTTTTGATCATTTGGACGAAACAGCCTTTGTTGCTGGCGTTCAGGAGGTGGAGCCCTTCGAGAAGATGATGGTTTTGAAGTAGAAATAGGTACAGGTGCCTGTTTAAGCATAACTGTAGCAGTTTCTGCTTTACCCATTCTTCTTCCTGGAGCTGATGGAATTACACGAGATTTAACCTTAGCCTGTATAAGGGAATCTTCAATCTGTTGAGCGATTGAAGTAAGGTCTCGAAACCCTCCTGTGTATTTCACAGGGATCAATGGCGTGCGTAATTCGTCACGCAAATTTGCCACACAGATTGGCAACAATTCCTCCTGAGGGAGTGATAAACTCAAGGAATACGTTAATCCCTTCCAACGGGCAATGAAATCAGAGACTCTTTCATTCTCCCTTTGCTTGCAGTTTGTAAGATCGAAAACTGTCGTTTTTGGCAAAGTTGAGCTAAACTGAAGAAGGAATTTTTGACGAAGATCCTCCCATCCGATGACTGACCGGGATTGCAAGCTTGTATACCAGACAAAAGCTGGTCCTTGCAAGGTTCGCACGAAGCATCTGAGTTTCACTGCTTCTTGTTGCTCTGGAGTTCCCATCATAGGATCACAACAAGATACGTAATGCGTCAAATGTTGTTCAGGGTCGCCTGATCCATTGAAAGTAGGGAAAATAGGATTTCCAAAACTGGATGGAGGAGAAATTGAATCTACCCATTCAGGGTAAACTTTCTTTTCAGGTTGAACTTGCGCCCGCTTCCCTTATATAGTTTCTAACCGAGCTGTTAATGACTCAATAGTAGTTATTAACTTTTGAGAAACGTCAGGTTGAACTTGGTTTTGGGTAGGTGCAATGAATGGAGCTTGGACAGACGTGGTGGTTGGTGCTGCAACTGATGGTAGTGCTGCCAACCGTTGTTGTGTTTGACCCGTAGGATTAGACCCCTGTGGGTGTACTGACAAAGGAGGATATTCTTGATCCATCTCAGTAGTTACAACAAATTCCTTCGGCTGTCGGACTTCATCATTCTTAAGAAGAAGACTACTCTGAAGTAGTTCTGCATTCAACCTTCTTAATTCTTTCATTTCTTCCTCCTGTTGTGCAAACCTTTGCTCTAATGAGAGCGATTGACCTCCTTCAGAGGAAGGGTGAGAAGTAACCTGATTCTTTCCATTCCCCTTATTGGATCCTTTTCGGAGAGGGGGAAGTGGGTTACTTGAAGGAATACCCAGATTTTGGGTAAGCCTTTGATTACGTGTGCGCACACCTTCTTCATTTAGGTCTGTGTGCGCAACTTCTTGAGCAGGAACCTCTTCGTCTGATCCCTCTGATTGAGCCTCATCTGGTGAATTAGCAGCAACGGCATTGATGACATTAATGGATGCATATTGCATGGAATCCTTTTTATCAGCATTTCTGTGATATTGTCTTCTTCTATGTCCATGATGAGACATGGCATTCCGTTGACTTGATCCCTCGGGAATTTCTTGGAGAACCGTCACTTGGAGAGAATCTCCTGATAGCTTGGCTCTTCGTTCCTCTTGAGGCTTATTCCCTAATCGAGAGAAAACTGACTTTCTCTGAGGGAAGGATTGAGGATTTGAAAAAGTCCCCAGTCCGGTGGACTGGGGGTGTTCCTGCTGCTTCCGCTCAACTCCTCGAATCCCATTCGTTGACTCTGAGGGTTGGGTTAGAGAAGTCCCCAGTCTGGCAAGCTGGGGTGTCTCTTGACATGCTATGTCTGAGATCTTCTTGAAATCTCTCTTGATCTTGCGAATCTTAGTTCGGAAATTAGCTGGATGCATTAACCTGTATCCACTTTTATCACCTGGTTCAACAGACCGATGGATGATTTCCGAAACTTCTTTCATTTGATGACGTGTTTGCTCCAGACGAGAGGCTTGTGCAATATTCTCGCCTGCTTGATGTAGAAGCAATTCAACAACCTGTTCTCTATATACTTGATTTTGAGAGGAACTAGTTGAAGCTTGTTCTCGAGCAAGCTTTTGATTATGAACAAAGCCCATTGACTGTGGCCGGCCATGGGCAATAACATTGCATGAGACCATTTTCGGCGGGCTTTGCTGACCGGAAAGCACTGTGAAATGTAGTGCTCCGTGAAAACCCCATCCTCTGATATGAACATTAGATGGAGCATTGGAAATTAACTGACGCAATCTTCTTAGTGCGCCAAGGCATTAACGTTGAAGGGTTCTCTGTTTCTTTTCAGCCTTCGGATACCGAGAGACTGATAGAGATGCCAAATCAATCTGGCGTTGTAACCCTTCTATTATCTTAAGATGATTTTCATATTCATCGTAAGATAATACCTTCTTCTTTAATTGACAAAGAGTTTTCCATATGTTGAGACGAATATCATGGATTCCATCATCCGTCAACATCTTTGGAATGTCATACTGGGAATCAGCCAAAGGCCAAAACATGACTGGTACTTCACCTTTTGCCAGTTTTTTCCTCATGTTCAGCATTTCCTCTTTATCATTAAATGAAGATTCTTCTACCTGTTTGGACCAGAGTTGGTGTTTCCTTGTTGCTTCATCGGATTCAACTAGATTGGTAGAGGAATCACTATTCATGCTGGAAGATGAATGACCCAGGGAAGGTTCGGAGAATAACCTGAACCCCAGGCTATCTTCTGATGGAGAAAGAGTTTCACCTGCCGATAGTAAAGCATCAGACATGACTGGTTTTACGTTTGCAAGTGCCTCGAGATAGGAGGACTTTCTCGTCACTACATTGCCTTCTGAAGAATTTTCGAGACAATGTGAATCACTACTGCGGAGAGGACTTTCGCAGCGAAGTTCATCACCATGAGGAGGACCATCATGATGGGTTACAGCAAAAGATGAAATCTCTTGCTCCTTGGTCTTCTGACCACACAGAGGGTTCCTGTGGCTCTCATCTGAAGAAGAAACTTCAAGATTGACCGAATTTTCATGAAGCAAGTCTTCATGAGGAAGTGTCTGTTGAAGACCTTTGGGATTAATGTTCCTGTTATTGGGAACTGAGGGAGTAGAATCTTGAATTTCGACAGATAAATGTCTGAGGGCTTCAAGAACTCCAGCATCGAGCAAGGCTTGGTTGCAGATTGGCCTTTGATCTCCTGACTGTGCTGGGCGGATCTTTTTCTTAGATGCCTTCTTACTCGCTTTAGAAACCACTTGATGACGAAAGTGATTGCTCTGAGCAGGTGTATGTGCCTGATCAGGAAAGATGGTCAGGTTAGGCTAACAATCATCGCTCAAATCAGGTGTATGTGCCTGACTTGGTTGTCCGTATGATATGGGGGAGTAGGCCCCACAACCCTCTTGGACTGGAACAGATGTGTGTGTCTGTTCCGGAGTGAATTGTTGATGTGTCACTCCACTGCTAGGGATAGATTTATGTGTCTGTCCCTGAGATGATGCTGAAGCTGTTATGATATCCTGGCAAGCATCCAGAATATGAGCAGGAATTTGCTTCTGCTCTTTCACCATTGACAAAATATGTTTAGTGACTTCAGCCGCCGGAACAGGGATATACGTCCATTCCGGGCTTGGAGTAGGTGTATGTGCCTGCTCCTGTCCTCCTTTTCCTGTCAGTGAATCCTGACAGTACTCAAATGTGGAGGCAGAGAGTTTAGTCTGCCTCCTGTTTGTTGTCGGGACTTTCCGACTGACTTCTCCGGGCGCTACCAAGCGAGACTGTTGGTAGGCTTGATTAGTATTAGCAGGTGTATGTGCCTGCTGATTACACTTCTCCAAACGCGGTTGACGAGATTCATCATATGTAGTCAGACGAGCCTGCTGACTAACTGCTGATGTATAAGCAGGTGTATGTCCCTGCCTATGGTACTCCGCCGGAATTGCCTGGCGGGATCGGCTTGATGCTTCCAGACGAGTCTGCTGGACAGCGGGATTAAAACGAACAGGTGTGTATGCCTGCTCGTTATTTGCCACCAAGTTAGGTTGGTGGACTTCTCCGGAGATGGCAGGGATGACAACCTGCCTATTGTTAACCGGATTCTGTCTCTGGCGGTTCATCTTGCCTGCTCGGGTTCGAGGAACCTGAGCTGAATGCCTGGAGTCAGTACCCTCATCATGTTGAGGGCGCACTACCGCACGAGTCTGGCGGCGATTGTTGATGGGAGCCCTTGAGAAGGACTCCTGTCTTTTTGAATTAAGGTCCTGCGGGACCTGCTCATTCACTTCCTCGGAGTAAGGGAGTGAATGGAAACTGCGTTCCGGGGATAACGACCCGAAACGGTTAGAGACGGTAGTCAGCACCGCCTGCTTCTTGATTGCTGGTCGCCATTGTCCGGACGACCAGGTAGAATTGTTAACTTGGAGGGCTTGACGAGCAGCCTCCAGAGTTGGGATAGTACCGTTGCGACGGTACTCCTTAACCAGTGCATTAGAAACACAGCGTTGAAGACGCTGAGTTGGTGATGTCATCCTCAGAGCGGATGACGTTCCAGCAGGAGTAGCAGCATTGGTTTTCACAGCAGCAGACCTCACAGTAGAGGTGTTCACAACAGCAGTATTCACAGGGGTGAATTTAAGGAAAGCCATTTTTTGCAGAAGATCTTGAGAAAAGAGTGCATGTTCCATGTAACAGACATAATCAAGATGAATCCGGCTACTGAATCTTTTGGATGATCATATGTCAATGATTGCCTTGTTGGCCCAAGGGGCATAACAGATAAGAAGAACATCACTTTAACTTGGTTAAGGATTCACGTCGGGTTCACCATTTTTGTTTCACACGGAATCCGGGGATGACCTCCTGGACGGGAGATTCAAACATTCCGATCGGTTTCTAACGGGTTTATTCGTAGAACCGGAAACATCCAATGATTCCACATCCGTTGGGACCTACTTTCCAAAGGCAGGCGCTCATTAGCTTGTGGACTGATGAGGCTTAGGAATTTTGCATTGGTCGAGAGGATGGGAGGTCGGACTCATCACACCTTTTTGAGGGGAATTATTGTCTACTCCGGGACTCTCTTTATAGATTTAAGTTATGTTCGTGAATCCTTATTACATTACCAAGTATAAAATGAGATTTCCTTTAGTTTTAACAATCAATGATTAAATATGCAAGAAATTTAGAGAATCTTTTATATGTATTCGAGGTTCTTCATTGATAGAGAATCATCTATATTTGTTTAGAGATTCTTGGTCAATGGTATCCTTCAAAACATTTATATAAAAAGTCTCTTGGTCATTTTATGATGACCAAAATGGTTTTAAAAGCCACTCAGTGGGGCACTTGAAGTTTATTGTCATTCAGATGGACATAGATTATCTCAAAGTTGGGATCGAACCCATAAATGGGCTACCTACGTATCCTTTGTTTTGGAAAAGGAATCAGAACCCACGTAGTTCGAGTTATGGAGTATGATTTTTATGATTGATGGCTCAAAGAAGAATGTCATAATTACTTTTACACTCTAAGCTCACGTGAGTCATACTCGGTGTGAGAAACAAGAGGTATTGGTAAAATTTAGACAATTGTGCCATGAAAGATGCAATCATAGGAACTTGCTTGGGGCTTATTTATGGATGACTTCCCAGATAGATGAAGGTTTAGGATTTACTTTTAGGGAGAAAATCCATGAACAGGGTCCATAAAGTTATATGTGCTTCATGGAGATTTAAATACTCTAATCTTGGGGCTTATTCCTAAGGAGAATGCCCAAGTTAGGAGGGGACTTATGATTGGGGTTTATTCCTGAAAAAGGAAACCCAAATCAAAGGTAATTTATGACTGGTTAAGAGAAATTTTAAGAGACTTGGGGCTTACTCCTAAGAAGGATGCCCAAGATTGGGAACTTGATTGGGGCTTACTCCTGAGGAGGATGCCCAAGATTTATGACTAGGACTTATTCCTGAGAAGGAAGCCCAGGTTAGGGGACTTGGGGCTTCCTCCTGAAAAGGAAGCCCAAGGTTATGACTGAGTCTTATTCCCGGAAAGGAGACCCAGGTTAAGATTATCTCATCTTAAAGGATGAGGTTGAATGAATGAACTCTCAATCTTTGGTGACATAAAGATGTTTAAATCACTAGGTTTTGAGAGATATTTCACAGAATTCGTTTCAGATAAGGATGTCAAATCAAGAAATCAAGCCATAAATGGCTTTGAAGAGTATCTTGAAGACTGAATCTTGAAGAGGAAAGGTGAAATGGTTGAAGAGGGGTAAAAATGGGCAAGATGGTCACCCAAAAAGATAGGGGCGCGCAAGTCTTGAAAGGCGCACAAGTCCTGCGGCGGCACGCAAGTATTGGTCGCGCAAGTATACTTGCGCGACATGAGGGGTACTTGCGCGATTTTCAACCAGCATTGAAATACTTGAGCGACTCTTTATTAAACCCTTTACCATCCTCTTGAGGTTCTTCCAGAAGAGGGACGCGCAAGTTATATTGAAGGAATTAAGTCGGCGCGCAAGTGTTTGATAAGTTTCAACACTTAGGCCTTCCTTCTTCTCTTTAGATCTTCCATTCTAGGTAAGAAATTACCTTATAAGTGTTCTGGAAGCTTTGAGAAGAGACTTGGGCGTCGGGAGCTTCAATCTGAGTTTCTGGAAAAAGATCCTCTCGAATGGAGGGCCCACAGGGTCTATTTATAGGCAAAAGAAGACCCCGGGCGGTTACCAAGCGGTTACCACATATGTCGCGCAAGTATTGAGGCGGCGCGCAAGTGTACTTGCGCGACCAAGAGGGAACTTGCGCGACCTATGGGCAATGTTCTCCTTTTTTTATCCCTTTGTCGATTTTTTATGTTTCTTCAAAGGATTAATCACTTTGAGCTCAGATATTCCCTTTTCCGATCATTAGATTCTGTGACGAAAGGAGCGTCAACAGAAATAATTTTTACATATAAACCTAGAAGAATACAAAGTGGATACCTCCAAAAAAATAAATATTTATTCGTTAACACAAAACATTAAAAATATTACATGATTTCTCAGAAAAACCATCATATCAATTAACATGGCATTCATGTTTCTCTTAGAATTCCTTATAAGTAGTGAAAAAAATTAAAAACATGGGATAAGAATCAAAATATTTGTAAGAGATATTAAAAGAGGGAAAAAACATTAATCCATGAATAATTATAAACACATGAAATAAATTTCACAATGACATGATTATAACCCATAAAGTGACATATATTTAATTTTTGAAACATAATATTTCCATAAAAAACATAAATAAGACCAAAAATTTATCTTTTGGAATTACTAACTTAATATAGTAACCCTCAGGGCTACATTATGGTGTAACCTTCCCAGTTACCTTTAGAGTAACCATAAAACTGACCTCCAACATACACATACCCAGTCTTTGGTAGGGCCATATAGGCCCCACCCTTCATCATAATAAATACACAAGAACCAAAACATAATAATAAAACATGAATAATTTAATAAAAACATTACTTTGTAATTTTGTAAAATAAAATTTCAAAAGAGTATTTTAAAAGAAAAGCCCCTTCCAAATATCATATAATTGAAGTGAAAATTAATATAATGAACAGAATATTTGTAAACAATATAAATCCACTTAACCAAAAAATAATATAAACAAAATTAATTACATAGATAATCTTAGTATAACATAATCAATGAAGTAGAATGTTATCTCAAATAATAGAAATTTGGTAAATAATCTCATTAACTCGAGGTTTTCATACTTAAAACATGGTTAAAGCTCCTGTATAATGGTTAAATGAGTGTTATTAATATTTAAAAAACTGTAGACATATTTTAAACATCTTATATGATAATTTTATAACATAATTCCATATATTTTATTAATATTGTTTACTTATTTCCATTATTTCAGGTGCGATCTTTACTTAGTTTCCATGGTCGATTAATAATTTATTTTCATGATGAATGGAAGTGAAAATTTAGAGGATGAATTAGAAGGTATTAATATGTTTCCATAACATTAAATGACAACATAAATCATTTATTCAGATATCATGATGAATCCTTAGATAACACATTAATGATATTTTTTTGATGGTTTTGGCGGTTCATCGATAATCATGAACTAGTATTGTTATATAAATTAATATTATATATAAATTTTTAATTAAAGAACATGAAATTTGTTATATAATACACATTATAAAATATTTCAACCATTAAAATTGTTTTATAACCAGATTTTAAGTAATTTATGGAAATTTAAAACACATCATCTATAATGTTGGTATTTTAACACATCACAGATACTGTTTTTATTTTTTAGAATAAAAGAGGGAGGAGAAGATGTATGATAATTAGTTTTTCCATAAACATGAAAATTTTATGGTAAATATATGATACTAGATCTTTCACTACTATTAGATAATTGGTGGTGAAGAGAATATATATGATATTGGAGTATATATTCCTCGTGGATTTCTACTCCTTGAGATCCTCCATAAGGCCTTTTTTTTGGAATTTTGTGAGACCAATATGTCTTATAAGAAGGGAAGATCCCTGGTAATATGATAGGGTATAATATATTCAACGATAAAATCTTGGTAGGCATTTGAGGAAGAATGGGTGATGGGTGGTATTTATAGTGGAGGTGAGGAGGGGTTTTCCATTATTTTAATTATTATTTTTTATTTTGCAGAAGATAAGAAATAGTGTTGGTTATTGTGACTAATTACAATAAGAAGTTATTTTTAGTTAGAACCAATGCCCATTTACATCATCCATGACTCAAGAATGATGCATAAATTCATTTATTTATCATATTTCGTAAATTATCGAGTTTCACTATTCACTAAAAATTTTAGTATTTCAAAAAAATAACCAAAAATCACCCCAATAATTTTTTTAGACATGTAGAATTCAAAAAATGAACTCCATTTTATCAAAATAATTTTCTAAATATGATAAATTTAATTTTTAAATAAAATCATAATTTATTCGGAAAATAAAAATTTTAAAACTATTAGTGAATTTATATCACATTGAAAAATTAATCGAGGTCGTATAAAATTTTATAATGAACATGAAACATTAAAATAATAATTTATGATCACATTTTAAGAAAATATATTTTCATTTAAATTATTAAATTAATCATAAAATTGTAATTAAATATTTATGACATACAAAAATACCAACATTTGTATAATGATCATATTGTCACATAAAAGATGTCTAAATTTTATTTATACATTCATGGGTGAGGATACTATTCATTGGCCAATTTACAATTCATAAGGGTCATATTAATATTAATATGGGTAACATTAATATTCATCAGGGTATGTTACTATTCAATAAAAATTATGTTGGTCCTATAAGAATACAAAAAACATACTAATCACAACTTTGTATGCCTATTTTGTAAAATTAAAAACATATAAGTGGAAAAAATTAGTTTAAAGACTAGGTAAAAACTATATTCTTAAAAAAAGTGTCATTACATAGATACTCGGTGTTTCTTGCATTTCATTCTATATTAAAATTTATTTGTAATTATTTGGGGTGTTACTTTCTCCCCATATTCTTGAAATTGTATCCTCACAATTTTATTTACTTATTAAACAAGTGAAGGTACCTTTCCCTCATAGAATTTTAAAACACCTCTATTGCTTCTTCAAACATGTGGTTTCTTCAATAAATCCATAACATGGAGGATTATCCTATTCCGAAAAACTTTCCCTCTACAATCAAGAATCTGAATAGGTTTCTCTTCATAAGAAAGGTTCTCTTTTAGCTAAACTATATCTGGGATCAAAACACGAGATTAATCTAAAACATACGTTCTCAACATCGAAACATAAAAATAAATTGTATACTTGAGATAAACTCGTAGGCAAAGCTACTCGATAGGCAACTGGTTGAACTTTGTCAAGGACTTCATATGGTCTAATGAATCATGTACTTAGCTTTCCTTTCCTACCAAAATGAATAACACATTTCAATGGTGAGATTCCATAAAAAACAAGACAACCTACCTTGAAATAAAATTATTTCCTCCTATGATATGAAAATATTTTCTACATGCTCTGAGCCGTCCTCATGTGCTACAAGATCAACTTCACTTTCTTATCCACATATTCTATTAATGCTAGTCCGAATTCGTCCCAAAAAACTCGAGTTCGACATCTCCTCTCATATAATGCCTCAAAAGAATCCATCTGTATACTAGAATGAAAACTATTTTAATAAGAAAACTAAACCAAATAAAGGTGTTGATCCCAACTTCCCTTGTAATCCATCGAACAATCTCAAAGAATATCCTCCAATGTCTAAATTGTTTTCTCGGTATGTCCATCAGATTGAGGTTGAAATGTAGCACTGAAATTTAATTTTGTGCCCAACAAATTTTAAAGTCCTACCCAAAAGTTATAAGTGAACCTGGGATCTCAGTAACATACTATATAAATAGGAAATATATTTGACCTGACATTCTCTTTGAGGTATAATTGAGAAAGCTGATCTAAATACGTAGTATCTCGTATAGGAAAGAAATGTAAAAATTTAGTGAATCAGTCAACAATAACCCAAATCACATTGTTACCCCCATAAGTCTTTGGTAGTATAACCAAAAATTACATGGATATACTTCCCCATTTCTACTCTGGGACTTGAAAAGGATAAAGCGCACCCTTTGGTAGTTGTCACCGAACATTAACCTGTTGACATGACAAATATTTCATGATAAAATCAGTAATATCTCTATTCTTTACCTCCCAATAGTAATAATTCCAAAGGACTTTGTACATCATAGAACAACCAAGATTAACTAAAAATGGAGAACAATGAGCTTTATACAAAAATTCTTTCTTCAATTGGGAATCACATACCCCCATAATCATTTTATAAATCACAAGAAATAATCATTATCAAGGTAAAAATCAACCAAATTACCCATTTTAACCAATTCATCCCTTTTCAATAAATTGCTATATTATTTCTTCACATTCATAATTATGTCTGATAGAGATGACTATAATGACACATCAATCAAAATAGAATAATTTCAAACACCAACAACATCCAATCCCAAATTCATAAAATCATTAATCAAAGGGTCATGTTCCAAATGTAACATGGTTAATGATGCATGATGTTTTCAACTCAAGTAATATTCCACTTTTCTTTATTCTCTCAGATGGTAATTGATCATGAAATCATAATCCTTTATCAGTTCAAGCCATCTTTTTTTCATCATGTTTAATTCCTTTCAATTTAATATATACATAAAACTTTTATGTTTAGTATATATTTCATATTTGGTTATGTATAAATGATGCCCTAATTTTTCAAATAAAAAACCAAAAATAATAATTCTGAATCATGTGTGGGATAATTTACTCTTGTGGTCTCAGTTTTCCTGAAGAAAAATCAATTACCTACTCATTTTACATCATAACATATTGAATTTCCTTCAATGAAGCATCGTTGTAGATGAATAAAATTACCATTTCAAGTAGGCAGGGCCAAAGATGGAGTATTCACCAATCACTTCTTCCGTTCCTGAAAAAACATTAGAATATTCTATTTAAATAAATTTGACCCCTTTTCATGTTAACCTAGTTCGCAGGCTAGATAACTATGAAAATTATTTAATAAACCGTCAATAATAACATGATAAAAAAAAACTACATATCTCGATAAAATTTGTAGGTATTGGACATTCATCAACAACATTGGTTTTGGTAGGATCAATTTTTATTCTATCCCTATTTAAAATGTGCCAATTAAAATAATTCTTTTGTAACAAAAATTCACATTTTATTAATTTTATGTATAAATTCTTTTCATTGAGAGTTTTCATAATAATCCTTAAAATATTTCCATTATCCTCATAACCTTTTTAAAAGGCCAAAATATCATCAATAGAAACAACAAAAAATATATCGAAATATTCTTGGAATGTTATTTTCACAATATCCATGAATATATTTGGATAATTTTTCAAACTAATGGGCATAACAAAAAACTCATAATGACCATATCTAGTATGAAACGTTTTTCTCAGAATGTCATCCTCCTTTAACTTCAGCTGATAGTACTTGTACCTCATGTCAATCTTGGAAACATACTGAGATCCTGGGAGTTGAACAAAAAAATCATTGATATGAGTTAAAGGATACTTATTACTAACAGTAATGTTATTAAAATCTCTATAATCAATGAAAATTCTCATGGAATCATATTTCAATTTAATAAACAAAATAGGGGCACATCATGGGGATGTTCTAGGATGAATGAAGCCTTTATAGAGAAACTCATGCAACTGATTTTTCAATACAAGAAGTTCTACATGACCCATTTGATTAGGTGGTTCGAAAATTTTCTTAACAGGAGGAACCAAGTCAATAGTAAATTCAACATCTCAATCAGGTATAACAATTAGAAACCCATCATGAAAAACATCAAGGTATTTATTTACCTCTGGAACAAAATTAATATAAAAAATTCCATTATTTTCAAAAATATGAGAAATATAACTATAATTTATCACATATAATAGTTTCTTTGCATCATGATATGTTATCAATTGTTTGGGTTCATTCTGGTATACCAACTGAAACTCTTTCTAAAAAAAATTCTTTAGCACAATAATCAATCTTTGCATGATAAATAGAGAGACAATCTATACCCAGAATGATGTCGAAATCTACTAAGTGAAAAACCAAAAGGTTTTAATGTAATGTATTTCCATATATAACAATTAGAAGATTCATATAATTCCTTTTTTCTATAATATTTCCCCTTGTGTTTTAACCATAAGTTCGGGTCTCTTTACATTAGGTGAAATTCCCAATTTACCGGAAAATTTTTCATAATTAAATGAATGTGTCGACACTATGTCATAGAAAACAATAGAAAAATCATAGAAAAAAAAACAAAATACATGGTACCACTTCACTGGATGGACCAACAAAAAATGACGTATTCATAAGGGATATCACTGCACGTTTCTTCTTATTATAACGCTTCTTCCCATCATTCAAATATTTCTTTGGGAAAGTATTTTCATTATGACCCATCTAAAACCATTTAAAACACCTTACAGTTTACTTATCAAGATTAATATTAGGATGATTTTCATTACAATCTCAGGTCATATGTCCAAATATACTACATCAAAACACTTCTTAGTTTTGGTAATACATTAACCAGGGTGCTTTTTACCAAACTTTTCACAAACTATATAAAAAACATGTTTACCTTCATATTTCATTGGTTGATTCTTACTCACATATTTTGATCTAGTACTCTTCTTATGCTTGCTGTAAAAGTACACATTATAAACAAAAAACACAATTTCTACCCTCTCATCACATCTTATAATTTTATCCTATCTTTTTAATTCTTGATATGCCAATACACATCAGTATATTATCTTCAATCGTGATTAAAAATAACTGATTTTTTCCATCATGATCCTGAATAATATTTGGATCATACCTTCGAGTCATGTGAATTTTGTTTCATACATGTGCACATAGTCTTTTTCATTTTTATTTAATACAAGGAATTTATTTTACATCCTAAGTCGAACCACCTTAGGATAATATTTTTCAACAAATATATTTTTTAATTCATCTCATTCCATGGCATCAAAATCATCATTATCTATGATATTCTTAACCATTTTCCACCACTTATCAACTTCACCTTCAAAATGGTTAATGTAAAGACTAACCTTTGGATTTTATGAACTCCCCATTACATCAAATATCTTTTAATGGCATTTAATATATCCTTCAACTGCCACAAGGTTAGATGATCCACTAAAATCTAGTGAGTGTTGCCTCGTAAAATGTTCCACTATCACCATGTTCATATAAGGTAAATCTCGTTATTATATTTCATGGATTTTATAGCCTTTTATATCCTGTTTCATCTATTCAATTACTATAACAATCTATTCGGTTCTAATTACCACAATTCCATGTTTTGTATTCAAGAAGATATCATCTTATCGGTACCTTAATACATTACCTTTTTTTGTTCCTTATGTGGAATACTAGTATGAAAAAAAAGATCATAGATTAAGCAACATCATAATATTTAAATTCAATAACATTTCAACTTAAATATAAGGTAATTTTTTTAATTTTATGCTTTTAACATCATCTTAACCCCTCAAGTTATATAAATTGAGCTTTGATACCAATTATAATGACCCAAGCCTAAAACATTACTTAATCAAGTAAATTTATTTAGAATTAACTTATTTACATCCACAAAGAAATTTTTGTATTAAATCTTTATAATATTAGCAAATAATTCATGCATATAAAACCAAATTCATAAAATGTCATTACCACAAAAATAGTATCCATTTATTCCGAAACATAAAAAATTAAAAATATAACAAGATTTCTTTAACAAATCATCATAACATTTAACTTGACCTACTTATTTATATTACAAATCCTTATACCCTTGGAAATCATTTAAAAAACTGTATGAGAATAAAAAGACCAGTACGGGATATGAAAATAAGTAAAGAAACTATTAGTCCCTGAATACTTATAAACTTATGAAATCATTTTCACAAAGACACGATTCTCACACATAAAGTAACATATACTTACTTTGAAAAAATGATATTTCCATATAAATCCTATATAAATCTATAAAGGTATATTTTTTAATTAACTATATATTATCTTAACACTTGAATCACCTCATTATTTTTAAGCCTCACGAGTACATTACAATGTAACCCTCACAGCTACCTTATGATGTTACCATCACATTTACACTTGGAGGAACCATACAGTCGACGCCCAAAATACACATACCCAATTCAAAAGAGGGAGATATAGGTCCCAACATTATTCATAAACAATTCCTAGTAACTAGAAAATATTTATAAAACATGAATAATTTCATAAAAACATTTCTTCTGAATTTTGTAATGTAGAATTTTAAAAGATTATTTTTAAAGACAAGTCCCTTACAAATATCATATATTTTAAGTGAGAATTAATTGAATGAAAGGAATATTTTTATATACTATAAATACACATAATAAAATATAATATTAATAAAATTAATTACATAAATAATATTAGTACCACATAATAAATGATGTAGATGGTTAACCCAAATAATGAATATTGGGATAATAATTCCCTTACCTCAGGTTTGTATTACTTCAAACGTGTTTAAAAATACATTATAATGGTTCAGAAAGTATTATTCATATTTTATAGAAAAATATTCACATTTATAACACCTTATATTATCATTTTATTACATTATTCCAAACATTTATTTACATTATTTTGTTATTTCATTTGTTTTGGGTGAGTGCATTACATGGTTTTCATGGTCGGTTTGTAATCGATATTAATGCTGAATGGAAGTGAATATTCATAAGTTTAATGAAATATAATTAATATGTCACTAGAATATTAAGTGATACCATAAATTATTTTTTCATATATGATGATGAATCATTAGATAGAACATTAATGATATTTGTTTTGATCGTTTTAGCGGTTCTTCGATAATCACGAACATGTTTCATTATATATCATAATATTATGTATATATTATAATTAAATAACATGAAAGATGATATATCATACAAATTAAAATAATTTTCAACCATTAAATTGGTATTATAACCATATTTTTAGAATGTAATGGAAATCGAAAACACATCATCCACGATGTCGGTATTTTGAAACATCACCAAAGATGTAGTTATTTTTTAGAATAAAAGGTGGAGGAGAAGATATATGATGATTAATTTTTTCATAAAAATGATAAAATACTGTTATATATATGACAATATATATTTCCTGTCTCATAGATAAGGGTAGGTGAAGAGTGTATATGAAAAGAAATATAAATGAAAATAATTTAAAATAAAATTGAAAAAGGATTTTTACCTCTTTATTTCTTCTCCTTGATATCCTCCTTGAGGCCATTGGTTTAGACCATTTAGTGAGAAAAGTAGGAATTGGCTATGGGAAATACCTTTGGGAAGAGTACAAAGAAAAATTTAGACTATTATCAAAGCTTTAGTAGTGTGTGAGGAAGAGGTGCGAGGGGTTGTATTTATAGTGGCGGAGAGGAGGGGTTTCCATTATTTTAATCATTATTTTATTATTTTACACAAGACAATAAAAAGTGATGGTTATTGTGACTAAATAAAATAATAGGTTCATGTGAGTACAAACCAATGGTAATTTACATCATCCACGACTCATGTATGATGTAGAAATTCTTTAATTTAGCATATTTTGTTAATTATCAAATTTCACTCTCATAAAAAAATTCATGTATTTCAGAAAAATCACAAAAATTCACTCCAAACATTTTTCAATATATAGAATTGAAAATTGAACTAGAAATTATCAAAATGATTTTCTAAATATGAGAAATTAAATTTTTAAATAATATCATAATTTATTAGAAAAATAATAATATTAAAACTATAACTAATTTTATATTGCCTTCAAAACATAATCATTATTTCATAAAATTATATTATGATTAAAGTAAATAAAATAATAATTTATGATTTCATTTTATTAAAATATATATTTTCATTTAAATTAATAAATTAATTAAATATTTATGAAACTAAAAAACAACACTTATACATTGATTATAGTGTCACTTATAAGATGCCTAAATTTTATGTATACCTTCCTGGGTGAGGTTATTATTCACTTTTCTAATTTAATATTCACAAGGGTAGCACTAATGTTCATTAAGGTAAGTAACTATTCATAAAAATTATTTTGGTTCTATCAAACTCCAAATAACTTACTGGTCGCAACCATGTATGTCCATTTTTCAAAAGTCAAAACATAAAAGTAGGAAAATTAAGTTTAACGGATAGTTTAAAACTATCTCCTTAAAAAATTTCATTATGTAGAGACTCATTGTTTCATTCATTTAACTATATATTAATATTTTTTTTAAACTCCTTAGGGCGTTACACTATCATATAAATGGTACCTTATGAGGTTCAATAATGGAAGAGACATCAGACTTCGACATGTTGGGATGAATATCGAAAGTGGAAGCTAATGAGAGTTAATCTAATCGACAAGTTTACATTAACGTTTTATAATATTTATAATCCTTTGAAATCTTGAAATAGTATACAGAAAATCTATGTATACAATTGTCAATGAGGACTAGAGTATGAGGTTTGAGATAACATGTTCCTTCATATATCACTACAGAAGAAATGCATACAGTTTGAGAAGAAGAGAATGCTTAATCCAAGATACATCATCCCCTTTAAGATAACTGATTGCATAAATTGGGTTCCTATCAACAAGAACTCCCACCTAACCCATCTCAAATACATCATGTGTTACATACATCATTCATGAGGAAGTAAATACAAGCACCATCACATGTATTGAATCCAAAGGTAATATTATTGGAAAATAATCATTCTTATGAGGAAAATATAGTGAATATAATCGATCATAGATATAAATTTATACAATATAAGACAACAAGAATGTTCAATGTGTGGTGGAAGAACCCCAAGATTAAGGAAGAAACTTGGGAACTATAAGAGAATATGAAAAATAAGTACCCTTATCATTTTAGATTTGGAAATAAAAATTTAAATGGAAAACATTCTGAAGTAGGAATAATGTAATAAACCTAAAATTTATAAATTTAATTCAAATTTCAATTATTAAATCACTCATAAATTAATGCTGTAATAGAAAAAAACATTCACTACTTTGGTTATTTTATAATTTTATAAGGCCAATAAAATTTTAAAGATTATTAATCATCATAATCAGTGACTATATAGTTTTTTGAATGAAACCATTTAGATTCATATATTAAGGTGTATGATTAAGTCATTTTTAAATAAAAAAAATAAATTGATGAAAATAATGAGTTCGATAGACCCCTATAGATCCTATTAATCATTGATTCCCAGAGTGATAGTATCAATGCGTTTTATGAAAACTTTTATATTTAATACACTTTATTCTATGATTTATTACATAAAAACACATGTAGTATAACCTAGAAGATCAATAATACCAGTTAATTTTGTAATTAGGTACATATAAAATCAACATGATACATGGTTACAACAACATTATTGAAATATTATTTAATATGCTTCTAATATTACATATCTTTTAAAATCGAACGTGATAATCTGGGGACATTCATAAGAAATGAGTGAATAAAAAATCCATGTAAAAGAATAAAAAAAGTAGGGAATTATGAAATTAGTACACATTTGTAAATAGGAATATAAATGGGAAAAAATCTGCGAGAATCATAATATTGAAAAATGAATCATGATACACTATGACAACATAAATATAACATGGTAATGTTGTAACAACTGAAAACATGACATCTTAAATATAGGTCAATGAAAACCACCAAAACATCATAACATGGTGGAAAAGGTAAAATTATAGTTTAGGTATACTCCATAATCACATACATGATGTATCATGAGAATAAAAAATTACCCATTGCATTGTACATCTATATAATTCTGGTTGCACCCGTCACATTTATATCATGCATGTACATTATTATGTCACATAGATCAATCAACAAACGATCATATTTCATGAAATTTAATTAAAATATTAAGTAGTGTTCTATAAATAAATGCAATTCCTAAATAAAATAAGGTTAATTATGTATATTTGAATAATATTTTGAGGAAATGGTGATGGTATTCAAACGATAAAGGCATTCTATAAAAAATTCACATGATAATTTCAACAGCATAACGAGGGTATATAATGAATTTTGGGAGGGATTAACAAGATTGAAAGGTGTAACTCATTAATTAGAAAAAATAAGGTTAGTAAAAGGAATTTTTAATAAATTAATCCAAAATTAAAAAAGTATAATTTAAATTCATAGGACAAAAAGTTTCTTGAATAAACTTTGGCATGAAAAAATGATAGGATAATTTCGGCAGCATAACAGGGCTACATAATGAATCATGGGAGGGATTTATGTTAGTGAATTGAGTGTATCATAACTTATAAAAATAAGTAAAGTAATAATTTTTTTAAAAAATATAATACAACATGAAAAAATGGGAATTAAAAGGAAAATAACAAAAAGTGCTCTTGAATAATGTTTGGCACGAAAAAATCATATGATAATTTCAACAACATACCTTTTGTACACAATGAATCATGGGGGGATTAATGAGAGTGAAAGGGGTATCTCATTACATGAGAATAATAATGTTAGTAAGAGTCATGTGGAAAAATATATCCCATAAATAGGAATTGGGATACAAAATGAATTTTATAAAGAATCTTCTAGAATTAAGATGGGAAGGAGATGGTCCCTTACTTTGAGAGGGTGTTTCAAAAAGATTATGAGGAGATTTTTAAGAGATTGGGGCACCATGGGTGGGATTTATAGAGTAAATGTAATATTATATTATTTTTATACTGGTTTTTAGTGGAGATAAATGGGATATTGTGTGGGTTTATATTGGAAGAGATATATGAGAGTTATTTATTATTTTTCAAACATAGGATTCAAACTCAGTATAATAAAGTAATAAAAAACAAACCATCCCATGGTTTTTGACCATGGTTCATTAAAAAGTGGTTATTTTCATCATTTTATAAGTCCTTGAATCTATAACATTAAAATAATACCCTTAGTTATGTGGAAGTGATTCATCTTAACAAAGAACATATTTTAAAACATTAAAATATAATAGAGTTTTTTGGATGATTCATAAATGGTTTATAAAATAAATTAAACAACCTAAAAATAGCATTTTAAAATGTCAACTTATAAATTTCCATGTATAGATTTTATGTAAAATATTAAATCAATTTTTGGTAATTATTATATTATAATAAGCACTATGTATTTATACCGTATTTAATTTTATCCCTAAAATCTAATTGTCTTAGAATGTTATGAAAAATTTACTATTGGATAATTTTGACGTTATTATTACAAAAGTTTTATTTATTTTATCATCATAATTATATAAATATTATAAATTAATGGATTAAATTAAAATCTTTATTTTTTGGAAAATACTTGTTTTTTTTTTCAACAACATTTTTCTGGCCGTTATAAAAATTACATTTTCACTTCATAAAATTATCTTATAAATATATATAAAAAATCATATATAGAAATAATTTTTTATTAAAATATTAATTAATTAATGCATTCATAAAATTGGAAGTCATTATTTAAATTTCATATTGCTCAATAATAGAATTAACATTTTGTTGTATTAACATATAATTTTTATCAAACTCATTAAATAATTACTTTAAAATAAAAAATATAAGGAATAAATGTAATTATTATTTTATAGAAAATAAAATATAAATATTCATTCTGTTTGGGTTGAGATACATAACCCCTTATTACACTAGTTAATTTTCTAAGGGTAAGGTACAATGTAGTGATATTCTCAATTGATGGTCCATAAAACATGTTTTTTGGTTATGATGTTGATGAGATTGAACTTATAACACAAATGGTTTTACACATGATTAATTTTTTAAATATCAACTTGGGATTGACGAAGGGAAACTACGAGAGACTATATCTCCATTATAGCCTCCAATAAATGGGCTTCATAGGGTACAAACATACTGGTAGAGTTTATCACTTATTTTATTTTTATCAATTGGACTTTATAATAATCATGTGAACTATTCAATAGATATATTGTCAAGGGATATTATTCTTAGTGGTCTTTTAAATATTATATTATTTAACCAAATATGTGCCTGCATTTTCTATAAACAGATTACATAATAGGGCATTTAATTCAATCTCAAAGGTTATTTCCTTTATAAAAGTTTATGTTATCATAATTTTCTCCTTGGACAAGACCAAGTTGTGATTCAAAAACTGAAGCTTAAGTAAAAATGTTAATGGGACAAGTCAAATTTTATTGAGATCATGTACCAAACAATGTATGCATAACCACCCTAATAAAATATCACTATCACACATAATACATTAATTGAAATCATTGGAAATATAAAGGGTTATGTATCAAGATTATGAAAATAAGTATTTGAATTTTTTATTTTTAATAAAAGAATTATTATATTTATCCTCTCTATTATTATTTTTATATTGATTAAATAATATGTTTCCTAAAAATGGGATTTTGATAAGATGATACATAATTTGTTTTTTGGGATATTTATAGATTCAATAAAGACATTATTTTTGATGAATTCAAGAAATTTTGAGAAGAATGTAATTTTAACAAAATATTATTATCAAAGAATTTTTATTAATTAGATATGATAATATTATTTTATGAAGTTAAATATAATTTTAAAAAGGGCCAAGAAATGTTATAGTCAATAATACCAGTATTTTTCAATAAATGGAGATTTTTTTATTTAATAGAGGAAATTATACTATTTATAGAATTATTTATATAAAAAATAATTTTTTTTAAAATTTATAATTTTTATGTTATCAAATGGGTATTTCTCATAATTTTATAAAATAGTCGAATATTGTGTTTAAATTAAATATGGTATAAATATATGTTATGTATTATGTATTCATAATAACCCAAAAGTGATGAAATATTTTACATAAAAGGTATACATGACCAAATATATATCTACCCTTTAAAATAAAATTTTTTGGTGTTATTTTATTGATTTTATAAACCCTAAATGAATCCTCTTAACTTATATTATATTTTAGGGTTTTAAAAATAATTCATTATATAAAAGAGTTATTTCCACATCAATAAGTGTATTTTTTTAATAATTTCATTTATCAGACATAGAAAATAATTAAAATGACTTCTATTTGGATAAAACTAGGGGAAAACCATGGGACAGTTTGTGGTTTTGATTACATTATGATATAGAGTCCAAATCATATGTTTTGAAGTTAATAAAAATCTATCTTATCATTTACTATATAAACCCACACAAATATCATTCCACTTTATTTAAAAACCTTGTAGAAAAACATTACTCTACCATTCCATCTATATATTACTTATAATGTTCCCCAAGCTCTTATGAAGCTCATCTTAGTATTTTAGAAACACCCTCCCAAGGTAAAGGATCATCTCCTTCTACAATTTATGCATGCACCTTATTTGTCACATTTATTTTAATTCCAAAATTTCCATGTTTTATTAGGTTATTACATATCTATAATAATTTAATTATAACTTCCAAGTAAATTTATACCCATTTCTCCTGCATTAACCCCTTCTATGAATCATTATGTAACATCGTTATTCTTCTGAAATTATCTTTCGATTTTTTATGAGAATCAACTTTCTAGTGAATAGTCATCCCCATTTACACTCAATTGTATTCAAATAGATGTACCTATACTTCATTTAATGGGTAATTCCATGTATGTATCTCACACCCCTTAATTTTGGGATTAAAACTAATGAATTTCATCCTTATGTTGTATGATCTATGTGGAACACATATACATGTACATGATATGAATGTGATTGGTTCGACCAGAATTCTATAGCCCTTCAATGCACTAGGAAATTATTTAATCTCATGTGATTCCATGTATGGTGCATAAGATGTTATCTTAAACACAATATGTTTTTTTATCTCAATTGTTATCCATTCCATATGTTTATGATGACATGTATTATATTGTTGAATTATTTTTTATGTTTACTATATGATATCATGTTATATCATGCATCATTGTTCAATATTATTACTCTTGACCTACTGATTTTATGTTTATATGCCTATTGGATCACATGTACAACATTAAATTATTAAATGATTTAATGATTCCCTTATGGGTCTTTGTAGATCACCTATTTTTTATATATGTCCCCTGGTTATGCAATGAAATTTTAGAAAAATACAATGATAATATGTGAAAGTTTTAGTGTTTTTATTTAATAGTGTCTTTTTTAATTTTCTTATTTTTATTTCACATACCAAATTTTCAAATGATACTAGGACTCACAAAATTATGGATATTTTATATGTATATCTTTATAAAATAAATCTGGAAATAAGATGTAATAAAATATGGGTTGTGCAACATACTCAATAATATTGAGTATATGAGTTGACACTAATGTGACCTTAGATATCTTACATAAAAATTTATATTTTGTAACATTATATATCTTATATATAGAATGTCTTTGGTTTATCCCATTTATGTTTTCTATCATACGAAAAGTATCATTATTCTGAAATTTATTTTATAGATTCAGATTCATTAAAATGTTCATCAACTTAGAGACTTCGATATTATCATTACTATGATTACTATAAAAATATTTCCTTTATTGAATAGATTTATTAGTCGGATCTTTCTTGACATGTTTTTGATAAAAACATAGAATTATCCCACTTTCTTCAGAAATATTCTTATATTCCTACCCCAACTTAAAAATTGTTTACCATTAAGCTTATCCATTTTCAATATTCATCTCAATGTCATGTTTGATGATGTTGATTCTACAATATCTAAAATATAATATTTTATTAAAATAGTATCATGTTTTATATTCATTTTTTACGAAATTTTATCAATTGTGATCCCATTAAAAGTATGTCCATTTAAAAATAATATCATATCCATTATTATTCAGAGATATATATCTCATTATGAAATAATTCGGTATTAATGTTCCTCTAACTACTTCTTAGTTTCTGTTTTCCATCATACCAATCATATAATTTATTAATCTAGGATTGTTATATTTAAAAGTATTTTAACAATCCATCATACATATATTCTCAACACTATTCCATACATATATTTTTTCAGGGTTATCTTAGGATTACCTCTTTTATTCATTTCCATACATTATATAATCCAGGGGAACCTCAGTTTAATAGGAAACTACCTGGTTGGAAGGTTAGATTTATTAGAATGTGTTTTATTTTAAAGTAATCTAACACATAGTGTTTAAAATGGATTTAATCTCACCAACTTTTCTCATGTTCCCATTCACATATTTCTATGATTTTAACGCATTATTTTATTATCCTTATTTCATTCACCAAATCAATATGTTTAAACTATATTGATATTTTACTCTTTATATAACTCATATAATATATTGTTATCTTTAATTAAAATCAACCTATATTCAAACATATCCAATGAACCTCTCATATAAGGTATGATAAAGTATTTTATATATAGTATTTCAAACATATGAGATAAATAATCCCCACCAAATCAAGCCTGGATTAAGAGATATAAAACCAATACTTTTCTAGATAATTCATAATCCTCATGTCCCATGAAGAGTCTAACCCAATGTCCTTCTACCTATAGTTTTTTAATTGAGGTTGAACACAATTCCATCATAATCCTATCAAATAATATGTATAAAACACAATTAATATCTTAATTCAAAATCATAACCTAGGTCAAAAAAATTATATCATATAAGAAAAATAAATCAATTATCATACCTAGTATGTAACTCCTTAACATCATGCTTGATAGTTTAATAATCCGTTTAACACATTTATACAAAATCATACATAAAAATGATGATATAATTTTTAAATTCATAAATGGTAAAGTATATAATAAAAAATGAACATTTTATAAATCAAGTAATTATGTAACAACCTTTACTAAAATCACTTTCCCCATGAGCGATTCAAATGTCGACATAACTTGGGTATGCCTTCCCTAACACCGGAGGTTTCCAAAAAATAGTTTGGGTCATGATTTGATCATGGGGATAATATAGCCTATAATATCATTGCCCTTAAACAAAAATGAAAAAAACAATAATTGTGATATTACATTAAGATAACATGTGATGAAATATCACGTGATATGAAGACTGAGTAACCATGATGTTATAAAACTCATATAAATGTAAACAATATCACCTATGGCCTTTAATATACTACATGACCAAAAAAATGAAACTTTTTGATATGATTCCAGGGATCTTCTTGGACCATCTCTAAAGATCAACAACATCTCACATATACACTCATCACAATTCTAACCCCTACATCTAGTCATGATACCTTTCCCTTTCTTGTTTCATGAGTTCTAAAATATATATGTGTCTTGGAGGGACCATATAGTGTGTGAGTATTAAATTAGTTGGTGTTACATCCCGCCCTATCTCATTGGATTGAGTGGGTGGAGGAATTCTAATAGGCCTTAAGAGGCGATCTAAAGGTGCCAATGGTTGGAAATAAATGTTGAGGGATTCGAGAATACAATAGGGAATGATTTCCCTTAAGATAAAACCAACCTACCAAACAGTCCACTAATAGAAAAACTATATAATGCATGACAACAAAACAACCAAACCCATACATTACTATAGGACAACCAATAATTCCACACAAATTCCCAAGAACCAATACAACCAAACACCATATCAGAGTACCATGCAGAAGACTTAAAAATAAACCCAAAGTAAACCAAAACGCACTCTACGACTTCACATCAAGCTCTATTCTCCATTAAACACCAAAATTTCTGTGAATCACTAAAAACCACTTGCCAGGAGATGCCTTACCTTTTCCGATACCCAGGAATACAACATCTGCAAAAGCACCAAAGTTACAAAGCAGTGGGTGAGTACAAATACTCAGTAGGTTTTCCCTAGTTGACTTCCTAACACACACCACTAGGATAAAACCATTAACCCATTATATAAAACAGTTTATAAAAAACATTGAACACTATAACCATTACCACAAGAAAAACATACCCTTATCAATCCATATCACACAAGTTTATCCCCAACTATGCCGTAATCCATATCCCCATCACACATTACCAATAAAAATTCCATCTTTGAAAATCCACACACAATAAAGAAACTATTATGGTCATAATTCTACCCATAACGTTCACCCTATTCACAACTAGTGGTACATCCAGACCACTACCCATAATGGTGGTTCTTCTGACCACTATTCATCACCTTTTATAGTGAGACTTCCTTCCCACTACCATAATGGTGGTTCATCCGACCTCTATCCATCACCTTCTATAGTGAGACTTCCCATTGACTTCCAGAAAACCAACACAAGCCCTAATTCACAATAAACCAACCAGAAAAAATCACCAAGGCCGCACGACAAGGACAACCCCATTTCCAACACATGCCAATTCACTTCAAAAAATCACCCATTAATTGAAAAACCCATTTAACTATCATTCCATGCCATCCACATTTCCCTAAACTCATATTTATTGAAAAAAACCATTCAAACAATATATTTATAATCATCCACTAAAAATTTTAAAATCAACATTTTAAAATCACACAACAAAGCTCCTTTTTGCAACAATAACACATTTTCCACAAAATCCCCAAAATCCTCACCAAATGGATTTCAAAAAAGTCTCAAACATCATAATCACAATTAATTTCAAGAATTTTTTATATTTTAACCAAAACTACTAATTCTATCCATGTAGAGTCGAGAGAGAATCCACCTACCTTTAAGGTTTCGTCTAATTCGACCTACAAGAAACCTCACCCCAATCGAGGAAAATGTTCAATGAAAACCACTCTAGATCCCCTTCCTTATCATAAAAAAACCTTAAAATAAATTCCCAAGGCCACTAAAACCCTATATCATCATGAAACCATTATATATATATAAAACATATAGAGAGGGAGATGCATATCTTGATAAAACCACAAACAACAATGATAGGAGACTTACATGAGAAGAACCCCTTCAATCCCCCAAGAAACTCCTTCTAATTTCTTATGTAGTGAGTGGGAGAGGCCCTCCAACCCTTAAGAACTAAAAATCCTAAGTGAGGATTGAATGATGGAGAGGATAGAGTGAAATGAGGCACCCCTAAGGGAGCCAAGATTTAAAAACACTATTTTTATGTTGTCATGTGGTTAGTCCACACTATTTGGAAAACCATGTGCTAACTATACGCACGCTACTGTCTCGAGAGAAGGGATATGCATGGTTCCCATGCATGGTTTGGAAAATGATGCATAGGATATGCACAAACTGCTATCTTTCCCAGCATGGTTTTCTGGGGAACCCGTACGGTTTCCCCTAACCGTGCTCAAACCGTTCACCCATAGAAAAGCCTCCAAACGTATTCAAAACTATTCCAAAATATCCCAACCTCTTCCCAACTCATCTGAAGAACTATAAACACATAAATAGGAATAAACAAAGTCTACATACCTCAAACCAGGGGTGCTATAGTAGGCCTCTCTAACATCCTCCTTAGATAATATCTATATTTATATATGTTTTCTTAAATTCAAACATATGGAAACCGTAAAGAAGTAATCCTCACTCCACACAATTCAAAAAATGATATGGGTGAGCATTTTAATTTTTTAATATAGCACTTAAATGGAATTATTTTACCATGATTGAACAAACCTTGAGGAAAAATGATGCATCTCCACTCATGTTTATCATCTTGTAAAATAATTCATTACGAAGCTCATGGAATCTTAGTAAATGATTTATCACCAAGACATTGATCCAACAACCATCCATCAATATTCCCAAATCAATATCCCTAATAGAACCCATATTTGGTGATAATCCTAATCCTAAATAGTGATCACTTTCACCACCCAAATCCCAATGGAAAACCACTAAGATACATCTTTTCTCTAGTTTGGTGATCAATATCACCACGGTATACAGAATTTATATTTTAAGGAACCTACCAATATCCAAATGTCATAGTCACCCAATACCTATCCCATGTATAGACATACACATGAAATTAATCCCTAATGATGTAAACCATCATAAAAATCATATAAACCTGAATTTTTTGAACCTATATTTTCCTATAATTGGTGAATGATTTGTCACCACCACATCATGTTTACAAGTCACATTTCCACCCCACTTCCAAAAAATCACAAAAAGTACATACAAACACACGAATTACTCATCCTCCAAATTTAAATCCATCTATCACCATAAATCATTATTAAATATAGATCAACCTACATCATAACTACCCACTCCATAAAACCCATAAGATACAACCCTTTTACCTTAGATACAATTATCGGTCATGATTCTTGTCGCTCACACACTCCCACCTTGATCATAAACCAATCAAAACTATAATTAATATATAATAGTGAAATTATCTAGGGACCACCTCCCTTGTCTAAGAAAGACCCTACTTATAAAATATTGTTAGTCAATTTGTGTATTATCTAAAAAAACCAGTAAGTCAAACAGAAAACCTAATTTATTAGATAACTAGTGAGAGGTGGGAATGTAGAAATAAAATCATAGACTAGACACACGAGGACTAGTACCATTACTCTTAATGTAACCATTGAACAAAAACACTTCAATGTAATCCTAAACGATGTATGCCTTAGATGCATGGAAGAGAGGAATGAGAGAGAGGAAAAAAGTGGTGTGGGACCCTAACTAAGAAAAAATATATTTACACAGAATATTTTATTAAATTTTGACAAAGTTTATAATTCAATAAATTATTTTCATGAAAATATCAAGTGCACACTCAGGAACCAATACACAATGAGTACTTCTCCCAAGTCCACATAGTGGCTGGTGGAACTCATTAAACCACCCCCACTACACATTATTCCACTAGGTAACAGGTCACCCTCCATTAGATACCCAATGTTATATGTCATCAATTGATTCATATAATACATAAAATAAATTCTACAAAATAAACCTTGAGCCTTGATAAATATCTCTAATACCTCAAACTAGTCTATAAACACATGGTTATGTAAAAGCGAAACTCAAAATATCTCACTTGAACACTCAAACTACCTCGTATGTGTTAATTGTTTTTGAATAATTCCTGAATAATTTATAACAACATTATAATTTGATAATGGATAAACACGAAAAAATAATTTTTAATTAATATTGATTTTTTCTATTATGTTTTACATGTATTTAATATAATCCCCTTCATATTCCAAATTATAATATATTTTTAGGAAAACTGTTATTATGAAATAAAATTTTCATGTTTTTGTAAACTAAATAAAAAATTTAACATATCAAATTTATTTATTTAAAACATTAATCACATAATCCCAATATACTTTTAAATGGGTTAAATATTTCAAAATTATCTCTTAATATAAGAATGTTTTATTTACATTTATAAATTCTTCATAAATAATTACAAAAAATTATATATTTCCTCACTTTATAATTTGTAAAAACATTACAAATTATCAAATTATGTAAACATAAAGTAAAACTAGGCCAAATATTTTGAATTTTTATAGGCTTTATTTAAATACATCATGAATTTTTGACATGTTCATAAAGGGACATCATAGGTAATGTTTTTTGAAAATTTAGAAAACTCATTATGAAGGACTTATTTTTGAATTTAATTTTCAATGTGATTTACAAGATTTATAGATATTGTGGGAGAGTGTAGAGTTTTTTAAAGGGTTGGGTTTTGAGTTTGGTTCTCTGGAGGTTTCCCATGCTTTGATATATCTCATGGTGGAGGCCATAGTTGTGTTGTAGGCATGGTGAGTCATCCATTTTTGTTTCTTTTTTCCATAGGGGCATATAGTTTTAATGTTTATTGACTATGAAGTGTGAAACACCCATTTTAAAGGACATTATGCACTTTTTAATTTTTAATACATGTAATGGTGAGAGGCTATTCCATCGGAATGGTCCATGGAGTATTTCTCTATGGGAAATAGCGGAGGATTCTAAGGTTAGTGGTTATGGTGGCAGAACATCAAGGAGAGGGTCAGTTGTGTATGAGAGAGCTTGAAATAGTGAGAGATGATCTACATATCACAGTATGAGAAATGGTGGGATAAAAATTGCAAGGGTAAACAAATATAGTTTGTTGGAAATTTTATGGAATGTATGTTAAATGTCACCATATATGTGTTTTTTACAAACTCACCATGGTTGTGGTATGATTTGGTCATACCATCTATATTTTTGGATTCTGGTTTCATTATTTTGTTTCATCATGCATGTTGTTCGGTCCCATATACACCAATTATTTATGGTTGTGATGTGGATATCTAAAAAAATATCCTTTTGTTGTTTATATAATCGTTATATATGAATTGACAAGATTTCCATTCATTTTCACTTAGACCATTAGAATGACCCTTCCCTCTAATGTTTCACGATCATTTCCTCTCAACCCCAGATGACTAGATATTCCACCCATGGAGTCCATTAGTGTCATAAATCTTGTTTTATCCCTCAAAATTGAGTGTAATAGTTTTTATCAGCTAGTACATGTATTTTATGAGTTCTTATATTTTCTAATTCAATTATTCTTCTTGTAATTTCATATAGAGTATCATATTTAGACTCTTTCAACACCCCTTGCATCTCCCTTGAGGTAGTGAAATGATGTATGGTACGTTAAGATTCACTTTTATTTAAGTGTAGGTGTGAAATTAGAATACTCTATATTTAATGGGGAAATGGTTTGATACCCCACAATGAAGATGGTTGATCAGAATTAATGAATTTTCAATAAGCATCAGAATAAAAAATGGGGTTCTAGGATTTATTTATGGATGAGCCTTTATTTATAATGATGAATAAATTTGAATTTCTACATATTAGTTCTATGATAAATATTGTTATTTTCTATGATTTAATCTTTTTTACATGATAAAACTTGTTAAGAACATAATGTAAGTTAAAAAAGGATGATAAAAAATGTGACAATCATTGAAATTTATGATTTTTATTTGAAATTATTTATCATGACAAATAATTACATTTATCTTGTAATTTGAGTGTTAATATTTTTTATTATACACTATTTAGTTGAGTTTCATGATTTATAAAACCTAATTAATAGAATAATTTTAGACAGATATGAAAAATATATATTGTTAGAATTTATATTTTGGGATATTGTCAGCCTAACCATTATTGTTTTAAGAATGTATATATTGATTATGTCTCCTTGGTTTCTAGTTGATTTATTTTATAAAACTATGATTTTATTCAACGTACATAATTTTAGAATGAACGATCCCTTAATCTTAATATGGAAAACCTAGTGTAGTTGGTAAATTAGTTAAGGGTCTTGTTGGTTTTACCTAGTTCGGATAGAGGATGAGGTGGATGCTGAGGGGATAGAAAAAGATGGTTGTGAAATATGATTACTTTTTTTTCTGATCTATTGTGATGAAATTGTTTTCGATATTGTTCTAATAGGTTGATGGATGTGATTTCACATTTTACTTATTTACGTATTACAATGTAAACCTAATTCATATTGTGGAATGATTTTATTAATTGGATATATATCTTATTTGATATTTATTTTGTTGAGTCATAGGATATTAGATATTATGGAATAAAAATAAAATAATAAATTAATTTATGGTAATGAGTATAGATGGGGTAAATGGTTTATTAAATTGAAAGATGGATTTTTCGGTAAATGCTCACTCACATGGCGATGAAATAAGAATTGTAATGTTAATTATAAAATAACCTTGGATTTTGGTAGTTATTAAATTTTTAAACAATAATTGATGAAGATATTTAATGGAATGATTGGTAATTGAACTAAATTCTGCATCAAATAGTAATATTTATTACTGATGCTCATAATCTTGTATGAGTGTTGGATTCCTATTCCTAGTGATAAAAACAATTATCTTGTGAGATGCTAGCAGTATCTCAAGTCTAGGGTTTTTTAGTTTCTCCTAGAATGGTTGTGTGAGACATATAACATTATTCATTATTATTTTCAATTCTCTACCTCTTATGTCGGTTGAGGTTATCAATTCCAATATTTTCCATGGTTATTGAATTTATTCCGAATATCTTGGTTGTTAATGAATTACATGGTTTACTACTCCCCCTACCCATATATCATCTCTAAATGAAAACATAGTATGTAGAAATACTTGGACATTGGTTCCATGTTGTTGGGTATGTTATTATATGAACTATAATGGGTAAAAGTTATGATATACTTTTATATGTCGGATATAGTAGTTTGACATTATATAATATACATTTATCTATTTTTTAAAGTCTGTGGTTATTATAATTGAACTTATACAGGAGATGTAATGGTTTGAGGTATAGTGCATAATTACAAATGAAATGATGGATCTTTGACATACTATATAGTTATATGATGTGATGATTATGTGTTTTAGAAAATACGCACAATGTGAATGATTTGATTTTGACATGACTATGATGTGATTCCATGTATGGGTTGTATGAATTATAGATGGGATGGTTGGAATATTAAATATGATGTTGGAGTGAGGGAGAATAGTTTAGATGAATAGTGGATGAATGTACCTTCCTTATATATGTCTCTCTCTAATAATTTTTATTCATTTTCAAAAGTCGGTTTATGGGTTCCCGGTACCCCGCTACATGAGTCCAGTACAACAACATTCATCCAAACAAAAGAACACCAGAAACCACAAACCCTGTTCAATAAACCAAGAACGAGGGCACAAGAGAATAAAAAAGGCTGGCCAAACCAACCAAGGATTACCTTAAGTGTCCCTCTGCGCAACCATCGACACCGACCCAAATCCTCCCATTGGAAAACACCAGAGGAATTCACTCATCCTTCAAGCAATGAAACAGACCTACAAGATCCACCCCCATGGACGTCAAAGAAAACTAGAATGAATATGACCATATCCTGACACCACTAGTACCCTTACCCATAGACAACCCAAAAGTCCCACCAAACCACTTTGAAAGCAATGTGAGGAACAAAACAAATAAGTCCGGAGTTGAAGCCTTATAATAAAATGAAAATTTAACAAAGCATAGCCTTAGCCTATTAGTAATTTCCTCCCTATACAGATTCCAATTCATTAGCCACACCATAGTGTCACGATATTCCCCAATAAAGTCTTCAAATCGATTCGCCATTTCGTCCCATGTTCAGATATATTCTACATTGCTGATTTTTTGATCATTAAAGCCTCTCATTGGGATCAAATCCAATTTTTCAATCCACTTAGCCTGCTCTCTATTGACCTCCACTTTGATAGGTCTTCCAATCTTATCAACCTTTTTCCATGGGATGTTAACGTATAGAAATTCCACTACCATGTCCTCCTCGGAGAAAATCATAGGTTCTTTTATGTTATTTTCAGTTTCATTAGCTCTTCCCTTTTCATTATTGTTATCATTGTCCAAAACATGAGAATCCTCCTATATGACAACCATGGAAGATGAAATTTCTTTCTCACCTGGCTTGGATTTTTTACCTGACCGTGTTTCCATGGGCTTCGGCAAAAATGAGTAGCCCTTGCGTTCTCTCCCTTTATTCTTCTTAAGTAACTTCCCCTCCTCATGGGCCATGTCAACTCCCGAACCCCCCTCAATCTATCCATCCCCTCCAACCTGAGCAGACACATTGGCTTCCAAACACCCAAAGGAGTTGTATGTCATAACACCATCCTAGATCAAACTCTTACCTGTTGGTGTCATGGTGCCCCTGAAGAAGCAGCACACTTATCAATAGAGGGTTGAGACACCTCCACCCCTACAGTCCAAACCACTATTTCTTTATGTGACTGCGAAGTAGCCTTTCAACCCACTTTACCACAGATTTCCCCATTTCCGGAGCCCTCAGATCATCCTTGATCCGAGCAAACACCTTCTCCACAGAAGGTTCAGCCGCCTGCGTTGAATCTATTTTACTCTGCACCTCCCTGCTGACAACCTGAAGACCAACATCAACCTTCCCCACCTACAGTGAGACCTTTCCCTGGTGAGCACGTCTTCTACAATCTATATCCGTATGACCCATTCAGTGACAAGCTGAAAAGAACTCCACCCAGTCCTCAAAAACCACCGGTTTCTTCCACCGAACCTCTTCCCCATCTTCAATCTATACCAAATCAACCTGGGACTTCGACACATCGACTTACATGCACATACATGGGTTGATCAGGTGACTCACGGAGGTAGTACGCACATACACATAGATAAAGTGACCCACTAAATTACCTAGCATACACATAATCAAAGGGTTTTGAAAAGGAAGAGGTAATTGATGAAGACATGCCCAAACTGGAATTTTTGTCGAATCACGATTCAGATAAATATCAAATATACAATGAAAAAGATAGAAGCTGCATCCTCCACACTTCCTGGGCGCACTCGACAAATCTTGAGTCAAATCTTCTGGTGTAGCACATCTCACCATCAACTATATTATATCCAAAAGACCAACAACTACCCGTTCTCAAAGCCCCCAAGAATCAAAAATGAATCGGTCAAATTCTTCCACCGAAGGACTTTTATTCCTAAATCACGCAACCAAAGTAAGGTTAAGAAGCCCCTTTTCCTCCCTAATCTCCAAATAAGACAGCTCAAACACAAGCTCTCCATCCCGACGGCCAGGGACCTTCGGACCGCGGTTACAATCCGGGAATGATGGGATGGAACCAAGATCAGTGAAGGGTTGAAAATGAAGCCTCTGGTCATTACGAGGGAACCAAGAATCCTCCCCCTCCCGCCAACTATTTAGATCAATAGTTGGGTCCTTTTTTTATTCACTAGCAATTTAGTATGGTTCATCCACATTTTCAATACAGTTTTTGGTGAGAATAATTCTGAGTATACTTATATGAAAACCGCTATATATATATTTCTTCATGTTTTCATGAGTGATTTTGTTATTGGAATGTATGTGATTATCAAATAGAGGTTCTTCATTAGTAAATGGAGCTGATGTAGGCTTCTATAGAAGTGGTTTCATAGTTTATTTTCATTTTTCATTTGTTTCCACATTATTTGGTAATTTATATTTTTGGATTGTGTTTTTTGTAATTTAAATTACGGTATTTTTTATATTTATTGGGAATATTGATTGTAATACCTCTAATTTGGAAATGTTTTTACAATCAATGCTGGTTTTCAACCTATGGGCTATTAGAGGAGGGATTCAGGGATCACTCCCATGTTTCATTCTAACCAAAAAGGGGTACATATTTGGTTGGTTAATGATAACATGGTATTTAATTTTTTGGTCGAGGGACATAATAGATATTGGGGGGTAGGAGAAGATGAGGATTTCATAGTATGGTAGGGGAAATGTCTTTTTAACTCAGCATTTGATGTAAAAATGGATACCAGCTAGGATATATGATTTTAGGTCCACTTTTGATCCAACATAAGGACCTCTAGTTTACTAAATTCCTTAGTTCATGTGATACAACTAGAATGGTAGTGAATTAAGTGAGTATCATACATCAAGATTTTCTAAGCCTAGGTTCTAATTTGATATAAAATATGAATTATGATGAATATTAATTAATAATCCATATTCATTCCATAATCATGTTTTTTGATTCTCTAATAGTTTTTATTTATAGTTTTTTATTTGGGTCGATATTACAACTAGATTTGTACAATTGATGTTCAGCTGGATATAATGGCATTTCACTATAGATTTTTGTTTGAAAATGATGATTATTAGAGGAATTTTCTTCAAGAGTTTCATTATAAAGGCCTGCAAAAGTGTAGGTGTTTAATTTATTATCTTATGATTGATGATTTGTTGAGGAGGTTAAAATTTCAGTCATTTTGATCCATTCATAGAGGGATAAAATGATTCAATTGGCTATCAGTATGATTTGTAGAGTTACTCGATCATAGTGTTTTTCTTCCATATAAACATCATAGAATTATCAATTTCATAAGATAAATTCTATGATTTTTATTAAGATGGGTTTCTTTATTTGACTGAAATAGAGGTACATCACTATGAGAGACACTCTCTTATTTAAGAGAGTTCCAATTTATAAGTGTATGATATTTATCATAAGAATAAAAATTATTATGCCTTACAACTTTTCCAGATAATGAAGATTGGGGTGGCATTTTGAGTATACATTATATATGAATATCCATTAACAAATTAACCAATTCATGATTCTAATGTATCTTTAGGTTTTGGAGATTGAGGTGGTTATTCATAGGATACTAGATAAGAATTCATCATCATGGGAGTGGAGTCACCACGTATTTGTGAGGATTAGAGCTTTGGAAAGGGGCTCCCAATTACCTATTCAGTCGATGTTTTAATCATTGGGGAGTTGGTTTCAGCCTTATTCATCCATTTTCACCAGAGATGACAATTCTCATACCCCTACTTGGAAAATTTATGTGGCTTAATTTTCATTTTGATATTTTTTATATTGGAAGATAGATTTTCCATCTTTCCATAATGGAAATTTTGGTTCTAGAGACCCTCCTTTCACTTCATCATTTAAATAATATACTTCAAGGTAAAAAATATGGTGCTATAGTATATGATTAGTATAGGGGAGAAGGGTGAGTAGAGGATAGCCCCATGATTCCCCTCATCCTTATGGAATTATTGGAGTTAATTTATTATTAGGGTGAAATAAGTCATAAAGATAGACGAGGTAATATAAATTCTTTAAAGATGTTAGTGCTAGGTGAGACAGATATGATGTATGGATTTCTCTATTTAAATTCTACCTAGGTGTATGAATTGTTTGAATTTTGATCTATTCACTCCTTCATTACACCCACCATTGTAAAGGAATTGTAACTTCATAGATTTTTGTTTCTAGCTCTCTTATAATTTATTGGACTTGTTGGAGGACAAGTTAGCATGTATGATGTATATTGAGATTTTAAGATGATGGCGGGGTATCTTCTCACCTTGAGAGATTTAATATTTTAATGGATATAATTATATAATTTCATCATTTACTTCGAATCACTATATTAAGTATAGTATTTCATTAGTTTATTGTGGAGGTGAGATATATTATATGATTATAATAATTTCTAATTAAGCACATTCTGTATACATCGGCGAGTGATCCCATCAAATGTGGTGTGATAAGTTCATAAATTCCTTGATATCAAATTGGATGGTGAGTTAAAGGATGTTTTAAAAATTTAGTTTTTATAGGGTTTATAGGAGAGTACCCTGATGTACTTCATGAAGAGGTCATGGTTCTACCCCTTATATGTGAGATCATGTTTAGGATTGATTTTTATTTTTTAATCTATATGATATTTATTTGGGGGTACATGTTCTCAAAATCGATATTAATGATGTTATCTAGAGAGGATTTATTGGGCCCATTGTTTCACCTTGGGGGGATCTGATCATTTATTTGGAATAAGGTGGATAATAATATGTGATTGTGTATTGAGTAGCATCACTTGAATTAAGTGATAACAAATAAATGATAATCTATTTCATGGAATGAAAAGTTTTTTGATCTCATTTAGGGAGATTACAAGTTTTAAAAGATCTATTTGTTATCACAATATAATTAGATGGTTGTGAAGGATCAAGATATTCCAAAGGCTGCCTTTATATGTCATCACATGAATTATGATTTCATCGTGTTATCATTCAGTGTCACAAACATGCCATCAATGTTCGAGTAACAAATAAACTCTCCATTTTGTGAGTTTCTTGATTCATTCATAGGGGTTTTAATAGATGGAATCATTTTGTAATATGTTTCGTCAAGAGAAGTATTAAAGGAATATTGGAGTTGTTAAGTGAATTATTTCCCAAAATTAGCTCTTTGGGAAGCAAAAAAGGTGAATTGTTTTGACGTAAAGGGTTTATTTTTTGATAAATTGCTTTTCCCATAGAGGAATATCCTTGGATCATTTAAAGAAAGAGATATTTTTTTATTAGGTGCATGAAATGAATATTGTAGATAATTTAATTTTGTTTTCCATTTGATACAATTACTGAAGGATCATCCCCTACTTCTCTGAAATTGCTACTCATTTAATTAACTTGACAAGAAAGGATAAGGATACTGTGTACATTAGACATGGAAGAATATGAGTATTGTATAGATAGTCTAGTAAATGATCATATCATTCATTTTCCCATGGAAGGTATTATGTTTTATGTATGTTTTAATTAATTATGTCTTAGATAGGGTTGTGTTTTGATGAAACATAAAGATCTAACCACTTATAGGTCTTGGAAGTTATGAAATCATGAGCATAAATATTCCACCCATGACTTTGTTCTGGTCATAGTGGTATTTTATATAATGTTTTGGTTATTTTTGGTCTTCAAAGATCACAAGAGACCGAGGTATATATATTCCTTATAAAATTTGAATTTTCAACCATAATGGTGAATGGAATTCTTTTTTAGAGTATAAATTTGAGATTTCCAATAAACCAATGGAAGAGATCATTATTGATGACATGATTATTAAGAATCAAAATTAAGATGTTATTTCCGAGTCATGAGATTATGGGAGAGTGATGGAGGACCTTTTAATGATGCACATTAATATATGAGGGGATTATGCTAGAGGGAGCCTCTACTAGATGACTATGTAGTCACCTAGATTGCGGAAAGTAGAAGAATCATAACCGGGAGATTCTATGGTGAAAATTTAGTGGGATAATGATGTATTTTTAATTTTTTTGAGAGATATCCTAAAGATGACAAAAATTTGGTGTTATATTAGGGGATACTCTTTGTTCCTTTTTTGATGCATGAGGTTGTTCTCTTTGACTTATATGGTTTTCCATTGGTGGTAAATCATGGTTTAGCTAATTTGTATCATGTGTTAAAAGGTTATTTTTTTGGTATGATATGAAAATTTCAGTTTTAGATTTGATATCTCACTATTTAGTCAGTAAGAAGGTTACAGTTGGGCATCATGTCCTACATGGTTTCTTCAGTAATTTGATGTTCCCAAGTATAAGTGGGAGGGCATCTTAATTGATTTCAACCCAAGTTTTCTTCAATATAAGCCTACATATGAATCTATATGGTTGATTATTGTAATATTTATAAATCCATATTACTTTAGTGTTATTAAAGAGTTGATCTTATAAGTTATTTTATAGAGTTATAATCATGAGGATCTAATGATTATTCAAGGTATTTAAAATATTATCATCTTTGATTGGGATCCTAGTTTTAACTTTTCTATGTTGAGAGGTCTCAAAAGTTATTTTGGATCATTAATTTTCATTAGAATAATTTTTCATTAGTAGATAGAGATAAATATCAAAACATTATAGGATATGTTATGCATGCAGATTCTATATTTTTGGGGATTGCGAATTAAACACTTACCATTAATCCTCTATTATTACAATAACAATTATCACTCTACCATTAGTATTGAACCAATAAAAGTGTTGATTATTTGAAACCTTTAATATGTATTATTTGGGACTAAGGTTGTAGATTCAAATATTCTCACACCACAATTCATGTGGGGCATGATGGAGATGGTGCATGTAATTCAATAATAGATTAAATTACCTCAAGATTCCCAAAAATAATATGATAATAATAGGTGGATACCTTCCAAGTTTTAATTTCAAGATCATATTTTCCTTACGATTTCTTATTATTTTTGTAGATTATGATGAATTTTTGGTTTAATATTTCTATTTTTTTCAAGATGTTGGAGTACAATGGGGTAGTTTCATATTAGTTAGTACTTCCCACACACATAAACTAGATCCATAAAATTTTCCACAAATTAAGGATTTATCAGTTCCTGCGTGATGATCCTCAAGTATTTGATTCAGGTGATTTAGAATTTGAATTTTATTTTTATTTTTTATAAATGAACCATTGAGATCAGGACCATTAGGATAAGGTACTACAAAATTGTGTTATCACCTTAGTTCTTGTTTTTTGGTGGAACAATAGCTCTAAAGAGAGTAATTGGGAATTTATGTAACAAATTCACTCTGTATCTCCTGTTTTTTATGTTAGATCTTTTTGGGATGATATTCATGATCTTAGGATTATTTATGATACAATTGATATTTTTTATTAATTTGATCTTATAATTTGATGATTCCACTATGCCATTATAATAGTGAAATCTCTATTTGATAGGTTCCTCATAGGGGGGATGTTATATTCTACCATCTTCTTTTTATCCTGTGTATTATCATGATACACAAGAATAATAATAATTTTAAATGTATTTGATTCATGTTATTGGTTTCTCTATTCCATTTATTTCATGTTTTCTATTACATATTGGCAATAAGTGAGATTTTATAGGTGTTTTAGAGGTTTAGAGTGGTGTTTTTTCTATTTAAAGGTTCAAAATTCCATTGCAAACTCATTTTAGAGAAAATGGTGGTGATATGAGCATTGTGAGATAGTATTGTTGCATTCTAGGGACATTTAGCTCAGTTATTTTTACATTTTTTTACTACGGGTTTTGAAACACCAATTTAAAGGGCATAGTGTGTTGTAGGTTTCTATGTAAAATTGGGGAAAAGGTAAAATTCCAGATTCAGGGTTGTGGTTCCTAGAGTATTTAATATTGATAATGAGGATTAGTAAACATCTTTGTTGGGTTTTTTATTTGTTTTTCATCAAGGTGATGTTGAGTTTTGTAGGTGGGAGTTAGAAACGACACGACATAATCCTCTATGCCATGGTACATGCTATATTGTGATAAAAATATAGAGGGAGACACCCCATGCATTGGAATAATTCCAAGGAAATCCATGGTGTATGTCACCGTGGTTGTGTTTGGTACCAACATGTTATGGTAGATGCTTGACTCGGTCTTAAAATCAATATTTGGGGTTATTTGGTTTGTTTATTTCATTCCTCCAACCATGCTAGTTGGTTCCGTACCTAAAAATTATTTGAGTTTGTGATGTGGATATCTAATTTTGAAAATTCCATTCATATTTATATCTTTATTAGGTTGGTATTGATAAAACATCACCACATGTTCATTTTGACATCTAGCATTACCATTTTATTGGTTGTTTCCATCTTATTTTCTTTATAATCAAGGTGAACATAGATACCACCTTAAGGGTTTATTAGTGTCATCAGTCATTTTTCATCTGTTATATATTTTATGATGCTATTTGTAGTTACCAGGTTGGGTTCTCTATGTGTTTCATGATTTTAAAACTCAATTATTATCAATTTTTTCTATACAAGCAGATTTCAGTGTAGACATTATGTCTATTTTTATTTCTTCTATGTTGAAGTTGAAAATTGAGCTTGGGGATCAATAAGAATGCATTAATTAAGTCTAGTTTTTTATTATAGATTTTTATCATCAATGAGAAAATTTTTAGATTAAAATTAATTGTTATTATTAATTGGAATCAATAAATTTAGAAGATATATAAGACTAAAAAATGAGTGATATGATTTTCTTATGGTTGTAATTTAATTTATTATGGGTTCCCTATGATATTTTCTAGAGAGTTTGTTTATAAGAGATGATATTATTATCTATGATTTCTTTGGCCATTCACATTCTAAAAATATTTATGGAATAAAATATGAAATAAGGTTAATAAATACTGATTAATTCTATGAAATTTATAACTCTTTATTGAACTTGTTTAGAATGATATATAATTTTATTTTGACATGTCTAATTAATGTTAAAAACTACTACTACTTTCTATTTAGTTAGTCTTCTTGTTTAATGAAACCCTCAGCATAACGAATCATTTAATTTATTTGGTCTTATATTTTTTTAGACAAACCTATATTTGTATAAGCCTATATACATCAATTTTATGGATTGGGTTTCCCATTGAGTTACTTGTGAAAAAATTTATTTTCACTTATATATGTACCTTTATATTGATAGAGACCTCACTATAATTTCATGAAACCGAGTTTGCTTGATATATTAAGAGATGGGTGGGTTAGGTTTCCTTGGTTGTGGTAGTGGTTTATGCCGGTAATGTTGTGAATGATGGCACATGTTTAGAGTTGGTATTGTTATAAAAGTCAATGACCTACACCCAAATTGTACAATAATTTTTATTTCCCTATCATTACTATAATGAGTTATACATGAATTTGTTTTATCATAATATTTTTAATAATACTATATACATTATTTATGTGGTAACGTACCTGGATTAATTTTCATATCAAAAGGTCATAATAGTTCTGATCTATAATGAGAACCTTGAGATACTCTTATTTTAATAATAAACATATAACTTATGGCCTTGATACATCATATAAAATAAAATATACGTTTTAGGACTATCAAGTGTTGTGGATCATGATAATTGATACTTCATCTGTTGAAGTTCACAATTTGTGATCTTGAGTAGTGGAGATCATAAGCACTAACCAAACAATTATTGAAACACAAGTTTCAAATTTCATAGGTTATTCCAATATATGAGCATATCTATTGGTCTCTTGAGATTCAATCATTATTTATCATTAAAATTTGATTATATAAATTAATTAAAGATGAAATAAATGGAATGTATTTGTGTGGAGAGGTTTCCTGAATTGTGGGAATTAATGGGGGTATAACATTGATTGAATGATAAAGAAAATATTATTCACTTACAAAATGAAGAGATATCTTAGGCGAATATGAACATGATAGTAGAATCATAAAAAAATTATTTTCTATCATAGAAGAAGGAAATTAAATTCTATTATTTCACTAAATAATAAAGCAAGAATGTGTAATGACACAAAGTGTGCATCATTCTTTATAAGATATCATGATATAATGGGATAATATTACCTATATCATGTTTGTATGTGGATATTTTTTTTCACTGAGCCTTATTTCTTTATGGGCCTCGATATGTTTCTAGATACCACTCTTTGTGTATGAGTGACACTCATGACAATTTAGATAAGGGCCTAGAGTTACATCAACAATGAATTTTCAGAATCCACCCTAATTATATTGAATTAATTTTTAGGGTTTTGGTAGCCCATTTATTAGGGGTTGTCTAATGCATTAGTTTTAATTATTGTGATAAATAAATTAATTCCAAAATATTTAAGTTATAAAAATACTTTATGAAAAAAAGTTTATATTAAAGGCCTATTAAAATATTTATGGGAGAGTTGATTCATGATATTGAATCATATTTAATCACATAACATAATATTGATGTTATATTTAATGTTGAAATATTCATCTATAAAATGTTTTAATGGAATATTGGTGATATTTTAGAGTTTATTTAGAAGGTTATTCATGTATGGTGGAAACATTGAAATTTAGACAACTTTAACCCAACTTTATTTGCCAAGGGTGGATCAATTCACGACGATTAATCATCTAATTTTTTTCTAGCCTATCTAAACTCTCTTCCTAATCCAAAAGATATAAAGAGGTGATCCGAGAACCTTGATCCATATTAACCCTGAAATTATAATATAACGGTTTTGCAATGATCATCAAATTCTTAAAATAATCAATGATTTACTATACTTGTAAATGATAATTGATGTTTGACAAATCTATAAGATTTTTTGTATGTGTGGATGATCTATATGGTTCCAATCATGGGTCCTTTTAGTAGTGATCATAAAAAAGGTGGAGAATATCCATTCAATTAAAATTTAATGATGTTTGGTTTTAATTTTTTTCGATTATTAATTAATTAAAACATGATCCTTGGGTTGATAACCCAATGAAACCTCATCGATGATGAGCTACCAACATCAATCAAGATATTTAAATTTAATTTACCCCTGTTTCAAACATGCAACATGTTCCAAGTTCTATAAGTGGTACCAAAGTGATCATTTTGTTTCATAAGAAAAAATTAAAATTATGCATGACTAAATTATACTACAGGGCATCATAATGGTCATAGTGCCATTGGAGATGCTTTAATCCAAGATTTGATAGCCATGATATGGCCATATAATGCTTGAAGAATATTTTTTTTGGAAATAAATACATGAAAATTAAGAAACTATTTTTGTATTTTTGATGAAAAATAACTGATTCATTAATAATACCATAGTTATTATTTGGTCTCTAGTGAATGGTACCATTATAAGGGATAAATTCTATATCAATTGAATCTTCATTTAAAAAACACTAAAATTTAATGCTTATAAGAAAACCTATATAAAAAACATTATAAGACAAAAAATGAAAAAATATATGAATTTTACCATGTCTACCACCCCATGATACTGTATTCAACCCTAGTTATTGGGGGGTCTAATTGGAACTATCCACATGGGTAATTAAAGTTTAAAAAATATATATTATTTTTTATTAAATGATAACATTATGTGTGTCACCACTTGTACCTTACACTCCATAATTCCCCATCTTGGATGGCCCTGCCCAACCCTCTTTAATTATTAAGGGCCTAATAAAGGGTAAGAACCCTCTGAGGAGGCTTTTTAAATTCGCAAAATTCCCATAAAAATAAAAAACAATTCCCTAATATATTTAAGAATATGTGTAATTTTCTAAATTATTATTTTGTTTATTAGAAAACTAAATTTTGAATTAAAATTAGTTTAACTTATTTTAATTCATAATTATTCCCCTCATGTCAAATTAATTTTATTTCGATAATTTATTTTTTGAAGATTGATCTTGATCTTAAATTAATCAATGTATTTCTGGTATTTTATTCATATAGAAATTTCATTATTACATTCCCAATGAAGGTAAAAATTATTTAGTAAATTATGATTGGGTGTCATCCCTCACCTCTTTATATAGGTTGCGACCCCTATTTCCGTTGGTGATATTTTTCATGTATATCACATATTGTTTAGAACCCCTTTCCTAAAAGTGAATATTTCTTATATAATGTGGAGTAATAATTTATAAGCAGTTCTCACTGATACTTTTTGTGGAACGAGATAGGAATTCGATACGCATGATGGAGTTAGTACAGTAACTTGAGTCATCCACTACTCAAGGAGTAACCCCTATGGTCTAGCTTTAACCATTTTCTCCTTAGTGGGTCAACTATAAAAAAATTTCATTATCCTAGAAATTATGCATTTATTTATTTATGCGTGGTTTATTATTATTTCTTGTTCATATGAAATCACATAAACTAATAAATTCTCATACATAGATAAAATGTACATTTTTTGTGAATATTTTATATTTAATACATGGTTAGATTTTGAGTGAAATAACATAGATCAATAATATTAAATAAAAAATTATTTCATTCACCACTAATAATTTACAATACAAAAAAGTTAATATTATGTCATACGCCTTCCATAACATGAGTTTGAACAAAAATATAGACTGAGGTGCTCATATGACATAGTTGAGGGTTCCTCCTTCTATTAAGAAATTTTTACATGATTTTTGGGCCAAATTTAATTTAATTGGCATCATGGAAATAACCATAGAAAACTTTTTCCAATATTAGAGGTATGTGTTTAGTAATAAAAATTGACTATTTGAAAAATCGAAGACTTCAATCAATGGATCAATGAGTCATGTGTTAATGCGGTTGGACAACCAAAATCTCACCTCAAAACTCTTTGAGTATTATCTTAACCATAACATGGACTTTGATAACTTGCTTTATGGATCCTTGTAACTAGAATACACATGTAATTAATTATTCTGAATATTGTTATTTAGGGATACTTGGATTTGATAAAATTAAGGGAGAAATTAAGAATTAATAAATTAAGAATTTTTAATAGTTTATAATTTAGATAAAAAGGTAATACGAAAAAGTTTTAATATTGATTAATGGAAATAAATGCCAACTAAATAAAAAAATGAATTCAAGATAATGAAGAAATCCTAACTGAAACTAATATCCATTTGTGGAATAGTTTCATGGACATAATACTATGATATGAAATGGAATTGTTTGTGTTGTAGTCCCCACTACCTGTGTGGACATATATAGAAGTGACTGTGAAAAGGAAGATTATATGAGACACAATGATGTTTCATATGACGTTTACATCATTAATATATAATAAATTTCTAGTGAATTGTTAAAGAAACATCATTACAGGGATGGATTAACTATGTTATATCATCTTTGAGAAGTATGAGTGGATATAGTAATTCTGTGAATGAATGAGGTTCTGATTACATTGAAAACATGTAAGTTGAATGATAAATAAGGATCTATAGAAAATTCCCATTATTCCATATTTATCATGTAACTAACCCAACTTAGTTTGTGTGTATAAAATTTACTATATAGATAATCCACTTTAATATATTTTTGTATGTTTTTCTATGTTTATAAGAACTAAAAAAAATTAAATATAAAGTTATTATAGTAAATAATTTGAAATAAAAGTTTAAAAAAAATCATGAATATTTCGAAATGAATGGATATTTTAAAAGAATTCTAATAAAATGATGTTAAATATAGAACACCTAAAAAAAGAGAATTTTTTCTTTTCATGTGGAAAGATATGTCATTAGAAGTGAACTATAATGAATAGAAGTAGAAGAAATCTGGTTTTTCAAATTCATGTATATTCATTATTGAATGTAATATTTATTTTTTTACTTATGTCATATTAGATTCAATAAGTGCACGACATATTTAAATCCAAATATAGAATAAAAGTATGTTCTAAAACAATATATGAAGGATTTTTAATTCTCCAAGTAGTAGATGAAGGATGATTCCCATGTTTGTAGTGATACGAACAAATTTTTTTTCCAATATTATTTCTGAAAGTTCAATTATTTTTTTGTATTTATTATAACTAAATCATTTTTCTCAGGATCCCATTGGACACATAGATAAACTATTTCAGTTTGGAAAAGATATATTCGGTGGTGTCTCATACTCAATTAATAGTCCAATGATGCTTTAATCATTCAATTTAAGTGACGAGTACAAAATATATGACTCAATAAAACCTAGTTGTTGCAAGAAAAATATAAAAAATTAATGATGTACAAATAAGGGTTTTTAAAATCCTAACATACTAAAAATATTAGTAATTGGGAATGATTTTTTATAAGGAATAATGAGAAATTCACCTTAATAATTATTAGTGATAAAGCCACAAAATTTTAATAACTTGTTAAAAATGATTTTTGGGAACTATTTCATGTTGAAACTAGATGTTGATTCATGTTCCTCATGAGGTTAAATTCATAAATCAAAGGAATTTACAAGGAAAGGAATAATCTTGTTAAAAAGATAAAAAATATGCTCCTCGATGGTGAGAAAAAGTATATCTTAACAAATTAATCACTGATTATGAAAATTTAGAGTGTATTTATTTGTAAAATCACATTTCATTATACTCATCAGACCTCTGGTGTTACTAAATAAAGGATCAATGATGATTTTTATATTCATTGATTAATTAATAAAATATAAAATATTTTTTTCCCTAAACTCCAATATTCTAATACACATCATATCCCTGATGTAAGTATAAAGAAGATCAATGACGAGACTTATAATACCTAAAAAGTACTTCGTTATCTTTTCAAGAAATCTTTCAAAAATATATGTGTTAACCTATAACCATAAGCCAACTATAATTAAAAATGAACATAATATGAGTTATTGAATGAAATTAAACCATTATTTCACAAAACATGGGATTATATTCAAAGAGTTTACTATGCCTAAGACAATAAAAAACTCATACAAAAAAAATACAATGTGAATATTTGTAATTGTCTTGATATTAATATAGGATATGGCATAAAACACTAAGATAGAAATGTTGTAATCATGTGTTTGAGTATATTTATATTAAAGGGTGAAAATATATGTTTGATATAGTGGGAGATTGATTGACAAGGATAAATTCAAGGGATGCAATGCACTAGTTTTTTGAATAGAAATAAGTTCTATAAGATCTCATGGAAACGAGAATTTCCAGATGCACCTACTATGTAGGAATGAAAAAAACCAAAATGAGATGGTTTTATAATCAATGATCATGTTTTTATATTATTCCTTGATAATATTGAATATTTATCCTAAACAGATGTATTAAATGGAAATTATCTAAAATTATAAGTAAATATGATTTCATAAATAATGATTCCATTTTCAAAAATAATGTTTTTTTATTTTGGTAGTTCCTCTAATTTTGGTGAAGCAGTAAGTTGGAATTCAAGATAAACTACACATGGGTTTTACAATTGTTGTACCAATAAGGCTTGATTGGTTACATAATGTTATCTTACATAAATTCATTATAATATTACTTTTCAAAGAAAATTTATGCGACTCTTATAATTTGGATTGGATGTCAATACCACCATTTGTAGAGGTAACCTTATGAAATTTTCCTATATGAAACAATTATAATGGGTTTGTGTAATTATATAATTCCAATAAGGAATTAATGTTGTAGAGATGGATTTATTTAATAATTCAAGAATCACGGTCATATAATACAATTTATACAGAAAAATATTTCCATATGTCTATAAGAGTTCAGTTGGATCATTATTGTTTTCCTTGAAAAATATAAGGAGAACATATGGAAAAAAGTTATTAGTCTTCCAATTAGTTTAGAATATTTTCAAAGAAAATACTAAATGAATGACTTAATGTAGTAACCGATGTTCTCATGAAAAAGATCTACTAAGTTTATTTTAAGGGTTTCTTGGAAGAAATAAAACTATATATGTTGATGATGTATTTAAAAACTCATGTTAGATCAATTCGATATGGAATTGTTTCCAATGTCACATGGAATAAATCTCTCTAATTATACATGTATAAGAAATATGAGGGGATCAATATGGTTAGTAAAAAAACATATGCTATCATGATATATCTATCACTTACTCCATTATATCTACTATATATTATATTTCTAACACATATATTATGGTTATAAAATATTCGATATATCCAGAAAAAATGCTTGGGAAAAAGTCAGATCTATCCAATTATAGTTCAGAATGTACATGGTGTATGTACAAGAAATTTAGAGATTGATGAATTTTTTTTAATGGGATACAAAGTAGTTATCTGGTATAAGTATTGATATAATATCACTTATAGGCTAAGATATTTAGAAATAGTAACTCATTAAATCCTGTTGTATCCATATCTAGACATACTATGTTTTTTGTGATTTTTAATGTAGCTAATGAAGAAGTATTTAATGTACAATTTTTTTCATGTTCTTAGATTCATAACTAAATGGAAAAGTTTTCTCATTATGATAAACTATTTAAAAGTTACTAGTCATTAATTCAAGGCGATGATAAAGGAAATATGGATATAATTAAGGATATCCTCTCATAATTAGATTTACTAAAGGAGGAGAATCAATATATATTCGAGTACCCATGTAAGAAAATGTGATAGTCCAAGTTAATAATTTCCTAACTTATCATTTCCATGATCATATCATTTGAGAGACAACATGTTGAATAGTACAAATTTTCCACTAGTTCGTGTTGAATTTTCATAGAAGTGGGCTCCTTAGACCTGAATTATGTTGTAATTTTCCATTTTATATCTTTTATGTAGATAATAATGCATAATTTTATCTTACCATAATAATTTTAACACTTATGTTTATACTATTTAAATTTTAATTTTTGGGGATTAATTTTTTTAATAAAATAATATATTAGTTCCCAGATATAACGAAATAGTTGAGATAATTTCATTGAAATATGAAACAAATGTCATATTTTTTAGATACATCACAATAATTACAAATTTATGATGTTTGAATATTAAGTAATGGGAGATCAGAATCATTGAGATTTTACCCCAATGAGGTTCACACTTAGAGATCTCAAGTTGAGGAGATCATGATGACTAACCCGCCAATAAGAAAACCAAAGGTTTTTGGCAGTCATTTGTTGATCTCATTTGGAAACACATGTATTGGTATTTTTAACTGAGATAATAATCAGTACATACCATTTGATATAATAAATTTATGCAATATGAAAACCATTAAATTTTTCTTTTCAATAAGGTAGCATGAATCAAGTGTTTCATTGGTGGCATGAAATTGATTTAAAGACCAAGATAGTATATTTCACTTTCTAAATGAAGATATATCTCAGGACCAATTGAATATGATGGTTGTACATTTACTAAATCCATGGAAATGTCAAAATATGGTAATTCCATCTAGTTAGGTCATGAAATAATAAATCAATGAAGGTTGATGAAAATAATGTTTGTATCCTACTTTATGAGATATTATGAGACAAGGAGATTATGATATGTAGAGAATGTTAATTAGAGGTTTTCATTTTAATGAATAATCATTATCTCTTTAGTTTCGTCAAAATGTTTTTAAATACAACTATTGATCTAGGAGTGACTCTTCTATTATTAAGATAAGGTCCTAAATTTCCAGACATAGAACATACTCTGGATCATTCATAATTTTTATGAATTAAATTTTTGGACATGGTGGGCTCATGATTGGGTTTAGGTAATGTATTTGTTTGATCAATTAACATTAATAAATAAATTCAACATTATAAGGGTTTAGTGTAATAATTTTTTATTTTATTATGATATAGTATTAAAAAGTTATATAGTGAATATAAGGAAAAATATTTTATGAATGAATATTTCTTATTCACGGATTATTTATATAATTATGGGATAGTTTAGTTTAGATAATGGTGCATATTTTATCCCATAACATTATATTTTTTATTCAATTTAATGATAAAATAATCACAAATTTATTTCAAGTATTAAAGTGACATTAGTGATGTTTTTGGGATGATTTTGATGGTTATACATGTTTGGGGGACAAGAGAAATTTAAAAAAATATATATCTTGAATATATAAAAAGGGAGTAGATAAATTTCATCATGACTATTAATCCCATGATTTTGATAGTCTCTTTCACCTCCCTCCATAATACTAAGGAAATATGGATGGGATCCATGCACCTCAATCCATGTTTTACTCCCAAGATCAAAATAATGGTGCTTTGATTTCCATCAAAACATAAAAATCATTTCATATTTTCCATGATAGAACCTAGAAATTGACGATTGATGTACCCATAGGATTTTTTATGCATGTTTAGATGATATAGAGGAATTTAGTTTTGGTTCCTTTGAGCAGTGACATTTGACAATGATCAAAACAAACATTTGATCAAAATAAAATGAAATATGGATTTAATTTTCATTTTTAGGATAAATTAATTCAATTCAATCAAAATTTTTATTATTGGGTGGTGATTCCCCAAATTTGATATATGTAAATCGATCTCTTAGTGAAAATTTAATTTCCTCTAATTTCATGATTCCACTACATGCCCTGTTCAAATAGTCCATTAATTTTTACCTATACATTATAATGATATTTTATCAAGATCGTTGGAATACATTAAAATATGGATTTAATATTTATTAATTTCTATTTCTCATATCATACATTCCACTTTTTAGAAAATGATTTTTTCCTCAAGTATATCTCCCATTTTAGATTTATTTTTCAATGTCATAGAAAAAAAATATTATATAATGTTACTAAAATAATAAATGAATTGATTCAAAATGTTTTTGAGGATGATAATGATATATTCAATAGAAAAAGTGGATTTGTTTGGGTAAATGATCAATGATCATGGTAAATAAATGTAGAATTGAAATATTTATTATAAACTAATATTGGATTTTGATGTCTATGAAATATTTAAGAAATAACTGATGAATGGGTTTATCATAATGATTGCTAATGGGACTAAAGTATATGATTTGTGATAATAATAATTCTTAACACTTGTATTCTTCGACGAGTTTTATATTTCTGGTCCCAACAAAAGAAATTGAGATTGCCTACCAAATGTTAGTTATAGATTACTTATAAGGTTAGGTAGATTCACATAAAATGGTTGTGTGATATATATATATATATATATGTATGTATATATAGACACACACATACATCATTAAGTTATGTTATTTCTTATGCTTCACTGCCAATGTAGGTAGGTGTGTCTAATGACAATATTTTTCCTTAGCTTGCAAGTGCATTCACAACATATAGTTTTTTAATATATTAGATAAATAAATACTCCCCTTACCATGCTATTCCATTATATATTTAGGCATAGTATGAAGAAATAATCAGGATATGGTAGACTATATTAATATGGTGTGTGCTCATATAGACAATAATGGATTGAAATTTTGATATAATTTTATATAATTAATGTAGAGGCTGGAGGATATAACATATACATGTATCATTTCTATAATATATATGGTTATTATAGGTGTACATGTGAGTATGTTATAATGGATTGAGGTGTACAATATAATTACCTTATCTATGATGGATCTAAGACTCTCTCTATTGTTGTAGTATGTAGTGATAATGTGGTTGTGATGATTTTCACAATGTGTATAATGTATTGTTGATGAGGTAATGATGTAATATTAAAAATATTTTTTATGACTTATGGAGGAAATGGGATGGATTGAGGGAAACTAGATCATTAGGTAAGTAGACATGTGGTACCTTACACACACACACACACATATATATATATATATATATCAATATGTGAATTTAAAATTATATTACTCAAGACAGTGTGTTACTTGTTTACCCTACCTCAATGAGGTTGGAAATATTTTTTACCAATTTAGGTTATGAGTAGGTTTCTCAATTTATTCACTAGAGATTTATTATGACTCTTTCACATTTTCATGTTAATTATTAAGATGTATCCTATCATGAATTCTTACATTCCAACCCCAATATATTTATTCCATTTTTCTAGGTCCACTGATGAGAGTTAGTGATGGGTTTAGTGTTACCAGCTAGTGGAGGTTGTTCATGAGTTATTGGAGTTTATAGTCATTCTTATAGGATTTGTTCATGTTTTATTTCAAATATCTATTGTTTCTTCATTTTAAAACATTTAATGTATTGGTATTGGTATATTTTATTTATATTATGTAGTTTGTTTTGAGGTTCATTATATTTTTATAGAACATTTAGTGCAGTTCCTCCCATTGTTGTATGTTATTTACCGTTCATCCTAGTAACAACCCGATGGACTATTAGAGGTGGGCTTCGAGCATCACAGCCATATTAACTACCATCATAGGAGGAGTACCAATGTAGGTGCTTCATTGAAATAATTGACCTTAGAATCCTTCTCATAATGGAATTCTCCACAGATTCCCTTTTTATGATAATAACTATTACTAGAGGAATGCCCTTGATATTATAAAAGTAATTGTATAAAAGAAAACCCATATTTATTGGAATTTAAGATGGGTTGACTTTTTAGGATACCAATTTAGGCCAATAAATTTCATATGGCCTAAACATTTCGAGTTAGACTATAAAACTCTAAAATGGAATGTATAGATCTACAATGACATGGTCTATCAATTGCATTCACATGACCAAAACACATAAACATACTAACCTTGACATTGTGGTATCATCATATGATGCTTCGTTCTTCATATTTTTTTAACTTCAACTAGTAATGGATATTTTAGTTGCACTATTCCATTGGGAATCCAAAAAAAGATCTGAAATCCCCATTTTCAAGAATATTTTTCCATGTATTTTAATAAAATAGAACAAAATGAGTGTTTTGGATATGACAATATTGGGATACCATGAATTATCATTTTCTATCATTTATAATCAATTAAAAACATTATCAAATATTGATAGATCATATTTGAGAATACTAATCGCTTTCATAGGGATCACCACAATTGAAACAAAATGTGGAATAATATAAAAACCCAATTAAATCTAGAATCTCACTTTACATTTGGATTGAATTATAAATTAATTAAATTAATTTTTAATTTAAAACCATGATCATCCAGCTTATTTAGGATTAGTATGAGCTCTAATGATATCATTAATAGTAAACCAATTGGTCCATCACTTTTATAGAATCCATATATTTTGGGAATCATTTTATGGGCCAAAAATATTTTTTTCCAAACAATGAATTTCTACAAAAATTAAAATAATTGTGATAATGAAATATAGAATTATACATTATTCTTTTAAGAATTTTAATATTGGATCTCATCTTATAATTTTCCTAATGATCTAACTGAGTTATATATGCATCAAAATGAACAATTTCATAATAATATTCATTATATTTTTGTATAAAAATAATCCATTATTTTAACTATTTATGTTTTTGGTTTGAATCTTCATAATTTTCATTTAATAATGAAAAATTTATATTTTACATTCAAACAATCATAATTTAAATGTTTGAAAAATAACATCTTCTGATAACCACTATAAAAGAAGATCAAATACGTCAAAATATTATCATATAATGTAATATTGACTATGTAATGTTCCATGTCATAGTGAATCTCACTAGTTTTTATAGAAATCTTACATAGACAAAAACATCCACTCTGTTTTGGAAAATATCATTTTAGTAGATATTCCAAATTATTCATCTATAAATAATAATAGTCCAATTAAAATAATTAAGTTCACTCTCCCCATAAACAATGAAAAAAATATTAATATATTGTTAACATATTGGTTGAAATCTCCAATAATAAATTTCCATTGTTCTATTAAAATATATATACTACACAAAATATGTGATGCACACCTTGTATTTAATTCCCAGGATTTAGATTTGGAAAAATTGATTTATATATCATATAGTTCCTCACACATTTGAACATTTTATTTTTTCAAAATTTACTCAATAACATTGAATGATTAAATGTACTCATATTGATTTTAATGATTTAAAATGATCTTTTGTAACATAAGACTTATTATGAATAATTCATCCTTCCAATAATTTTGAAAATAATATTTTTCCATCATTCAGTTGGAATAAAATAAATTATATTGTGTGCATTGTTATAGAATATATAATTTCTCTTCTTGTTTGAGAACAAAAATAAATTTTCAATAAACATTAATAAATTAAATATCCTTAATTTTTTACCTCTAAAAAACTATACTTATGGATAAATATGAGTTTTCTTTTTATACCATGATTATCTTGAAAAATATTTGTGGCACTACTCAAATCATGTATAATATTATCAATATAGAATTTTATTTAATATATTCCATCTAAAATAATTCCATTCACTGTTACATATTTAATGAGACAAGATTTATATATCTATATCTAAGATCATAGATAAGCTAGTCTCTTAAGTGGTGTATATTTATGTAAAGAACACTTTTCTTATTTAATCAATACAAATTTTGGATTAGAAAGTGAAAAAATATTACACAATTCCTCTTGTTAATATGATTAATAAAACATTTTTAAGAACTAATTTGATTGAGTTACCTAGTTAAATGTCACAAAATAATCAAATTATAAAACCTATTACACTTTTTACCTAAAAGAACATAGATCATTGATTCTCAGCTAATAATAGTTGTTTATTAGATTGATAAAGATCTTTAATAAAATTATTCTTATTAAATGGGCTCTAAAAATTCAATGTTTTAGGAATTATTTTATATTTATTCTCATTGTTAACAATATATGTTTTTCACACAAAACCTATATGATTATATTCATATTATTTCAATAGTATGTATAAAATACAAACACAAATAATCTTATTTATTCTAATTAACAATTTCATTTCCCATTATACCTACTAAAATGGTTATTAATTTAATTAAATTATATATAACAATGTGGTTTCTCTATATAAATTTCAATAAGAATTAAAAATATATAATTCTTACAGGGATCAGTGGATTAGAGTGTAGAGATTCTGATATTTCACAAATAAGTTGGGCATAACCCCACATCTTATAATTATCATTAAGTGGAATAATCACAAAAAAACCATTCCATAAATATTTCATGTGAATAATAATTTTTTTATATTTTTAATAAATCATTATACTATATAATATTTTAACATTTATCTTATACATTTTTTATTTATTGAGTGTACTTATAATACCACTATAGGTGAAGTAGTATAATTTTTATTATATAAACATATTGAACATGACATCCATATAAACCTATCAAAGCACACCATTTCCCTAAAGAATTGTTTTATATAACACTTTTCATCAATAATAAATCTCTTAGGTTGAAGGATACACATTCAGAGATGTCCAAGCATGAGAGTTCGCAGGAAATATTTAACCCTTAACCATTTTTCTAATAAAATGGAATGGATTTAATTAAATAAATGACCATAAAAACAATGTGAATTTAATTATAAGACTAATATATGTTCTTAGAAGATTAATTAAAAATACATAAAAAAATAAAATACCTTTAAATTAGGTTAAGAATATTTAAATCAAAATAAAATTGATGAATTAAATACTCCTTCAATATTTATTGATAATTCCAATCATTGTATCCTCAATGGGATTATATTCATATATAAGTGATTCTAGTAACTTATCTAGGGAAAATTATATAATAATTAAATATAAATAAACTAGAGAATATCATAGATGATGAAAACCATGGAACCCTCTTTAATGAAAAAACTTGGGAATAATAAGAACCAACACGGGTTTATCTCAATTAAATGAAGAATACAACCCACCTCAATGTTATTTATAATAATAGTCACATTAAATAACCATCCAAGAATATTAATTCGTTGAAAATATTATGAGGTGTAACGAATAGCCTCTAATTGATATTTGGAATATTAAATAGCCTCTAAAAATTGACAAAGTCCTAAACCACAATGAGGGATGTATTAATAAGACTCTAAATTCAGTAACAGTAACAAAAATGGCTGTTAAATTTTATCTCTTGGTGGTATTATGATTTATGGAAATTTAATGGTCCTTGTAAACTCATTACTCTTAGTCTAAGAAGAAACCACATTTTGAATTCTTCATTTACTCATGCTTATATTTCAATAATACAAATAATTTATTATTTATATTATAAATAATATTAATTATTTAATTAAATAACTATTATTTTATTAAATATTAAAAATATACAAAACAAAAATCTGATTTCTATTATAATAAACAAAATATTTTTTGCACATGAACAAATCACATTAGTCCAAAAGCCCAATTAGAATTATATTATGTGTGACCTGAATAACCATCAATAAGGTTTCCAATGATCATGAATCTCTTTGAAAATTATAAACTAAGAGTATTATCTAGAAATATATAATATATAATGAATATAATAAGGGTTTCCATGTGATATAATCTACAAAATTTCCATTAGAAATTTTTTTTGTTTAATAACGTTGATATTAATCATGAGATAGGGATAACTACAATCTCGTATAGCATACCTCTTTTTCTTAGTTTTAATGTTAAATTATCATAAATAATAACATGAAATGAAATTACCCTTTAATTTATATGAAAATTATTAGTCAAAACCCAAATAATGCCTTTGATGTCATAACCCATAATTAGGGTTGATGCATCCTATCATGGCTAATGAAATCCCCTAGCTTCAGCGGTACCATGCTCAATTAAATTAAATTAATAAAAACTCTAAAATGTATTCTAATAGGTATTAAAGAATGAAACCTCATAATTATAGAACTTATTTGAAAACATCATGTTAATGGATCCATATGAAATGTTCACTTATGTATCACTAATGATACCTATATCACTATCCATGGGGTAAACATTATCTGGGAAATCTATAAATGGGGAAACCAAATTATATCCCATGAGTGGTAATTTTTTTCTCTATACAAGTTTTAATACTCATTGTAATCATAATTTATAATAACATACCTATATAAATATCATCAATAAGATATTTCCTAGTATTATATATATTTATTGGGTTTTATCAGATAATATACCATGTTTTATGAAATAAACATAAATAAATGAGAAACCATTTTTATTTATATACATTTCATGGTATATAAAATCATTAATAAAAAACATTAATGAGTTTATGAAAAAATTACTATTAGTTTTTCTCACATGTATAGTTTTAAAAAATACTGTATAATTGTGTCTTATATTTTTAACAATAATTATTCTATTTATATAAATCTTCTCATATTGTCTAGTTTACTCTAAAACCCGTTTAAAAATATTTTTAATAAATTTTTTAAATTATGTTTATTGTAAATTAATGTTTAATTATATAAATACCTAAAATAACGTTTTCTACTATAGTACATTTGAAACCTTCAAGATTATATTTTCCCAAGACTGTAAAACTGAAACATGATGTAATCACCCAAAAAAATATTTGAAAATGGGGAATAAATTATAAATAAAAAAATTGATTTCAAAAGGAAGAGAAAGGAATGAAATACATTGAAGTAATTATATAACTAAAAACATTTAATTAAAAATACCTTATATTATTTTAAAAAATAATGGAATATTAGAAATCATAATATAATATACATAACAATTTCATGAAAAATTTGTTTTATATTAACAAATAACAACATGTGTAAGAACCCAGAATTCATTGAGGTATGTATTTGTTTAAAGTTTGATTTTAATATATTTTTAAGGTTAATGAAATGTTTCTCTAGTGAATTAGGGGACTCGATGGTGTTCAAAGGGTTTGAGGCATGAAAGTTAAGAAAGAGAGGCCAAACTATGCTAGGAAAATAGTCAGAGCACAGTGAAGTAAACTATGCCGCCTTCCTAGGAAAACCATACATCCATGGATAGTGGCTTAACACATAGTTGGAGCATGATTTTTCAAACACTTCAACCTACCCATGTAACAATGTGACCCAAATTCTCTTTTATAGTTGCTCATGCATGGTTTTGATGACCATGTAAGTAAACCATATGGCCCTATAATGTTGGAAAAAATTAAAAAAATCCCACCTCGATTTTTTATACTTTAACATAGGATTATCCTCTATTTCACCTCCTCCAACCCTAGGTATGAACCATAGTGAACCAATATTCCAATATGGGATTCTCCTTTTATCCTAATCAATTTGGATCTTCATCGATTGTGAATTGATTCTATGTGTAAGCTTAATCCCACTATTGATTCTCTTTTGGGTATAGCATTTTTATATTTATCTTATCTCCATATGAAGCTCTAAAACCCCCATTTCCTAGTGAGATATAGGCTGAGGGATCAAAGGGTTGTTGAATTCATATATAATTCTTTGACTAAGGGTTAGAATTAAAATAGATTCGAGGTAGCTAGTCTATAAGTTATATCCCATAGTATCGATGTAGATTTGTGCATGTTCGGTTTTTCTCATGGTCACCTCCTGTTGGGATTTTGATACCCTTGAAATTTCTTGGTTATATGGGTGTATAAATGACGAATAAAAAGTATCATGGTTCCCATGGGATGCTTCTAGGATGATTTTATTTATTTAGGGTCACCCATGGGGTGCACCGGTATTCCCGAACCTATAAATTTATTAAGAAAGTTCATGGTCATTGTGTGATAATGTAGATCCCTTTTTGAGTTTGTTGACGTGTTTAATAGAAGTTCCAATGGGATGTGGGTAATTTTACTAGATTTGGTAATTAATTAAATGGCTGTTTAGAATGGCATAGAAATGGGTTAGTTTGGATAATTGAGATTATGACATATGAATTATGAAATATGATGGAAATGCCTAACAAAGTTATTGTATAAGAAGCGGTGAAAATGTTAAATTGGTAATGGATTGTGAAATGAGAAATATGTTATTTGGGATTTTATAAGGGAATTGATGGATGTGAAAAATGGGTTGATATAAGTAATTATTTAATATTCTGAGTGATATAAGCATGGGAATTAGGAATTGGACTAAATGGGTTAAGTAATGTAAATGGAAAACGTGTTAATGGGTTATGGAATAAAATTAATTTCTATATTGATGTTCATAGATTCGGATTGTTATAGGTATTTTTTATGTTTGGTTGGAATATGGTTGTGTGTGATAAATCGATAAATAATCATGTGTACAAGGATTGAGGTGTGGTATAAAGGACTGAGGCTCCTCCCATAGGTTGAGTTGGACTGACGCTCTGACTCCACCCACAATGCATTGGTTAGGTAAGGGGACAGAGAACTATTCACCTAATGGTTTCATTCCATCCCAACTAAGGGTTTTAGGTGAGGACATTGTCATGTTGTGTTATGTTATCCCTAGTGAGATTAAGAAATGATTTATTCTCTCATGAAAAATGATAAATCCCTTAAATAATTATTTGAATCATGTAAATTCCTTACCCTTGGATTACATGCTGATAATGATATAGGTCAGGAAGATGATTCAAAAAAAGAATTTGTCACCACAGATAGTGACAGTTAAGTAAATATTGTTAACTAGTGTCCCTCAAATTGTATTTTATTTTATTTTGATTTATTTCATACATGCATGAACTATTTGTTAGACATTATATTTTGTAGACACCATTGGTGGTAGCCTACTGAGTTGCACTCACACGATTCTTGGGCCGCTATTTGGTACCAAATAAGATTTCATGTTTGTGGGTCAGTATAAGTGAACAGTCCATGTGCTAGGGAGTTGATCTAGGCATCTGAATTGGTTGGACATGGTTTGAGACTTGATGTCATGATCGTTTTTGTGATTTCACTATTGTATTTATTTTCTGTTTTTTTTACTTGGTACTATTGCATGACATAAAATATTTACTGTTGGTTGTGGTTTGTACCCAGTTTTATGAAATTTTTAATTATGTGTGGTTAGTGGTTATTATAAATTATTTCCACTATTCAATTTATGTATTATTGTAGATTACTCTAGTAGAGAGGGTATAGTATCCCCATGTGACTTTTCTACCCTCACTACTAGTTGAAAACCTATGGTGTTCATGGAGGTGTGCTTGAGGTGAAGTGATGACCTGACCTAGGGAACTAGTTTAGTTGCTTTTGGGTCGAGATGTTACAAATTGGTGTTAGAGTAGTTATTTTCTATGACATACTAAATGGTTATGGTAGGGAGGAGGCAAGTAAGGTGTTGATCCATGGTAATGAGATCCTTCTTGGGATTATCTTGCCCAATTATGAGGGAAATCACAAGTCACCCAGGGTGAGAATTGTAGTTCTGGTTGTGTGTTTTTACACTTGATGATAATTCACCATTTTGTGATGCACTTATTCTGTGATGTGATAGTTTTACAATAGTTGACATGTGACTGGAATGAAACATGGTTATAAATTTATGTATCATTCGAGGAACCTATGTATATATGTGATGTGCATCATTATAGGCACACACATGTGGGATATGTTTGTGGGACATAAGGGTATGGTGCATTTGATTTATTGAACGTGGTTAAAATCGTGTCTAATGAAACAATGTAAATTGATAAGAAGGGAAATAAAATGTTAAATTATGATTATAGATTTGTTCATAATAAAGGGGTGTCAGTGAATTAATTTTTGTTTTCAAATAACTCATGATATGTGAATGGTTTAAAATGGTTTAGAAGGAAAGGATTGTAACCATGTCAGTTAGTCATAATATGTTAATCATGATCCTCACTAGGGATGGCCAAGGGCAGAGTTCTGTGTAATATAAGGTTGTTTAGATAGTGTATGAAAAATGTTTTGGTTATAGAATGTGGTAAACATTCTTTTATGATTTGGAAAAGCTTTATGGTATGTGCTCTAAATTAATTATTTACCATTGTAGGAAAATGACACCACAAAGAAATGATATAGTATGGGAACAAGAGGTTTTTGCTGAAAATTTTCACCTAGTAGTGGATCAAGGAGATCTAGTGGTTCAAGATGATAGAAAAGAGAAGTTCAGTGAGAAGTTTTCTTGTTTTATACTGATGATGGAATGGGACCTAGGGTAGGTTTCACCAAGTATGTTCGAGTTGACTAGAGAGTTTTAGTTGGTGCACACTCTATCTTTTACCAGAGAGGATGGGATAGAGGTATCCATGTTTTGGATAGAGTATATATAGACAATCATTGATCACCTAGAGACCTATTCAATGAATCAAGTTAGGTTAGAAACCTATATGTTGCGGGGCCAGCCAAAAAGTTGGTGGGACATTATGGTTCAGACAGAGAAGGCTCGAGGAATGGTCTAGAAGGATTTTAGGAAAATGATTATAGAACATTACTACCCCGAATCCTTGAAGTAGGAGAAGGTTGTAGAGATTATGAGTTTCAATAAAGGGGTTGCGTTAGTTATAGATTATGCTAGTTGTTTTGCTAAATGTATCCTTTTCATTCCAATGTTGGTTGGTGATGAGGAGACTATGGAAATACGATCCCATGATAGACTTAGGCACATGATTAGGTATTAGGTGAATATCTTCCATCAAAAGAGGTTAGTAGAGGTAGTTGACCAGGATATTATTTCATAATGGAACCTAAAGGGAGATTCAAGTGGTGGAATTTTGGGGGAATTTAACACCCTAAGCTTCCATGGACTGCTTCTCTTTGAATAATAAAATTGTTTGTAATGTACACAGCTCCGAGTTCTAGCACATCCAGACCAATCGAACTAGCCATTTAAAAAGAAGTCATGAATAGTAATACCCACTTTTTGAAATTTTATAAAATTTATTTTTCATATTGGACTTCATTTTATGATTTGGAATATCATAATTATATTAGGGTGAATTTTTTGTATTTTTTTTTAAAACATTCAATTTTGGATGAGTTGTGAAAAACACTACGCTATTGTTGAAAAAAAACTTTTTATTTAAATTACTACATTTAAATTTAAATTTATTTTAATTAAAAATAGATAATTCATACCTTTATTAATCCAATTTAATTCACTAGAGTCATTTTATAATAAGATTATATATATATTATTTATTTAACTTTTAAACGTCTTTTACCCAACTTCAAGGCACATTTTCAAATATGAATAAAAAATAATTTTACGGCTTTTGTGAATTGAATTTCAACAATATGAAATAAATGGTTTTCATCAGTAATTAAAATGTGAATCAATAGGATGAAAATAATTTTTGATGAATAAAAACTTTTGATTTTTATTTAACATAGTTAAAAGTAAATAGGGTAATTAAATGTTGAAATAATACTACAATAATATATAATTACAACAACAGATGTCCTAATTCAATTGTATAAGTTATTTTACCAAAATAAACATTAGTACTATAATAAGATTCTTTTTGATCCATTTGGGTTAGATTAGGACATTTATTTTATTTTATTTTAAGAAGAGTTAAAAGTGTTAAATTCAATGCTTAATGACTAAACCATTTTTAATATAGGGTTACCCATAAGTTAAATTCGACTATAAATATTAATTAAAAATATAAAAATATTTCCTACATCAGGGTATTTTATTTATTATTTTTATATATTAAATAAGTAAATTTTTTTATGACATAATGATGATGTGGTAATATTCTTATTAATTAAATATTTAAATAATTGAAATTATAAATATTAAAGAAAATAAAAATTGAAACTTTTGATTCCATAAAAAAAAATTCAAGGTGAATATTACATGTTAGGTTTGATTCGATGTATTTGTTTTTGAAGTAATCATGTTTTTATGACTTTCACAAAAACCAAACACTAAATGGTGTCAAAATTGACATTATTGTGTTTTTAAAACAAATACTATTTTATTAAATGATATAATATTACTAAAAATCTATGATTCATCCTAATTACAAAGAAAATATTAAATATATCATTAATTATACACTTTTTGATATCTTTTCATTTTATATTAACTATATTAACCATATAGTATATAATTACAAGAAGACATGGTGAAAGTTAAACTATTTAACTAAGAGTTAAATATAAAAGATAAAGTTAATATGGTGACGTAAACATGTCTAAAACATATTGGTTGAGAGTATTTCGACCTATCCCAACATTATACTCGAAATAAATCCATTTTGAACTATTATAAATGGAAAATAGTTTTATAATAAAGTCATATTTCAATCATTTCCTACAGTGACCCTCACCTATTTTATAAAAGGGTATTTCCCATTACCTTAAATTTACACCTCCAAATCCATTTGGATCAGCCAAAAACTGATCATATATCCTCCAAAATACCCTTAATTCAACCTAGATTCCTTAAATTGATCATAAATAGAACCTATGGTTCCATTTTGTTCAAATCAAAAGGATGTACTCAAAGAATATGTTATTATTTTATCACCTCTGTCAATGTTTCTTTCTTCTTCTACTTCCACTTTCTTTGTTATTTTCATAAATAAATAATAACTCTAGTACCTTATACATACATATATATTATTATAAATATGGTACAACCATATTCATTATTCTATCAATCATATGAATGAAAAAGTCAGTATACATGCGTACGTACGTCTCAATGTTTCCACATCGTGGTGCAGTTTTGTATACAACACTTCATTATTTGGACGGGTATAATAATTAGTATAATTTTTGAAAATAATAAATATAGCATATTAATTGTTATTTATATATATAATATACCATCCAATTACATATGATTTCACCACCAATAGAATGTTATTGTCTCTAATGTGTATGTACGACTTACCGTCTCCACGACACGATGAGATTTCATTCCCCATAATAACCATTCATGAATAATTTTCATTTTATGATTTAGAAATAATGTTTATGAACTTAATTTCATTATGGATATTAATTAAATTCATTATATCCATAAATAACATGACTTATGTAACAAAACATATAATGCAAAACAAATTAGTTAACACCCAAAATAATGATACTACTGAAATATTATTAAAAAATAAATATTATAGGATCATATATGATATCGTATTTATATATGTTATTCTTGTATAATTTAATAAAAAATATTTAACCATTATAGTGGAGTTTAAGTTACCCTCGACTAAGGAAAAGTAAAAGTTAAGGATTAATTTTACAATCTCTCTATTATCAGAGATTGTTTATGCGTGTATATCTACAAGGACTTATTTATCATCCACATCGGTTGTTCTAAAACATGTATTTCCAAACATTTCTACAATTTCTTAGAATATAGTTTAATGTAATTTAAACCCTTTTTAATTTTTATAAATTTTTTTAATGAAATATTTCCATCGTCATTCAAACAAGGTACTTTATGACCTTATCGAAATATTAAGGAAATATTGTTTTTTTAACTTATACGGTAGGTGTAGCTATTTTCACTCATTATAACACCTTCAAAGATTAACTTATAGTTTTAGATGAAAATTTTCAAAATTAGTTATTTCTTTTATAATTATTCTACTTTTAAATGATTTCAAAGTAGAAATATATATTTATCTCAAATAGATTTTGGATTTATTTCATCTGTGTCATCATATATTGTAGTATTTAATTTTTAATTGAAGTTGATTAATTATGATACAATATTCCATATTATATTGATAGCTTTATGATATGTTTGACTTTGGATGTGCTATTTTTATGTCATTTACGGTTTATTGTTAAAGTATTAAAATTTTGTACGATAGTTTAATACGAATGTTTTTGTTTTGTTTCACCCATTTCAAATGAGGAATGCATTGGATGTAGTTAGTGACGTGTAGAGAGCACTATAGCCCCTCGATGCATCGGTAAGTATCATGAGACAAACTAGTGTCTTGTGAAAAAGCTTTGAGAATATATTTTTCAGTCATGGCACGTGGCCTTGACTATATGGTCATGATGTCTGGTATTATGCATTCCATCATTATGAGATTAGCTATTGATATTACAGGTGATTATTCGGTGAGTATAATATCCCTGAGAATAAGTAAATTTAATTATTTTATTTATTATATCCATATTATGCTGATGTTTATGTTTTAAAGGCCTGTGTTTTAGTCTTATAAATTTCCTTCCATATTTATTATAATTTATGATAGTTTCTACCATATTGTTATCCTTACTAAGAACCTGAGATCACCCATTTCTTATGTTTTATTTTTCCCATGATGTGAAGAACTATATTATGATTGACCTATAGGGATAGTAAAAGGGATATGATAGTGTTTGAAGGATACAAAGTGTTTATTTTTCATTTCATAATGTAATGTAAAACATATGTATGTATCTAGTACTTCAAAGGGAACTAAACTAATCATTATTTTGGGACATGATCTCTTGTGATCAAACCAATTTTATGTAATAATGCACTTACTCTAGGAAATTGGGGTCAGTGAGTTACCACTGTTATCATTCTAAGTTTAGTACTAACCATGAAAACTAGTTTTTGAAAAAAATCAGATTAGAGAACATTACCCTAAGTCCGAATTTGAGGATTAGTATAGATGAACATCCAAAAAAATTGGTAATTTGGATATTATGTGGGTTTTCAAAAAAATAAATCCATGCCTAGATACTACAAGTGGATGTGGTTTTGAAGCAGATGTACCTAAGAGTGAAAACTCGGCCATGGAGTTTTATGCTGGACTAAGGGTATCTAGGTACATGATAATGGGCCTTACTGCGCACTTGGTTTGAAACTCCTAGGGGATATACATAGGAAAATTCAAAGTTTATTTAAAAACCATTATAAATGATTTATGAGTAAATAATGCCCAAAAGAAAACATTTTGATGATTGTGGAAAATATGCATAAAATACTCAATTTATGTTATGTATTTTATATATTTGCAATTATGCATTGCAATTCATAAATTGATCTAGTGTATGACATTGTTTAGAAATGACACTTAATGGAAGGAATAGAAACTGTATCATAGCACGTAATCCATTTAGTTATTTCCATCCTGTTCAATATAATTATAGTTGAGATGGTGATACAACTGGTACTGAACAACCTATAACCACACTGGGACAAATCACTTAGGTTATGAATAATAATCTTACCCATATGAAGCACCCTGATTCACCACATGAAATATCAATGTTAAAAATCTTCATGAGGTAATAACCACCAACATTCAATGGGACTAAAAATCCATTTGTATCTGAGAGATGGATAAGTTCCTTATAGAAAATATTTCATTCTTTGGGGAGTAGCGAAATTGAATTAGTTTTCACGGCAACTTATCGCCTCTCAGAAGATACATATCAATGGTGGTCATTAATTAAAAACACAAAGGTGGATATAGAAGTATCAAATATAGAATATAGGGAGTTTAAAGTGATTTTCTTTGAAAATTAATTTCCTTGTGGATGTCAAGTAGATATGGAAAGGCAATTTCTGAGTCTAAGGAAAAAGGAGGAAGAGAATGTTGCAAAATATGAGGCTAACATTACAAGGTTAGTAAGGAATGCTGCTGATTATATATGTAACCCAAAAAAGTAAGACTGGTCAACTATTTTATGGGTATAAACCATTTCTATGATGAGCATTAGTCTTATAATCCTTCTCATCATATGAAGATATAGTCTCATGTGCTATAAATACCGAAAAATAATTAACTAAGTATTATTATTTAAAAGTAAAGTAAGAAAAGAAGAGGTATGATGAACACTCTAGATAATTAAATAAGGGAAAAAAAGGAAAAGTTGACATTCCATCATGTAGTAATTGTAGGATGAAACACCCTCGTACATGCCTAAAGAGAATGGGAGTTTGTTACATGTGTGGATAAAAAGGGCACCAAGATCATGATTGCAAGGGGAAGAAAGAGGTTGTCAATGATTAGTGATAAAATTGTAATGAGATGATGAATTATTCAAATTAATATATTAATCATCAAATAAAATTACCTCAGAAAAGGCGAAGGGATAAAGGCCAAGCTTATACGAACACCACTACTAGGGTTGAAGTTCCCAATGATTTGGTCGCAGGTACTTTAAACATTTCCTCACAATTAACCAATGATTTATTGATTTTGGATCATCTCATTCTTTCATATCTTCCCAGTTTTCCATGAAAATTAGATATTTACAATTTGACTTATTAATGGAGTTTTCAATCAAAACTCTTAATGGAAGTATCCTAGAAAACAAGTTTGGTAAATCAATTACCATTATGGCATATAAATGTGCTTTATATGCTGATATTATTATCATACCCATGATTGAATTTGATATAATCCTTTGCATGGATTGTATTTTTGACCATGATGTGAAAATTTATTGTAATAAGCGAGAGGTTACAATTTTTTATGATGATAAAGAATCCCTTATCTTTATAGAAGAAACACCACTGTATGATTCTCATCTAGATCCTCCCACAGTAGCTCTACTAAATTCAATTAATGGTGAATATGGGAGTAAAATAACTGTGGGTGATGAGAGTATGTTCAAATAGAGGATGTACCTATTATGAAAGAATATGTCGATGTGTTTTCAGAAGATCTACCTAGACATCCTATAGAACAGGAAATTGAGTTTTTTATTTCTTTATTTCTGGTTCAAGGCCCATATCGAAGACCCCATATAGAATGGACACTGTGGAATTAGTGTAATTAAAGAAACAACTAGAGAAATTGATTAATTAAGGATTTATTCTCCCCAATGTTTCTCCATGTGTGTCCCCAGTTCTCTTTGTTGAGAAGAAAGATGGATCTATGAGTTTGTTCAATGACAATATGGAGATCACTCCTCTAACAATAAAGAAAAAGAATCCCCTAACTCTCATTGATGATTTATTTGATCAACTTCATGGAGAAAAATATTTTTCCATGATATACCTTCAATATGGATACCATCAGTTGTGCATGGAGAAGGAAGACATTCCTAAGATAGACTTTCAAACCAGGTATGGGCATTATGAGTTTACAGTAATTCCTTTTGCACTAACTAATGTACCCTCTTTTTTCATGGATCTAGTGAATAGAGTTTTCAAGGAATAACATGATGAAATTTTAGTGGTATTTATTGATGTTAAATTGATATACACCAAATGATATTAAGATCATGAAAATGACTTGTGCACTATTATGAAAACTCATAGAGGAAATGAATTATATGGGAAGTTTAGAATGTCTGGATTCTGGCATCAGGAGATTTATTTTCAAGGCCATATTGTCTCTAAGGATGGAATCTATGTTTATCCTTAAAGGACAAGGTAAATCCATGAATGTCTAGCTCCAATGAGTATAACAAAGGTTTGTAGCTTTATTGGTTTAGCAAGGTACTATTGGAGTTTCATCCAAACTTTTGCTCAATTGGATATCCCATTAACCAAGATCACATGTTAAGAGGTTAATGTTTTTGAAAAAAAAAGTGTGAAAAATGTTTTGATGAATTAAAGAGAATATTAGTCAATTACCTTATCTTGACTCTACCATCAGTTATTGTTGTGTTTTTTCTTTATGGTGATTCTTCAAAGAAAGGACTTGGTTGTGTCCTTATGCAGAATGACATAGTCATTGCATATTCATCATAGTAGCTAAAAGTTCGTGAAAAAAACTATCCCACTCATGATCTTGAGTTATCAGTTATAATATTTTCTCTAAAGATATGGAGACACTATCACTATGGTGAAAAATGTGAGATATATACTGATAAAAAGAGTCTGAAGTATATTTTCTCATAGAAAGAAATCAACATGAGGAAATGACGATGGCATGAAATACTCAATGATTATGATTTCACAATACACTACCACCCGGGGAATTCAAATACGGTGGAAGATGCTTTGAGCAGAATGGATCATGGAGTTCTGAGCAAGATGAGAGTTGAAAGGGATCCTATGTTCATTGATCTAATAAATATGGATATTGGAATAATCATGGTAGGTGAAACATCAATACATTTACAATTGGTTGCCAAACCATATTTCTTAGAAAGGATAAAATGTTCTCAAACTAATGATGAGGAGTTTCAAAGAATATTAAAGTTGTAAATGATGGGAGATTTATTGACATCATATATGAAGATGGAATTTTTAAATTTGGGAAGAGGCTTTTTATTCCCGATATACCTGATCTGAAAAGAGAATTGTTGGATGATGCTCATAGCTCCAATTTCTCTATACACCCTGGTAGAACTAAGATGTAAAGAGATTCTAATGAAAATTTTCAGTGGGACCACATGAGGGGGGAGATTTCTGATTATGTGTCAAGATGTATGGTTTATAAAACGGTGATTGCTGGAAGACATTATCCTAGAAGTGTCTGGTAACCTGTTACCATACTTGATTGGAAATGGGATGATGTTATGATGGTTTTTTTCACGGGGCAACCAAATAATCCTAGAAGGAAGGATTAAATATGGGTCATTGTTGATCGTCTTACCATGTCAGAACATTTTATTTCTGTATGAGTTGATTTACCACTTCAAAATTTAGCCTGACTATATATTAACAATGTTATTAGAGTTAATGGTGTACTTCTATCAATTATTTCTAATCATGATCCCTGTTTTACATTAAGATTCTGGAAAAGTTTTCAGAAATCCCTAGATACTGAACTTCATTTTAGCACTACCTACCACCCTCAAACTGATGGAAAATCATAATGTAATATCAAAATATTACAATACATGTTGACATCTTTCTTACATGACTTTTGAAGTATGTGGTATTAGTATTTACCTCTAGTAGAATTTTCCTACAACAATATCTTCCATTCAAGTATTCAGATCTCACCATATGAAGTGTTATATGGAAATCGATGTCGCACACCAACATGTTGGGATGATGTAAGTGAAGAAAAATTCATATAACCGGAACTTTTTTAGGAAAAAATGGAAAAGGTGAATATTATCCAAACCCACATCAAAGAAGGTCCAACTATAAAAAAGAGCTATACCGATAACCGAAGGAAGGATTTCAAATTTCAAGTTTGAGATCATGTTTTCTTGATGTCATTTACATGGAATGCTGTAATATGATTCAGTAAGAAGGGTAAATGATGTCCCAGGTACATTGAACCTTTATAAATTCTAGAACGAATTGGAGTTGTAGCTTTCTTTTTGAAAATGCTACGACGTCTCTCCAAAGTTGACGATGTGTTCCACGTATCATAGTTAAGGAAATACATTCCTGACCCAACAGATTAACATTCCAATGAAGAAATATAAATGGAATATGATATTTATTATTGTGAAGAGCCTATCAGAATTTTTAAAACTAGAGAAACAGTTTTGAGAAGCCGGATGACTCATTCGGTAATGTTTCTTTAGAGAAACCATAAAATTAAAGAGGCAACATGGGAACCTGTGGAACTTATGATGAAGAACCACTAGAATTTTTTTATGATGTAATATTCTAGAAATTTTGAGGATGAAATTATTTGAAGTAGGGATGAATGTAACACCCTAAGATTCCATAGTATGTTTCTCTTTGAATAATACAATAGCTTGCATTTTATGTAGCTCAGAGTTCTAGCACATCCCGACCAATCAACTGAGCCATTTAAAAAGTAGTTATGAATAGTAATACCCAATTTTTGTAATTTTATAAATTTTATTTTTAAAATTAGGCATCATTTTTGGATTTAGAATATCAAATTATTTTAGGATTAATTTGTTTTATTTTTCTGAAAACATTCAATTTTTTATGAATAGTGAAAAAACAATATGTTACAGTTTAAAACCAAATTTTTATTTAATAATATTTTTTTAATTTAAATTTATTTTAATGTTAAAATAGATACATAATACCTATATTAATTCAATTTAATTTATTTGATTAATTTTATAATAAGAATATATATATATATATATATAATTTTATTGATCATTTTAACATCTTTTACCCACCTTCTAGGCACATTTGTAAATTCACATAAAACGTAATTTTACCACTTTTTTGAATTGAATTTAAAAAATAAAAAACACATGGTTTTCATCAGTAAGTAAATTTTTATTCAATAGGATGTAAATAATTTTTAGTGAATAGTAACTTTTGATTTTTATTTACCATAGTTAAATATAAATTATGTAATTAAAGGTTGAAATAATAATATAATAATATTAAATTACCCCAAAACACATCCTCATTCAATTAGATAAACGCTTTTCTACCAAAATCAACCTTTGGACGAAAATAATATTCTTTTTGATCAATTTGGGTCAAATTTGGGCATTTATTAGATTTTATTTAAAGAAGAATTAAAAGTGTTAAATTCAACGTCTAAAAACTAAACCATTTTTAATATGGGGTTACATGTAAAATAAATTCATCTATAAATATTCATTAGAAATATAAATAAAATTCATATATCATGGTAGTTTATTTATAATTTTTAAAGATTAAATAATAAAATTTATTTATGAAACAATGATGATTTGGTAATTACCTTAATAATGAATGATTAAAATATTTGGTATTATAAATATTAAAATCAATGTAATTTAAAACTTTTGATGTCATACAAGAATATTATGGGTAAATATAACATGTTATATCTGATTAAATGTATTTTTTCCCATTCATCAAGTTGTTATTACTTTAAAAAAACCAAATACTAAATATTGTCAAAATTGACATAAATGAGTTTTTAGACAAATTCTATATTATTAAATGATATAATATTCCTAAAATTCTATGAATTGGCCAAAGTACATAGATAATGTTTTATATGTCATTACTGAACCACTTGAAGTTATTTGGGCATTTTATAATAACTATATAAACCATTTAGTATAAACATACAAGAAGACATGGTTAAAGTCAGACTATTATACTAAGAGATAAATAAAAAAGATAAGGTTAATATGTTGACTTAAACATTTATAAAACCTATTAGATGAGAGGATTTATACCCACCCCTACTTAGACTCTAAATAAATCTATTTTGATCTATTTTAAACTGAATATAATTTTTAATAAATTAATATTTCAATCTTTTCCTATAGTACCCCTCACCTCTCTTATAAAAGCGTACTACCCTTCCCTTAAATTCACACATCCATATCCATTTATCTCATCCAAAACCTAATCAAAACTCCTCCTAACTACCCTAAATTCAACCTAGATTCCTTACAGTGATCATAAATCCAACATAAGGATCCCTTTTGTGCAAGTAAAAAGGTAGAACTTGAAGAAGAGGTAATTATTTTATCACCTCTTTCAAATTCTTTTTCTTCTTCTTATTCAACTTTCTTTATTATTTCCATAACAAAATAATAAATATAGTAAATTATATATACTGAGATGTTATTATAAATATGGAAAAACCATATGAATTATTCTATCCATCCTATGAATTAAAAATTCACCATACGTGCATACGTACGACTTACCGTCTCCACATTGCGGTGTAGTTTGATATTCAATACATAATTTTTTAGATGGGTATAATAATTAGTATAATTGATTTAAATAATAAATATAACATGTTTATAAATATCTATGTATAATATACCATCAAATTTCATATGATTTCACCATCAATAGATTCATATTGTCACTTGTGCGTACGTACGGCTTACCGTCTCCACGACACGATGATAATTCATTCCCAATCATTTCAATTAAAAAATAATTTTAATATTATGATTAAAAAAATACTATTTAAGGAATTAATATCATTATGGATAGGAATAAAATACATCATATCCATAACAAACATGACTTACGTAACAAGACATATAAAAGAAAACGAATCAGATAACACCTGAAACAATGATACAACTGAAATATTATTAACAAAGAAATATTAGAGGATCATATATGATATCATATATTTGTATGCGGTTCTTGTATAATTTAGTAATAATTATTTTTCCATTTTTAAGAGGTTAACGTACCCTCAACTAAAGAAATGTACAAGGAAATGGTTAATTTTAAAATCTCTCTATTATCCGAGGATGTTTATACATAAGTATTTACTTGGACTTCTATATCATCCACATCTGTGTTTCTCAAAAATTTATTTCATAACATATTTACTATTTCCTATACTATTGGTTAATTTTATTTATACACTTGTTTGAATTTTTATATGTGGTTTGGAAAAGAATCTCTCTATTGTTTTCCAAACAAGGAACTTAATGACCTTTTTGACAAATTAAGGAAATAATCATCTTTAACTTATATGGTGGGTGTGGATATTTTCTTCCATTATGACACCATAGAAACATTCCTTACAAGTTTATAATAATATTTTCAAAAATAAAATTTTCCTTTTATAATTATGTAACATTTAAGTGATTTTAAATTAGAAAGAGATATTTCTCTCAAATTGTTTATGGATTGATTTCATCTGTGTCATCAACTATTGTTGGATTTTATGTTTAATTGAAGTTGATTTATTATGATGAAATATTATCAATTTTATTGATAGATTCAGGATTTTCTTGATTATGGATGTGGTATTTTTATTTTATTTAAATTTTATTGTTAAAGTATTAACAATTTGTATGCATGTTTAATACAAATGTTTATGTTATGTTTCAACCTTTTCATATGAGGAATGCATTGGACATAGTATGTGATGGGCCAAGCCCGCTATAACCCCTCGATGGATCAGAAGGTCTCATGAGAAAAACTGGTGTCTTCGAACAAGGCCTTGACAATATTTTTATTTTTAATCTAGGCAGAAGTCCTGGATAATGTGGTTATGATGTCCGGAATTAAGCATTCCATTATTATTAGATTAGCTATTGATTTTACATGTGATTATTCATCTAGTATAATATCTATATGAATATGTAAATGAAAATGTTTTATTTATTATTGCAATGTTATGTTGAATTTTATTTTTCAAAGGATTGTGTTTTAGTCTTATACATTTTATTAAATGATTTGTCTTATTTTTGATAATTTTTATATATTTTTATCCTTACAAAGCATCTAAGATCACCCCATTCTTATGTTTTATTTTTCCCAGGATGTGAAGAAGTATATTATGATTGACCTACAGGGATTGGATAAGGGATAAGAGCGTGTTACAAGTAGACACAATGATTATTTATCATTATATAATGTAATGTAAAACTTATATATGTATCTAGTACTTAAAACGCTACTAAAATGATCGATCATTCGGAACATGATCTCTTGTGATCATGCCAATGATATATAATAACGCACCAACTTTGCGTAACATGGGTCGGGGCGTTACATGCATTCTTGAGGAACAATGTGTACATTATCCGAGGGTAGGAAGTGTCATTTTGGTAATTTACAATGGGGAGAAAGTTAAAATGGTAGTCAGAATAGAGCACCAATTTTACAGGTTGTGGGCCCGGTATTCAATTACTAGTGTGGCAGGTCAGGAACAAGTGGGTCAGTGTCCTAGAGAACCATTTGAGTGTTAATTAATTAGAAGTTCGGGACATTACTGAGGTTATGTACGAACTCTCCGTATCTGAGCATAGATGGTGGTCTGAGGTAGATGTCGAGTGAGACTAAGGGGTCATTCAACCCATATTAGATTCATTGTTAGATCTCCATAGATCATTCTATTAGGGGTGGTGGATGTGAATGTTTGAGGAGAGACTATTTGTACCAGTAGGTTCATGCAGTATAGGGTACTTTGGCGGAACCGCAAGGTAGATGGATAGGTCATCTTCATGAAGATTAGTTTTCACAAAGAGGTGGTGAATTAGGATAGTCTACCGTACTAGGTACAATTCTTGTAGCTTCTATTCTCTCTAGTGATTTATTTGACATGGGTGTTTTTCATTATTTAATTTCTGCACAATTCATAGTTTTTTGTGCCGAAATGTAGAATATGTGTGTGTAGTTATGTCAATTGATACTCCATTGGGGGTGTGAGTTGGGGATATCAAATAGTGTAAGGGTTTTTCATTGGATGTTGGTGGATATTATATGCTATGGCGTTTTTTTATCATTGAGATGTCATGTTTTGACCTGATTTTGGGTATGAACTGGCCAATGTCGTATCAGGCCCATATTGATTGTTACCATTGTCTGGTAATGTTTTAATCTCTCAATAGAGACACCTATATCCTTCATGGTGAGTGATATATTTTATAATTCTACCTAAGACCAATTTCTCATCAGTTGGGAGAACCCACAGCCAATGTGGTTTTCTCGTGCTAGAAATGAGAGGTAGGGAGGAGATGGTCTTTCCTCCCATTGTGGATGAATTCTAGGATGTGTTTCTTAATAACTCTTCTGGGCTACCACTTGAGGGAGATTATGAGTTTACAATCATGTTTCTTCCTAGTACATAACCAGTTTCCATTTATCTATATCAAATGGCACCGTAAACATTAGGGACATTTGTTTCATCTGTAAGAGTTGGAGTGAAATGGGTTCGTCTGTCCTAGTTAGTCACATTGGGGGTCTCTTATTCTATTTTCTAAGAAGGAATATAGCTCATTGAGGTTATGTTTTGACTATAAGAAGTTGAATCAGATGTAGTTAGGAATAATAACCGTCTTCCCAGAATTGATTATCTATTTTACCTACTGTGGGGTGCTTTGGTGTTCTCCAATGTATATTTCATGGAAGGATACCATCAATTGAGGGTGATACCTTCTAACGTACCGTAGATAGAATTTCAAAGTAGGCATGGGTCGTATGAGTTTGTGGTGATGTCGTTTGGGTTGAACAACCCACCGTCCGTGTTCATGGATTTAATGAACCAAATATTTCACTCATTTGTGGATTAGTTCTTTGTTATATTTGTTTGTGACTTCTTGATGTACAAAATAAGTCTTGAGGATCATGCCAAACATCTTGATACCATCTTGAGTACACTAATAAAGCATAGGATATATTCCAAGCTATCAAAATGTAATTTCTGTCTTGATAAATTTCATTTCATGGTTAAAATCATCTCCAAGGTAGGTGTATTTTTGTATCCGTAGAAAGTGTAGATTTGTTGCCTCGGGAGCATCCCAACAATGTTTTTTATGTTCATAGTTTCCTGGGTTTGGCCTATTATTAGAAAAGGATCATTAGGTATTTCTTCCATTTAGTATCACCACTCTCCAGCATAACCATTTAGGTAGTTAACATTGACTGGTCATAGGTTTGCAAGAATTATTTTCCAGAGTTTAAGAAGTGCTTGATGACCACAACAATTATGATATTACCCAATCAAGGTAATAGGTACACCTTGTTCTATGATGTATCATGTGTTGGACTTTGAGTAGTGTTGATGCAGGATGATCGGGTTTTAGTGTATGGGTCATGAATGTTGAGGCCTCATGAAAGAAATTACCCTACTAAGGATCTTGAGAAAAATTTTGTGGTTTATGCATTAAAGTGTTAGAGGTATTACTTTTTTGATAAGTGTTTATGGGGCCTAACGACCATAAAAGTATTAAGTAAATACACTCTCAGGGGGGACATGAATCAGTGGTAGTGAAGGTGGGTTGAGTACCAGTATTCCTCTGATTTTGAGTTGGTTTACATACAAGGAGAATTGAATAGCATCATTGATGATCTGAGCGGGAAGACTCGGAATTAGGTAATTCAGGAATCTAACTCTGAGTAGAGAATTATAGCCTAATTTGCTGAGATTCACCTAGAGGTGCATGATGGTCACAAAAATATGACTCTCACATCCAAATCAGTTGAGTCTATATAGTTGATTTTGGTTAAGGAGATTCATCTTGAAGATCCATAGTGTCTCTCATTGGAGGGATGTTTTAAATATGGGGAGTCACATTCTAATTGGGCTATTGGTGAATATGGGATTATTAGTGTCTATGATTGTGTGGTTGTGCCAGTGTTTTTGCGGTAATAGTTGATGTGTGACTTCCAAAAATAGATGTTTCCAGTTCATCTTGGATTGAAAAAAATTTGTTGTGATATTTCTAGGCATTTTTGGTGGCTGGGAATGAAGAAAGTGGTTGTGGGTTTTGTGTCCCGATGCCTCTCATACCAGTTGGTGAAGGCCAATCACCAGAAGCTAGGTGGTTTATTACATTCAATTACCATTCCAATGTGGAAGTGGAATGTCGTAATGACATAATTTTTAGTGGGTATTCTGGGGATCCCTCAGAGGAATGATCCAATCTGGGTGGTTGTGAGTTAGTTGACAAAAGTGGACGATTTGTTTTTGATACAGGAATCATACACGATTGATCAGTTTGTTGAGTTATATGTATGAGAGATAGTGTTGTTGTGTGGTCTTCTAAGAACAAGAGTTTTGGATTTTTATTGTTGTTTCACATATCTCTTCTTTCAAGGGTTATATAGGTGCTCGGTACACATGTATTTTTTAGTAAGACCTATCACTTACAGACAGACATGTAGTCTGAACATACAATTCAGGTATTATAGGATATGTTGAGATTCTAGATTCTGGATATCAGTGGTTTATGGGAAAAGAACATGTCACTAATTGTGTATTGCTACAAAAATAGTTTTCAGGCGATGATTCAGATGGAATCTTTTGGGGAACTCTATGGGAGACTGTGCAGATCTCTATTGTGATGTATAGAAGCTCGGGAGTCAGATCATATAGGAATGAGTCTCACGCAAGAGACCTCATAATAGGTTTAATTGATTCAGAAGACTATTTAAATATCCCAAAGAACTTATAAATCCCATGAATATTAGTATTGTAGGCCTCCTGAGTATACGGAGGGTGATAGTGTGTTTCATTGGCTGTCTCCAATGTTGGGTCCCCATCGAATTTGGAAATAGGCCAAGTTGACACACATGATTTGGGGACCATTTGAAATCCTGGAGAGGGTCATACCAGTGGCTTACCAATTGGCTCTTCCACAATATTATAGGGGCATGTATGATGTTTTTTATGTCCCTAAACATTATCAGTATCACCCTAATACATATCATGTGATAAATGTTTATCATTTAGATATTAAGGTTGATTTATTCTTTAAGGAGCAACAGGTTTGTATTGGGGGCCAAATTGAAAATGTCATGTGGGGTAAGGTTGTTCTCCTGGTGTGAGTTTTGTGGATGCATGGGTAATTTTAGGAAGAATCATGAGAGTGATAGTTTGATGTGTGGGCCCAATGGACCGATCTCTTTTCAACAGAAACACAATATTTCTTGGAATAGATGCTCAAGGATGAGCTGTCATAAGGTGGGGAGGTTGTAAGAACCTTGACTTCATAGAGATATGAATTTGTTTAAATTTTTGTTTCAATAACTTCTTTTTGGGTTAATGAAATGTTTCTCAGGTGTATGAGGAGACTTAGGGCAGTCTTGGGGGTTTATGACATGAACAGAAGGAAAACTGGTCCAAACAGTGCAAGGCACACAATTGGCACATGGTTAAGTAAACTGTGCGACATTCCCAAGAAAACCATGCAGCCTCGGACAATGGATTAATACATGGTTTCCACATGATTATTCAAACTATACAACATTTCCAAGTAACTGTGTGACCTAACATCCTTTGGAATGTTCCTTGAACACAATTTGCGCACTGTTAGGAAAACCATGTCGTTAAACCGAGCATCCCAATAAAGTTGTGAAAAATTATAAAATTTCCACCTCATGTTTTTATGTTCTAACTAATTATTCTCCTCCATATCACCTCCTACAACCCCAGGGAAGAAGCATAGCTACCTAATCTTCCAATATGGGATTCTACTTCGATTCATAAGCGATTTTGAGTGCTATTTGTTTCTGATTGAATTTATAGGTATTTATAATCCCTCTCTTTCTTATCTTTTGGGTTTAGTGTTTGCAAATTTTTCTTAACTCCATATATATATATATACCCCTTTTTTGATGAGATCTAGGATGACTATTCAAAATATAGCTGTATCCAGATGTAAGGATATGCTTAAGGGTGTGAATGCTCGTAGATTTGCGGTAGGTGGTCTATAAGGTATATTTGATAGTTTGATGTAGAGTTTTTCATGTTCAGTTTTGTTCCCGGTTGCCTATTGTTGTTCTTTTAATTTACTTGAATAGTATTGTTAAATTGGTTGATTAATGATTAATATAAACCATTATGATTCCTATGGGACACATTGAGTTTGATTTGACCAATTTAGGTCCACCCATTGGGTGCTCCAAAAATCCAATACCAAGAAATTAATTATGAATGTTCAAGGTCATCATGTGATAATGTAGAGCCCTTGTTGATTATGTTTACGTGTTTAATTGAAGTGAAAATGGGAGATGGATAATGTGTCTAGATTAGGTAATGACTTAATGTTTTGTTTTTCTTTGAACCAAAATGGGTTAATTTGGATAATTGAGATTTTGAATTGGGGCTTAGGAATTATAATGTAAATTCATAAAGGAGTTAGATCATTAGAAGCAATTAATTTATCAAATTGTTAATGACACGTGAAATGATAATTATTTAAAATGGCAATTCATAAGAGAATTAATTGACATGTGAAATTGGCTGATATAAGGGAATTATTGAATATTCTTAGTGAGCTTAGCATGGGAATTGGGAATTTGACAAAATGGGCCAAGTAATGTAAATGGAAAATGGGTTAATGGGTTATGGAATAAATATAATTTTAATGTTAATTACTATGTATTATTATTGTTATATTTATTTTTTGTGTTTGGGTGTGATATGGTTTTGTGTGTTAAATAGATTAATAAGCTTGTTCATTTGGCCTTAGGTGGGGGATAAAGGACTGAGGATCCACCCACAGGTCTAGTGGGATTGATGCACTGACTCCACCCATAATGTATGTGTTAGGGAAGGTGGAAGAGCTCTATTCCATAATGGTTTCATTCCACCCAGACTAATGCATCGAGGAGTGGATGTATGGATTTCATGAAGTATATCCCTAGTGAGATAGGGACTTGACTTATTCTTTTATTCAAAATGATAAATTCCATGAATAATTGTGTGATTGATGTAAACACCTAATGCCGCGGTTATATGTTGGTAATGAACTATGTCATGATGAACATGTGCATAATGAATTTGGAACTATGGTTAGTGACTATTAAGTAAATAGTGTTATCTATTGCCTCCCGAATTGTATTTTATTTTTTTTTCATTTATTTCAGACATGCATGAACTATCTGCTAGACTAGATATTTTGTAGACACCATTGGTGGTGGCCTTCTGATTTGTACTCACACCGTTATTGGGTAGCTATTGGGTACCCGCGTAGATTTCATACATGTAAGAAAAGATAAGGGTATGAACCCTATTCTAGGGAGTTAAGTTTGGAATATGGAATGCATGGATGATGTTCTGGAATTGACATCATGACCATTTTAGGGATTCTTCTATGGTCTTTATTTTTGGGTTTGGTTCACATGGTACTATAGAATGACATAACAAATATTTTTGTGGTTTTGGTTGGTATCTAGTTTTTGGAAATGGTTTTTTATGCATGGTCATTCGTTATTATATGTTCTTTATACTATTCTATTTATTTTCTATTGTGTATTAATCTGTTAAAGAGGGTATAGTATTCCCATGTGTCTTTTAGACCCTCAGTGCTAGTTGGTAACCTCTTGTGTATGGGGAGGCATGCTTGAGGTCATGTGGTGACCCAACCTGGAAAATTGGTTTAGTAGCTCCTGGGTTAAGAATGTTATAGTGTGTATAACTATTGATAATTATATAGGTAATAAATAATTTATTTGGAGTTTAAATGATTAAAAAACAGAATGTATAATATAGTAAAAAAATTAAAAATTAATAATGATTTTGGTAGAAATGGAAATACTTATAAAATATATAATTATTGTTGTGAATTTATTCAGAATATAAATAAAAAATTCCTAATGGATAAACATTATTCATATTAATTATTTTTGTATAATGTTGAAACATAACTCTATTAGGAATTCATAATGAAGTTAATGTAATAATTTATGATTTCTATTTTTATAGTTGTATAAAAACGAATTGAAATAATAAAGTTTAATATTCACCCTATTTTTTGATTAATTTTATTCATGAACAACTATTATGTTTTAATGGGAACCTAAACCATGATAATTATCTGATTACTTTATAACCACATGGGATGAAGCCTCAATAAAAAATCGGCAACAAAACCTATTAGGAATGAAAAATGGGACCCTTCCTGGGGAACATTCCATGTCCTATAACAACCATCAAAATCACAAAAAATATGAAAACCAAAAAACATTATCCCAAAAGAAGTGAATCCAATAATGAATTGTGTCGTCATGATAACCATAAATTCCACACATTTAATTGTACCACCAATACAACGCTTCCAACTAAGATATTTTCCAAAAATATAAAAACATCGTAGAACAAATTCCATGAATCTTTTATAACCCACAACATTAAAGAAAGACCCTAATTTCTATGATTACCACCGAGAACCATGAATCCTACATTCAAAAAAACCACCACACTAATGATATATAATGATTTAAATTCCATTATTGATCGGATGTGATCATTATCTTGCTGGATACCAGATGAGACTACTGGATAATTTTTTCAAAAAGAAAAATGATTGAACGCTAGATACTCATGGGGTGAATGTATCACCCGTGAACAAAGATAAGGAAAAGGGTAGATGGTTTAGATGAGAACATGAGTCCTTGATGAGACTAGATTAGTAGTAAAGAATCTAAATCTAACTAAAAAAATATTACAATATTGAAAACCTATGTTCTAGAAATAATAGTTTCAAGTCAGACAAAAGATAAAAAGAAAGGTGAATCCCAAAAAATACAACATGAAAAAATAGTAAAAGACAGAAACACATAGAGAACTAAAAATTACATCTAGAGATACACATCCTAATGTCGGACTTTCAGCATTCCAATCAAGAGTTTAAATTTTTTTTCACCACTAGTGGGATTACTTCAGCATTTTCATAAAATGTATTTGAATCCTATGTTGAGAAAAATCCAAAAACATAAGGATTATATAATCTTGAGAAAAATATCCTAGAGGATGACATGTAACAACAAAATCTTCTTATCAATACAATTGTTTAAACAATTTGTAAATTGTTATTCGCTAATAGTTGCAACCAAAACCTGATCTACAAGGGTGAAACCAGACAGTAAAATCCAGAAGAATGAAAAGTGACCCAAAATAATGGTGGGATTGGTGGAGGGTAGGAAAAATTTAATAAAACCCACTAAAAACCTAGTTAAGTGACATAAATTGTCATATGAGGATTAAATTTTAAAAAAATAATTTTCAGGACAAAAATCCATCTTCCAACTATTTTTTTATTAAAAATTAATATAAAATAGAGAAACCAAATGAATTATCTAGACTACATATTAGTAAAACTTTGAATCCTTCCTCAAAACACTATTTTTTACATTGTATATTATATTTTTGACTCAATATAGACAAAAATGTAAATAATGTCTTTTAGAAAAATATATTCAATAATATTACCCATTAACGTAGTGAAATATTGAATTATTTATTAAAGAATGTAATAATAATTCCATTCTATTATTAAATTTATTTAAGTGATATTTTAAATATTTAGTAAATAAAACTAAAAATGTATCATTATTATATTTTATTTACAAATAAAATATGTTGTAACTATAAAAAAATTTAAACATATAACTAATATTAAAAATTTAAGAAATAGAATCTATCAAATAAATGATGTAAAGCACTATATAGAAAATGATGTAACATCACATATCATGTAAATTTCCAAAATTGATTATATATAATTGTTACTATAGATTAGAATATAAATCAATAAATAAAATATGATATAAATTTTTAATGATGATTTTAATCTAATTAATGGGATTAATTGAATATTACTAAATAATTAAAATTAGATAATCATAATTTTTAATCAATGATATATCTAAGTCATTAACAATCCAAAAACATAAGGGGGGAGGATGAATAAAAGTCCAATAGTTATTAAAATTTTCAATATATAATATATATGTTAACTTCTTATAAGTTATATGATTTATAAAATTTTATTTTTGATCCTTTTATAATAAATTGAAAATAAATAGAATAGGGTATAAGAGATATAATGAAAGACAAAAAAATTCACTGGAGGTTATTGGATATAGAATATTATTGAATAAAATAATTTTTTTAATTGGAATTAATATTTAAGAGACAAAAAATTTCTTATCAAGTATTATATAAGAACATTCTTATAAATGATATCATTGAAACGATTGAAATCAAAAAAAGTAAAAAAATTTCATCATGTGGTCACATGTTAGTGCTTCAATTAAAATTATTTTTTACAAGATATTTTTATAAATTATACTATGTTATAAAACACAATAATAATGTTTCATATTACTAAATTCATAGAAACAAAAAAAAATGTTCATGAATATATTTACATACAATTTATAAAAAACCAATTACAATTATTTATTTTTAATTTTTATTATTTTCAACAAAATTATCTTTTTTACGGATCGAGGTTACATAATATTGGACGTGTGTTGGGAAAGAATAATACTTGTATGTATAATAATTTTTTATATTAGTGAATAAAATATGACATTAAAATTATAAATAAACTAGAGGGAGATATAATCTACGACATGATAAATAATTTGTAGTAAATTGTAATGAAAATATGCAATTAAAATCATAAATTATACCACCAAAATCCATTTTTAAATTTTATTAATTTACCACTTTGAGGGTAAGTGGGAACCTACAGAAAACCTCTAACCAGAACCACCCAATGCAAGACCAATGAACTACTCCCAAAGAGATTCTCACATTTCAGATTTAATATTTTAAACAGCGGCCCTATGTCAGCCCACTTCACACACCCCGTAACAACTGACCACCGTCCATAACCATTTTCCAAAACCAAAAAGTCACACCATCCCAAGCCACGTGCCACCCTCTATTCAAGACATCATCCATCGATCACATTACATGTCATCATCAAGTTTCCTTCCAATCACCATTTACGTCAATAAACTAATCACCAAGGCTGCCGAACTCTTCTCCAACATCCAAAAATTTGACGCCATCAGAACTGAACACAATTGTCGCTAAAAAAATCCTTCATCATCACCGATATCTCATTGTGGCACCGTTTCTCCACCTATGCCAACATCCCAATATCTCGAGTAGTCGACATCATTAGCCACATACCATTAATCACCATCTGCGTAACAACATCATCGAGTCCAATCTAGCTTCATTGTTGTACATAACCACAAGAACGACAGAACCCATCTACAAAATCCACAAGCATACCACGCTAGAAAAATAACATCAACATAAATAAAATAATCCATCGTGAAAGAGGATTAAAAAAGGGAACACGAAACCGGGGAAAACCTGGAAGAAGGCTAGGATTCCAACACTAAGGATTGATGAGGATAAAACCTTAAAATAAACCTCGATGACTGAAAAAATAGTACCAAAACCCTATGTACCCATAGATCAAACTACGACCTAGAGAGGAATGTTGGAACCTTAGGTTAGAGTAGATTTCGGCGGCTGAGGATGAAAAAACGACTCCGGTAGTGGCTGGAAACTCAACATCCACCGAAACACAATCCCAAAGCCTCTATAATACCTCTATATGATCCCCGACCTAGAGAAGGGTGATGATACTTGAGGCCAGAGTAGGTTAAAGTGATGGATTCCATCCAAATCACATATATTCCATGGAACCATCGTAGAAATCCACATCATCAATCACTAGAGGTGAGAATATATCAAGAGAAGAGGGGAGAAACCGAGAACAAAGGGGCGGATCCATGAGTGAAGGGGAATGCCAAAGGGGAATGCTGAGACCCAAGAGAAATGGAGATGATGACCACATAGAGTGCTCTCTGCAAAGAGTGCGAAGAGAAAACTTTCATAAATTAAATACTATTTCAATAATTAATGTTAAAAAGGATTATAAAACTGAATAATTTTTTTACATATATGTATCTATTAAATTACTAAATTATTAAATAAATGTATACTACTAATAAAACGAACAATATTTAAGAAATATAATTAATTACAAGTCAAATTTTAAAATGTAATTAATATAGTCATTATTGGACACTTGTGATACCCCAAATATTGTAACCTAGTGATAGTTCTTAGTTATTTCATCATAATAAGATGAAAGGGATTACGCTATGTTAATTAGTTTAGCATTCTCGTAAAATAAAATACATATATGACTTATATATTACATTGTAAATAAAAAAAATATGGAAAATATTCTTAAACCTTAATGATCATTTGGATATTTCTTCTTAATATCCTAGGGAAAAGAAAAAATAAATGTTGAAATCATATTCCAAGTATGGTTTTATTACAATAAAATTTATGATGAATGAGTAAGGAAATAACAATATTGGGGAGTGGATAATCAAAACACATACCATTTAATAAAAAAAATTAGTTCAATGATCATCTATGGACAACCTCAACATTGTAATCACATGGAAAATGGAAACTGAATTCTCAACAAACTAAATAAATAAAAATGAACATCCATGAACATTACATCAAGGCCCAGACCTAGATATATTTAATTAGACCATCATGGTTTCCCAACCAATCAATAAGACCTAATTAATGTGGAAGTGTAGACCAAATTCCTATCTAATGTGGCCACATGTTTTATATCATGATACCAATATATAAATCAAGGTGTTATATATATCTAGGACCCACAAATCACTTTTACTTCTTCTATAGAAGTCATATTTTTGTATTATTAACACAATTAATTATCAAAATTCGTCATATGTCAATAATTACACATTTTGAATCATGATTATGAGAAATAAAAATTTCACTGGTAAATGAAATAACATACATTATAAGAATAATGTAATCAATTTTGTATATGTAAATGGTATTAAATTTAAATATTATCATTGAAATATAAATTATTTTTAATTAATACAAGATATTAAAAATATATGCATGAAGATAAAAGAATTATTTTTAAAGAATAATTGACACTATGATAGGACACAGTCATAAGAAAGTGAATAATCTGAAAATAATTTATAATCCATTTTCAGTGAAGGATGATAGAAGACCAACAATTCTTCATAAATTAATATTTTATATTAAAAATAATAATTTATAATATAAAATAAAATCAATAAAATAAAAATTTATTCCCTTTAACTTTTGCATAATAATGGAATTTTAAATCACTTTAAAAAAATATTTTCATTACATTAATAAAATAATACCAATTTTATTTGATATCATTATAAATAAAAAATTTCAAATTATTGAGAAAATATTTAAATTTGAAAATAATCACTGAGAATTTAAATGAAATATTCAAATAATAGAGTAGTAGAGATTGTGGGAAAAGTCATTCACGTGGTGTAAGGTAAAAAAAATATTCCACTCACAACACTACTAAACTGTTCCTCATTCAAAAAACTATAATAAGATTCATTTTAAAATATTTTATTGAAAGTAAAAAATTGGTTAAAATTACATTAACGAATCATTATATATTTATAAAAACATTCTTGAAAACATTTTAAAGAACGAATAGAAAAGGAATAAAATGAGTTAGAAGAAATACTTCAAAACATTTTTTTAAAAGAAACTCCCTTACATGTAACTTATTGATTCTAGATCCAACAAGATAATAAATGGAAAATAAAAATATAATACCAAACATAACCATATGATAATAAAATAGAATGGTTTTTAAGATATTAGGATCATATAATTTTTCCAATGGATATATTAACATAAAAAACCCCGAAATAATATGTGATTGAAATATATTATCTCTTACCTTAGGTCCCCACTTACTCATAAATGTTACATATACATGCATAATGAGTTTAGATTTATTAAATATTTTTTAGAAACATTTTTTAAATATATTATATTTTTAGGTAATTTTATATTCATTTGATATTAATTCATTATATAGTTATTTCTTACGTCGACCACTTAAGGATATTCTGTTAATTTCTCCAAAATATCTTCAGTACATTGTTCAGGGATAAAAGAGTTATGAAATCGTTACATCATATCTAAAATATTTATAATTTCATGAATGTAATTTGATTCATTATATATAATTTTATAATCACCAATTCATTGTGTTAATATAAAAATGAATCAAATTGCTTCATGGAGGTGGTAGGCCACATGTATGCACAATTAAAGTTATCATTTTCCAATAGAAGGATAATATGGTAGATGATATATTATATTTTAATAATCACAAATATAATATATAATTCACTAATTTTATATTTATAACCAACAATGTAAAATTCTAATGAAAAAAATTTACACCTCTACACGGAGAGGGTAGGTTGTATATAATCATGAGAAATGTGTTCCTTTTTCATAGGATAAAAAAGGTGAATAAGGGTTGCACTTAAGGAATCATAACATTTTAATATATTTAAGTTAATTATTTTATTTTATTATATTGGTTATCGAATATTATATGTTAGTAGAAGATTAAACAAAATGAAAAACACTTGGTTAAGAGTTATTCATCTTCTTCGAAAAATTAACTTTGGTTTACACCATAAGAATTATAGTTTGGTACATTGACGATACTAGAGACTCATAGACATGGGTAGGATGTTTTGGAAGTTATTTTTGTAGATATTTTTCAACATATGTGGCAAAATAAGGGTTAAAAAGAGGGAAAATTTGACACACTTTTATAAGTTTGGGAAAGGAAAAAATTAGAATTACTTAAAAGATTCAACTACAATATATATAATAGTCATGTCATGTGGAAATAATGAACATAGTTCAGAAGGTAGGAATTTATATGTTCTAAATACCTTTAGTAGTAAAATTTAAACATGTTTATGTTCCACTTTTTTAACACCCTAATGATTTTAAAGTAAATTTAATATTGAATGCATGAAACACCGAGTCTCTATAAAAAAACATTATTATAAATGAGACAATAAACATAATTATTCCACTTATGTTATTTGAAATTTGAAAATCTGACATACACAGTTGTGTTCAGGGTGATTTTCTGATCCTGATAGGACAAAATTAATTTTTGGTGAATAGAAACCTACCCTTATGAATAGTAACCTACCCTTCTGAATAATATCTTACCCTTATGAATAGTAACATAATATTATGAATAGTAATTTTACCCATATAAATATTTATTTGAACCTTATAAATAGTAACTTCACCCATGAATGCATAAATAAAATTAGGTATCTTATAAAAAATGTAGAATATTTTACAAATTATTAATTAAGTAATCATATTTTTTGTGAGTGATAAATATTTAATTTAAATTTTATATTAATAAATTAATTAATTTTTATCAAATAGGTTCTTAAATATATTTTTTTCCATATTATTTTAGGATAATTTTAAGAGACCATAATTAATTTTGAAAGTATTATAAAAGATGTTTTAAATATAAAAAATGTATTTTTCATGTAAATAATTATTTTATTTAAAATTTAAATTTCACATATTTAAAATATTATTTTGACAAAATGGAGTCTATTTTTGAATTCTTCGTGTCTAAAAATTAGTAGCATAAATTTTTTAAAATTTTCTAAAATATATGAATTTTATGAATTGTAACGGCCCGAAATTTTGAATAAATTTTGTTCCCTAATTTCATGTGTTATTTTATTTTATTTTTATACTCAACAAAAATGTTTTATTTGATAAACATGATTATAATTAAAATGAGACCAGTGGGTTTTGACTGTTTTATGACCATCGGTCAATATGACCACTGTGAACAAAATGTTTTGATTATTGTCTCCAAATATAAGTAATCTTGGTTAACTATTATAGAAAGAAGATTTGATGGCCTCACCTAGTAGTCTTGGACCGATCGAAGCCCATCTAACAGAGCTTGGGAAGGAGGTAGCACCATTGGGCTTTTCTCTGGATCAAATCCAAGCCGAACTTCATCATGTGAAGCTAGAACGGAATCGCCTTCGCGAGAAGTTCAAACTGATAGAAATTACTACTCGGGCAATGTTGACTGAGCCGCCCCAAGATTCTATCACCCTAGCACACCTTACTCTTGGGTCCTATGCTGGTATTATAAGGGGCTATGTAACGAGACCGTAACTGCCTTGTGTAATCCTTGTTTTAAATAAAAATTGGGATTTCTTCTTATGATGAAGTTTATGAATTTTGAAATGACCGGATAAATATAGTATGCATATTTTTGATGAATTTTAGAAAAAGGATATTTTAAAAATGGTTGTGTAAACCTTAAATAATTAAAAATGTGTAATGATTTTCAAAAAATGGTCTTCTACAATTATGTTCAGTACGAAATTTGGAGTCTAATAAGATCAACTTGATTTTTGATGAATAGTAAATTATGAATAGTGATTTTATGATTAGGATTAGTAATATGACCAAATGGATTAGTAATCTAAATTAAAGAAAGTATTAAAATAATCTAGGCACCTTGATTAAGTAACGTGATTCAATAAAATGGTTAAATAATGGTTTCATAAATTATTATTCAAGTATTAGTTTTTTTCAGGTGAATAGTGTTTTTTAATTAAAAATTTAATTAAAATTATTTAGAAAATTATTTTTATAAAACATATTTCATTTTTGAACTCAGAGCACCGATATTATGCTATGGTAATTTTTGGGGTTTTTTCTGAAAAAAACGAATTTTCGGTGAATAGTGTTTTTATTTAAAAATTAAATTAAAAATATTTAGAAAATTATTTTTATAAAATGGAGTTCATATTTGTAATCAGAGCTTTGATATTTGATTATGGTGAAATTTTGGGATCTTTCTGAGAAAGTTGAATTTTCAGTGAATAGTAAAAATGCAGTTTTAGGGTTTCGGTATGTTTAATGACATCATAGCTATGTCATGATGATGTCATGAGTTATTTTAAGGGTTGGCCGGACAAGGGTGATGAATTATTGTTTTGGGGGCCCCATGTGGCCTAACTCCATGATAAATGCCAAGGGAGAGCACATGGGTTTGAGAAAAGCACATGTGAGGTGTCCTTTGGCCATTAATGCCTTGTCCCCTCACTTTCCCTATAAATACCAAGCCCTACTCTCATCCATTCGACTCCCCACTCATTCCCAACGAATTTATGGTCTCATTACCTCCCAAGGAGCCCTCCCAAGGTGCCCCCAAGCCCTCAAGGACCCAACCTTTGTGGTTTAAGAGTTACATTTTAAGGTAAGGGATCCGACCTCTCTCTTTCTTTTCAAGTAATCTCATTTATGTCATTCCTTTTATGCTACATGTTCTTATGTTTGAGGATGTTCTTTTATACTCCTCTTACTTCCCTTTTCATGTTCATATAATGAGAGTCCCCTTTTTACTCTCATTATTTCGTTTTATGATGTTTTAAGTGGCGCCGTTAGGCTGCTGAAATTTTTGTAACAGATTCTTTCTCCCTTCTCATTTTTCAAGATCTATTTTCATGTAAAGTATTTCAAGTTCCTTTGTATTATGTTGGGGTATGATCTCTAAATTTATCATACTGATCTTTTATGATCATATGATGAGAGACCCCATTTGATCTCTTCAATTCAGTATTTTGAAGTTTAAGTGGCGCCGTTAGGCTGCCGAATTTTTAAGTGGTTCTTCACCCTTCTCGTTTTGAAGTTCTACTTTCATGTCAATTATTTCAAGTTCCTTTTTGTTATGTCGGGGTATGATCTCTATATCTATTATACTGGACTCTTATGTTCATATGATGAGAGACCCCATTTGATCTCTTCAATTCAGTATTTTGAAGTTTTAAGTGGCGCCATTAGGCTGCCGAATTTTTTTAGGGGATTCTTTCACCCTTCTCATTCGTTTCAAAGTTCTACTTTCATGTCATGTCTTTCAAGTTACTTTTTAATTATGTTGGGGCATTATCTCTATATCTATCATACTGAACTCTTATGTTCACATGATGAGAGATCCTATTTGATCTTTTCAAATCATTTTTGTTGAAGTTTAAGTAACGTCGTTAGGCTGCCGAACTTTCATAAGAGAAATCTAATTTTTGTCTTCCTTCCATGTTTTTCATTTCAAATGGTATATCCTTGAAATTTCATTACCATGATCATGTATCATTCTTATTCTGTCCATCTACTGTTTTATGGGTCATTTATGAATGTTTGACCCATTTTCCCTCTCTTTTTAATGTCTTCTAAACGTCGTAACATAGCCGTTATGCTGCAGAATTTCCGTCTCAAAATGTCTCTCTCTTTTTCTAAAGTTCTTTTATATTATTAAGTGAATACTCAAAGCTCTTTCTTCTAAAAAGGTATTCACATATATACCAAAATTTCTATTTTAAATTCTGGGATTTACATACATGAGACCCACCTTCCTTTTCTGTGGGTTTTAAAGTGACGTAAAGATCATGTCTTTAAAGCAGTTTTTAAAACGTTATGATTATGAAATGAAACCCATTTATTTTATGCTATATGGGTTATTTATGAAATGTTTGATGATGATATATGTGGCTCACATGATAATAAAGGCAAATTTAAGGGTGCGCCCTGATAGCGCTCCAATGCATTGGGTAAAGACTTAATCTCTAGAGATGACCATTTTAACGACGCCTTGGTGAATAACCTTGGTAATTTTTAACGACACCTTGGGGATGGACCTTGGTGAAACGAAATGATTGTCAATATTAAATGTTGCAGCCACATCTTCAAGTTATGAAAAAGTTTTATTTTTATTATGATATGCCTCATGATTTCATTTTCATGCCTTAAAGTTCTTTTCATGACTTTATTGATGTATCTCAAGTTCATATGTAAAATGTTTCACTTGTTTCCCTTGCTGGGCCTTCTGCTCATCCTTTCTTTTGATGTATGTCCCCAGGTTATGAGATGCAGTAATGAACCAAGGATGAACTTAAGGAGAAGCCTTTCAAGTGTTTAAGAAGAGTGTTTTTGTTCTTTTCATGTTTTATGTTCCTGGTTTCCAAGACACTAAACCTTAAAGATCCTCGGTTTTGTAAAATGTAATGAATGTTTATGTGATAAAAAGGCGGGATGCTATAGTTGGTATCAAAGGATGTTTTAGTTATTTGTGGAAATTAGGATATGAAAACTTTAGGAAGAACCCTATAAAAAAGTTTAAATATAGGAAATCTTCCTAGTATTTTGGTGATTATTGAGTAAAGGGTTTCCAAAAAAATACATCCATGTCTGGATACGAGCAGGTAGAGGTGGCTCTGGCACAGATGTACATAGGGGTAAAACCCGAAAACACCGCTTTGAGCTAGACTCGAACGGGAACTGGTACACGACAACGGGCCTTGCTGCACTCTTGGTTACGACACTCCCGGGGGATATGCTTTGGTAAATTCATAAGCTTAGTATGAACCATTGTTAAAGGAACAAAGATAAAATAAAATAAAGATTCACATAAGAATATATGATCATGGATAACCTAGAAGGGAACCTAGGGGATCACAAGTTAGGGTATACTTTACTTCTACATGTTATCCTTAGATGCTTTAAGTTTCTTTTCATGATTATTGGCTAAGTATTTAAGCCCCTAACTATAGATTCTTTTCTTAGTTAATGGTGGGAAATTGAAGAACATGTCCCAACAACCAATGTGATAGGAAATGCTACGATTGCCGTATTAATACGACAGAGATGATTAAAGGATTAAAAGAAGATTATTATTTTGGAAGACGTTCACTATTTTGAGGACCATATATGATCAAGGTAAATAGATTACTACGGTGTCTTCATTGAGGAGTAAGGTTGACTTGTATTTTAAAGAATAAATGAATTTTAGGTGGCCTTATAGTAATTTAGGTTACTTACGGGAATGATTAACCTATCTTGGGTAAAATAAGTTTAGGTTAGCTACTTTTGTTATAAGATGTTAGGAGTGGTTGATGTTGTTTGGAGATAAACAATGAAGTTTATTTTGGAAGACTATGTTATTATGTCCTTCTTGTATTTGGGTTTCAATCTTAGTTTGGTTTATTTTCAGGAATCTTAAGGACCATTATTTACGGAATGGTCTATGATGAACATTGGGTAGTACCATGGAACTTTGAAGATTTAAAAGTAGTTTCCATTTCTATGGGATTCTTTTTGAAGATTTGTTTTACCTTAACCATTTTATTTTTGGGATAATGTTTAAAGATAGAAGAAATAGATAGTTGATCTTTTGTGGATCATGTGATTCTCTAGATGATGATTCTTGTGTTTTGATGAGACCAAGTAGTTTTGAATGCTCATCGTTTGGAGAAAAGATTAGTTTTGGTAGAAACTTATTAAAGTATGAAACTCTATATGAAGGTAGATATATTTCCTTATGTTTTTGTTCTATGTTGTAAATGAATTCCTCAAAGTTATTAAAAGGAAAGTAAAACAAAAACGTTGTTGGTTTACGTTTCCTACTAGGTAATCAAAGACCGCTTACACACATCATAATTTTGGGATTTTCTGGTGGTTAACTTCCCCCTAATCATGTTTTCTATCACTCTCCTTTAAGAACGTTACCCTTTGTTTTGTCCTCCATGTCCATATTTCCAACATGGAATCCTAGTATGAGTAAACTCGGGTGGCCCTTGTACTTCCTTTTCTTTCTTTTAAAGTAATGGTGTTACTGACTCTTTTTCCGATGTGGGAGTTTAAATGAAATTTCAAAACCCAATTTTAAAAATTGCGAGGACAGAATTTCTTAAGGGGGGAAGATTGTAACGGCCCGAAATTTTGAATAAATTTTGTTCCCTAATTTCATGTGTTATTTTATTTTATTTTTATACTCAACAAAAATGTTTTATTTGATAAACATGATTATAATTAAAATGATACCAGTGGGTTTTGACTGTTTTATGACCATCGGTCAATATGACCACTGTGAACAAAATGTTTTGATTATTGTCTCCAAATATAAGTAATCTTGGTTAACTATTATAGAAAGATGATTTGATGGCCTCACCTAGTAGTCTTGGACCGATCGAAGCCCATCTAACAGAGCTTGGGAAGGAGGTAGCACCATTGGGCTTTGCTCTGGATCAAATCCAAGCCGAACTTCATCATGTGAAGCTAGAACGGAATCGCCTTCGCGAGAAGTTCAAACTGATAGAAATTACTACTCGGGCAATGTTGACTGAGCCGCCCCAAGATTCTATCACCCTAGCACACCTTACTCTTAGGTCCTATGCTGGTATTATAAGGGGCTATGTAACGAGACCGTAACTGCCTTGTGTAATCCTTGTTTTAAATAAAAATTGGGATTTCTTCTTATGATGAAGTTTATGAATTTTGAAATGACCGGATAAATATAGTATGCATATTTTTGATGAATTTTAGAAAAAGGATATTTTAAAAATGGTTGTGTAAACCTTAAATAATTAAAAATGTGTAATGATTTTCAAAAAATGGTCTTCTACAATTATGTTCAGTACGAAATTTGGAGTCTAATAAGATCAACTTGATTTTTGATGAATAGTAAATTATGAATAGTGATTTTATGATTAGGATTAGTAATATGACCAAATGGATTAGTAATCTAACTTAAAGAAAGTTTTAAAATAATCTAGGCACCTTGATTAAGTAACGTGATTCAATAAAATGGTTAAATAATGGTTTCATAAATTATTATTCAAGTATTAGTTTTTTTCGGGTGAATATTGTTTTTTAATTAAAAATTTAATTAAAATTATTTAGAAAATTATTTTTATAAAACAGATTTCATTTTTGAACTCAGAGCGCCGATATTATGCTATGGTAATTTTTGGGGTTTTTTCTGAAAAAAACGAATTTTCGGTGAATAGTGTTTTTATTTAAAAATTAAATTAAAAATATTTAGAAAATTATTTTTATAAAATGGAGTTCATATTTGTAATCAGAGCTTTGATATTTGATTATGGTGAAATTTTGGGATCTTTCTGAGAAAGTTGAATTTTCAGTGAATAGTAAAAATGCAGTTTTAGGGTTTCGGTATGTTTAATGACATCATATCTATGTCATGATGATGTCATGAGTTATTTTAAGGGTTGGCCGGCCAAGGGTGATGACTTATTGTTTTGGGGGCCCCATGTGGCCTAACTCCATGATAAATGCCAAGGGAGAGCACATGGGTTTGAGAAAATCACATGTGAGGTGTCCTTTGGCCATTAATGCCTTGTCCCCTCACTTTCCATATAAATACCAAGCCCTACTCTCATCCATTCGACTCCCCACTCATTCCCAACGAATTTATGGTCTCATTACCTCCCAAGGAGCCCTCCCAAGGTGCCCCCAAGCCCTCAAGGACCCAACCTTTGAGGTTTAAGAGTTACATTTTAAGGTAAGGGATCCGACCTCTCTCTTTCTTTTCAAGTAATCTCTTTTATGTCATTCCTTTTATGCTACATGTTCTTATGTTTGAGGATGTTCTTTTATACTCCTATTACTGCCCTCTTCATGTTAATATAATGAGAGTCCCCTTTTTACTCTCATTATTTCGTTTTATGATGTTTTAAGTGGCACCGTTAGGCTGCCGAAATTTTTGTAACAGATTCTTTCTCCCTTCTCATTTTTCAAGATCTATTTTCATGTAAAGTATTTCAAGTTCCTTTGTATTATGTTGGGGTATGATCTCTAAATTTATCATACTGATATTTTATGATCATATGATGAGAGACCCCATTTTATCTCTTCAATTCAGTATTTTGAAGTTTAAGTGGCGCCGTTAGGCTGCCGAATTTTTAAGTGGTTCTTCACCCTTCTCGTTTTGAAGTTCTACTTTCCTGTCAATTATTTCAAGTTCCTTTTTGTTATGTTGGGGTATGATCTCTATATCTATTATACTGGACTCTTATGTTCATATGATGAGAGACCCCATTTGATCTCTTCAATTCAGTATTTTGAAGTTTTAAGTGGCGCCATTAGGCTGCCGAATTTTTTTAGGGGATTCTTTCACCCTTCTCATTCTTTTCAAAGTTCTACTTTCATGTCATGTCTTTCAAGTTCCTTTTTAATTATGTTGGGGCATTATCTCTATATCTATCATACTGAACTCTTATTTTCACATGATGAGAGATCCTATTTGATCTTTTCAAATCATTTTTGTTGAAATTTAAGTAACGCCGTTCGGCTGCCGAACTTTCATAAGAGAAATCTAATTTTTGTCTTCCTTCCATGTTTTTCATTTCAAATGGTATATCCTTGAAATTTCATTACCATGATCATGTATCATTCTTATTCTGTCCATCTACTGTTTTATGGGTCATTTATGAATGTTTGACCCATTTTCCCTCTCTTTTTAATGTCTTCTAAACGTCGTAACATAGCCGTTATGCTGCAGAATTTCCATCTCAAAATGTCTCTCTCTTTTTCTAAAGTTCTTTTATATTATTAAGTGAATACTCAATGCTCTTTCTTCTAAAGGGGTATTCACATATATACCAAAATGTCTATTTTAAATTCTGGGATTTACATACATGAGACCCACCTTCCTTTTCTGTGGGTTTTAAAGTGACGTAAAGATCATGTCTTTAAAGCAGTTTTTAAAACGTTATGATTATGAAATGAAACCCATTTATTTTATGCTATATGGGTTATTTATGAAATGTTTGATGATGATATATGTGGCTCACATGATAATAAAGGCAAATTTAAGGGTGCGCACTGATAGCGCTCCAATGCATTGGGTAAAGACTTAATCTCTAGAGATGACCATTTTAACGACGCCTTGGTGAATAACCTTGGTAATTTTTAACGACACCTTGGGGATGGACCTTGGTGAAACGAAACGATTGTCAATATTAAATGTTGCAGCCACATCTTCAAGTTATGAAAAAGTTTTATTTTTATTATGATATGACTCATGATTTCATTTTCATGCCTTAAAGTTCTTTTCATGACTTTATTGATGTATCTCAAGTTCATATGTAAAATGTTTCACTTGTTTCCCTTGCTGGGCCTTCTGCTCATCGTTTCTTTTGATGTATGTCCCCAGGTTATGAGATGCAGTAATGAACCTAGGATGAACTTAAGGAGAAGCCTTTCAAGTGTTTAAGAAGAGTGTTTTTGTTCTTTTCATGTTTTATGTTCCTGGTTTCCAAGACACTAAACCTTAAAGATCCTCGGTTTTGTAAAATGTAATGAATGTTTATGTGATAAAAAGGCGGGATGCTATATGAATAGTAAAATAAGATAATTTATGACAAATTCTAAATACATGATTTATTGAGTCATAGGTGATGTAAGGAAGATGTAGGCACACATGGATCGAAATAAAATTCAATTATTACTATTTATGGTCACATGAATTAAGACTATTCATAGTCTTGATCAAAAATATTAAACTATTGATTAATATAATGAGAAACCCCTCCATTCTTTCACTATAAATACCACCCCTCCTTACCTCATTTCGTCACTACACTAAAAACTTTTTCCATGTATAAATTATGACCAAATAACCTCCCAATACCCCCACCCCCATTTCCATCATTCCTTGGTCTCATAGAGAGACCATATCCTCTCCCGTAAAGAGGCTCTCAAGGATGATTAATTGAAGAGATAAATTCCTCTTTTCAATTCTTTTACTTTATTTTCAAGTTCCATTGTTTTCTTTTCTATACACACCTTTTATAATCCTAATGTTAAGACAACTCTATTACAATATATATAATTTAAATTTGTTATGATTATGCAATAATTTATTATCATCTCTCCATTAACCTTATTTCAAGCTTGAAGTAAAAAAACACCTTCTCAGATGTGCTAATTTACCACATTGAAGGACGATGGTTTTTCAATTTCTATTACCATATTCAATTATGGTAATTAAACCATTATTATATTTTAAAAAAACATAATATATTTATTATATGACATCTATGGTTTTGGAATCTTTTTGTTCACACGGTTTTTATTATAAAGAAAAACAAGATCGTTGTATTCAAAAACCGCTAATTAACCCAAATGGTTATCATTGAATAATTTATATAACGACTCATATTGAATACCATTAAACAAAGAATATTTACAACCAGGAAACCATTATTATTTTCACTAATAACATATAACTTAAATTCTATACAACCATCCTCATTTTACATGATTCTCCGTTCATGTATATAACTATACCAATCATGAAACAAACAGACCAGAACAATGAAATTGAACCTCATAACCCATCAATAAGGAAATGAATAAACCTAATAAGGTTATAATAAATAAAGTTTTTGAAGGGAATTATCTTTAATTATTAATTAAAGAACCCATGTTTTTTTATTCAGGGAATTATGATCATTTGGAGAACACCTTCAGACTTAATGTAAGGGTTTCTTCATATCGCTTCCATTTTTGTGAGATATTATGTATTCACTATTACAAATATTGTATGGTGTATGTATAATTCCCATTGATGTTTCATATATCAAATATCTATATTTTAATGATATTAAATATATCATTTTATGATTATTAATTTTGGGGCATATGATTTAATTGATTACATTGTTTTAAGTATTTTCTACCCGAACCTCCATTTTCATTTGGGTTGCTCTTATTCACTACTCACCTCAATGAAATTATTATTTATTCCAATTTACTTCTCAAAAATTATATTTTAATGTTCTATATATATTTACCATCCATAATCCATCCTTATTTTATCTGGATTTACATGTTTTAAAATAATATTTCATGAAAATCGGTTCGAAATGCATTCATGTTTTAAGGAACATCTCTAATTCTTACCTATTATTAAGTTCACTATATAATATTTCTTAATAAATGGTTATCTTTATAAAATCTCTAATATTAAAATGAGAAATCTAATTTGGTTTATTTATGGATTAATGATAGAAAACATTCCATTGTGCATGAAAATAATTTAATATTTTCCTTAAACTGCAATAAAATGTTTAATTTTTAAAGTTTCTTTAAAAACCATTTTTAAATTATTTCACCTTAATAAGAAATTATTAAATCCAAAAATATTACTCCAAAGAACATCCCTTTTATTTTCATTGATATAAATGTTTACAATATATGTCCCTGATAAATACAAATGATTTTCCAAAAGAACTCTTCTTTCCAATGTAAAAATTGATATTTCTCCTACCACTTTAAATTTTATGAGTTATAAACCTTCTCCGCAACATATTTCTTTCTTGTGGTGTATGTATTTTCATTTAGTATATAATATCAAGATTCTAATTATTCTTGTGATATTCTAAGGGATTAGGAGTTGAATGTTTCATGGTGTCATGGGATACATTAGATTGTTTAAGGATTATTTACTCGAGAATTCTTCAATTGAATCATTTATAAGTATATTCATATATGTTAAAATACCTTTTTGAATATTTTACTTAATTGAGGCTTATCTCTTATCTTATCATCTACAATATGTTTTTGAAGGTTTTCTTCTTAGTTTTATTGTGTATGTGATATCTTTATACCCTTCACTATATTACTCTGAATGGTTAGTGTTTATGTTAAATGATTGGGGAAAGTTATTTACATTTCATATGTTAGTTTAAATATGAATGTATATATTTATTATGTTTTCCCCTTTCATAAGAGTAATGTATTAGAAATAATAAATGATGGGTGGGTACATCTATATCCTCTTGATGCATTAGTATGTCTCATGAGACAAATAGATAAGGACTTGGATCAGGCCTTCTCCATTTTTGAAATATGGTTTTGGATGTGGCCTTAAACATTTTCAGATGTCTTAGATGAGGCCTTAATGGTATGTTTTAGAATTTCTATCATGAATATTTCCCTCATATTCACTCTAGTAATTTAAAGATAATATGGTTATTCGACTATTGGAATACCCATGATTATTTTTTATTATGGAATTATTTATTCATCTCTTATGCCTTCCATAATATGTACAAGTTTATTTTTAATGCCATGTGTTTTTAGTTATTCACCATTCCTAATATATATGTGTAGGATATCTTCTATTGTATTGTTTACCATTACTAAGCATATGATCTAACCCCATTTCTTATGTTTTATTATTCCCCAGGAAGCGATGTGGTTTATTATGAATGAATTGTAGGGATAAAAGTAGTGTTGTGGATGTTCCAAACAAAACTTATTTGTTATTTTTTTATTTAAACATGTATTGTTGAAGCTATGTATGTATCTAGTTTTCCCAAAATACTAAACTATTTGGTCCTTTGAGATAGACCTTCCTTGTAATCATGAGAATGTAATTAGATAATGCACTGACTCTAGGCTTCTGGGATCAGATATTTATAGTTGGTATCACAGGAAGTTTAGTAGAAAATGGGGAAAATAGATTTAAAAAATTTAGATAAGGAAACAGAACACTAATATTGACTTGACGATACACATACAAGAACATCGTAGAATTTTGGTAAGCAATATATTATTTGGATCTTACTTGAAAATAAATCTATGTTTGGATACTAAAAGTGGGCGTGGTTCTGGCACAGTTATACCTAAGAGTAACAAATCTAAAACTGTGTTTCGGGTTTGACATAGGGTAACCTGGTACATGACTACTAGCCTTACTGTGCACATTTTTTGATACTCCCAAGGGATATTCTTATGATAATTCACATTTTCATTATAAATCATAATGAAATATTTGTTCCCCTAAAGCATCCAAAGTATATAGTTCTAGTATTTGTGATTCATAAATTCTGTTATGTACTATACCATGTTTGGGGATATATATAGTTCATAATTTTATGATCTAATTTAGAATATGGAATTGATCAAAAATGGCGCCTAGAACATAGATTGAGAACTTTACCAATTCACTTGATGCGAAGAGTATGAAGGATCATATCTCTTATGGTCTTAAGCCATCATTTAAAAGGAATACAGACTCCAAAGTATCATCATAATATGAGGAGATAATTTCATGTGTTAACAAGTTATATAATTAATTATCTGAGTCATATGGATTTGAAGGGTTTCAAGAGAAGAATAGGGAAGAAGAAGAAATAATGGATAAATGGAAGAATAAAAAGGGATGTTTTCCAACATGTGGTACTTATGGAAGGAAACACCTTAGATCCTGCTTAAAAGGAAAAGGATTCTATTATATGTTTGGGGAAAAGGGTCACAATGTTCATGATTTCAAGCATAAGAAAATATTATTCAATATACAGTGCTTCAAATGCAAGGAAACGGTATGCTATTCGAATCAATGTCCCAAGTGTTAATGGAATATGATCCAAATGATGTTATTGGATAGTGAAAAGTCATGATACTACCTCAAATAAAGTTAATTGACTAATATTCCATCCAAAGAATCATTTCATCTGAATATTTTTTACCAATATACTGGATATAAAAATTATTGAAGATATGAGGATTATACTACAGTACTATTTCATTAATAATTTGTGGTCATATGATTAATTTTACCTTCGATAAGTGTCTTAGTAGGAACATAATTCATGTGAAATTTTATTGATGAGGGAAAGACAACCCTAAATATATTCCTGATGAATAAGAGACTGATGAATAAATTATTGATTTGGATAAGTAGTCACTACATCGAAATTGACTATTGACTTGTCTACAAGTGATATATTCTATCATTCATAGAGTTTTCAACATTTGTGAATATAAGGAATATATCCAATTGCATGTGTAACTATGAGTTCATGTTTCCAATAAGGTTTTTGGTAATTTATGTTATTACCATATTTTAAGAGGATACAAGATAAATATATTAACATGTTTGGAAGGTGAAAATTTAGGGTTGATTCATGTTAATTAAAGCCAAATAAGGTAGTATATGCATTGAGTAGGATGGATTATGGAGTTATAAACAAAATTAGGATTTCCAAGGTCCCTGTGTGCATAGATCTAGAAAGGATGAATATGGTAATAATTCTAATTTTATGGATCATGATATTTAGGAAAGTTAAACCATTTATGAAATGGTTTTAGTTGATCATTGTATGATTATTTAGAGTTTAATGTCACCACTTGATGAAACATGTTCTAATATATGATGTATAGGTAGTACAAGGAATAAAAGAGGATAAGATTTTGTTTATAAAATAGAAATGTATATTTATACTCTTTTAGAGGAAAATAATACCTTAACTCTAGGAAAAGTTTCATAAACAAAAATGTTTTCCTATTATCAATTTATTTATTACTATTGTTTATGGTTTTATGCTAATATTTAATCTGATCATGTTCTCTATCACGTTCCATTAGGACATGATGGTTTTTTTATTCATCCAAGACCATTTTATCAAATTAGAATGTTTAGTTTGGTAGTAATTGATGTATTTACCTTTTACACTTATTAATAGGATATTTTAACCATATATCTAATATGGGATTACCGCCCGTGAATTTTCAAGTATCAATAATTAGATTTCAAAATACAATATCAAAATTTTGAGGATGAAATTTTTGTTATAAGGGGAGAATGTAACACTCCAAGGATTTACAAATAAACTAAATATTGAATGGATGAAACATTGAGTATCTACAAAAAACACATTATTTTCACCGAGCCAATAAACCTAATTTTTCCACTTTTGTGATTTGAATTTTGATAATCGGACAAACACAGTTGCATTCAGGATGATTTCTGCAGTCTGATAGAACAATCTTATTTTATCATGAATAGTAACCTACCTTAATGAATAGTAGCACCCCCTTATGAATAGTAACCTACCCTTATAAATAGTAATATACCCGTATGATTGGTAATGTTATCCTTATAAATAGTAATATTACCCTTATGAATATTAACCTCACCCATGAATGTATAATTAAATGTTAGGCATCTTGTAAATGAAATAGAATATTTTATAAATTATTAAAAAAGTATTTATATTTTTGTGAGTGATCAATGTTAATAAAAATTGTAAATTAATAGAATAATTCATTTTTATTGATAGGATCTTTAAATAAATATTTTATTGTCCTATTATTTTAATATAATGGTATGAGACCATAAATAATTTTGTAAAGTATTATAAATGTTTTATTAAATATAAAATCTGTATTTTTCAAGTAAATAATGATTTTATTTAGAAATTAAATTTCAGGTATTTATAAAATTATTGTGACAAAATTTAGTCAATTTTTCAATTATTAATTTCAAATAATGATTAGGGTGAATTTTGTGGATTTTTCTAAAATACATGAATTTTTATGAATAGTAAAACACGATAAATTACGATAAAAGCTAAATATATGATTTATTGAGTCATTGGTGATGTAAATATGGTTTATAAACACTTAGTTCGAACTCACATGAACTTATTATTGTTTTTCATCACTTTAATAAATACTATTCAAATTCGTGAGAAAAAATATTAAACTAATGTTTAAAGATGTGAGAAACCCCTCCTCTCCTCCACTATAAATACTACCCCTCCTTACCTCTTCTCTTTAAACATCTAAAGCCTTTTTCCTTGACTAAATTCTATATAAATATCCTCCCAAGATCCTCCTCTACGTCCATCATCCCTTGGTCTCATAAGAAGACCAGATCTTATCCCCTAAAGAGCCTCTCAAGGAAGGTTAATTCCAGATGTAAATTACACCTTTCAATTCTTTTACATTCTTTTCAAGTTACTTTGTTTTCATTTCTATACACAACACTATTAATCCAAATGTTATGAAAAATCTAGTAACATAAATTTATTTTAATGTTTTTATGATTAATAAATAATTTATTTTTTTTGAGATCCATTAATTAATCATTTATCATCATCTCTCATTTAACCTTATTTTGTGCTATTATAAAAACAAACACCATCTAACATGTGCTAATTTACCACATTCAAGGTTGATGGGTTTTCATGTTATATTACCACCTTCAATTCTGATAATGAAATCATCATTGTGGTTGAAAAAACTATAATACATGTATTATGTCTCATATATGGTTCTTGAATCTTTTTACACATGTTTTTTATTTAAAAAAAATTAGATTTTTGTGTTCAAAAGCCGATAATTAACCCAAACATTTATCATTAAATAATTTATATAATGATTGATCTTCACTCCAAGTAACCCAATTAAATTTACAAACATTAAAACTTATTTATGTTCCCTAATAACATATAACTTCACTTCTGCACAACCATCATCATTTTACACGATTCACCATTCATGTATATAAGTATATCGAACATGAATCAAACAAACGAGAACAATGAAATTGAACCTCTTAACCCATCAAAAAGGCCATGAATTAACATAATATGGCTATAACAAATAAATTACACTAATTTAAGGTTCTAGAAATATTAATTAACTAACCTAACATTTATTATTAATGTCATTAAAATCATGTGGAGAACACATTCAGACTTATGGTATGGGTTTCTTCATCCCACATCCATTTTTCTGAGATATTCTATATTCACTACTACTACTTGTGTTTGGTGTATGTATATTAACAGTTGATTTCTAGTATCATTAATCAATTTATTTACCTTATATTCCATGTATCTTTTTATTATTATTAATTTTTGGGCATATGGTTCAATTTATTACCATGTTTTAATTATTTTCTACCTGAACCGCCATTTCTATTCGGTTTTCTCTTATTCTATACTCACCACAATGAAATTATTTTTTATTCATATGTAATATTAATAAATTATGTGTAAATTTTTTGTATCTTTTTTCCAATCAAAATATATTTTTATTTTATGTGGAGTTACATGTTTTTAAATAATCATTCAATAAAATTGTTCAAAAATGCAAGCCCGATACAAAGAACTTCTCGAATTATTACTTATTATGATGTTTACTCTATAATATTTTTAATACATATTAATATTTAAAAAATAAAAAATATTAGTATGAAAATCAAGTCTGGTTCATTTCTGGATATATGAAATCAAACATTTATTTTCACTTTAAAATAATTCAATATTTTCCTTAAACCGTACTAAAATGTTTTATTTCTAAAGTTTCATTAAAACTATTTTTAAATGATTTCACCTCAATAAGACTTTATTTATGCAAAAAATATAACTTCATGAGCTTTTCTTTTATTTTATTTGATATCCAAGTTTATAATTTAATTTAATAATAAATAAAAATGATTTTCCAAAGGAAAACTTCTTTTCAAAGTAAAAAATGATTTTTCTCATATCACTTTATCTTTTATGAGATATATGCCTTGTTCACCACTTATTTCTTGCATGGGGTGTATATACTATCCTTTTGTATATCATATCAGGAGTATAATTATTTTCATGATATTCTAATGGGTTATGATTTTAATGTTTGAAGGTGGTATCTAACACTTTGGAATGTTTATGGTTATTTCCACATGAATTTTTCAATGGTCTTATTTAAATTTATATTCATCTGTATCAATATCCCTTGTTAAATCTTTTACATCATTGCGAATTATCTCTTATGTCATCATCTAAAATATTTTTTTGAATGGTTAATGATTAGTTTGGTTGTGGATGTTATATCTTGACACCCTTCACCATATTACTCAGAATGGATAGTGGTTATGTTAAATGATTGGGGAATGTTATTTACATTTCATATGTTAGTTTCTATATGAATGTATATATTGTTTGTGTTCGACCATTTCATATTGTGAATGAATTATACATAGTAAGTGATGGGTATGTCCCACTATAGCCTCTCGAGGTATCAGTAGGTCTCATGAGAAAAATAGACATGGACATGGCTGAGGCCTTGCCCATTTTTATATATAGTTTTGGTCAAGTCTATAATAATTTTTAGATATCTTGGTCTAGGACATAATAGTATGTTTCAAAATTCCCGACATATTCATTTCCTTCATTATGAATCTAGTAATTAAATGTTCACATGGGTATTTGACTAGTAGAATATCGATGATTATTTTTTTTATTATGGCATTATTTATTCATCTCTTATTTCTACCATAGTATGTACATGTTTATTTTAAATTTCATGTGTTTTTAGTTATTCACCTTACCTAATGTTTATGTTTATGATATCTTGCACCGTATTGTTAACCCTTACTCATCATCTGAGCTCACCCATTTTTTATGATTTATTTTTCCCAAGGATGCGAATAAGTGTATTATGATTGAATAGTAGGGATAATCTTTGTGTTTCAGATGTTCTCAATAAAAAATATATTTTGTTTTTCATTTCAAGTTGTAATGTTGAACCTATGTATATATCTAGTTTTCAAAAACTACAAAACTATTTGGTCCTTTGGCATATGACTTCCTTGTAATGATGCTAATTTAATTAGATAATGCACTGACTCTGGGATTTTGGGGTCATATCATTACAATTTTGGACCTTAAATTTTAGTTCAACCACCTCATTAACTCTTTTTAACCTTAGCCATGGTGAGACATTTTTTTTAGATTTTAAGGGTCATAAATTTACTTCTAAGGTGAGAAGTGGATAAAAATGGTCGATTTATGAACTTTTATAGATTTTTTCATCCAAAAATATCATATTTATATATTTTTTTAAATTTTAGTTCATTTAATATTATATTGTTTGTCATATAATGTCATTAAATTGAATTTTAGGACTATTATTTTAATTTGATTTCAAAGACATCAGGACAACAATCAAATTCCAATATAAAAAAAATAAAAAAGTGTATAATTTTCTCTTATTAAATTCAGGGAATAAAAAAATTCATCTAAATAATTTTACATTTATTATTTTTAAATTAAATTATCTTGGTTTTCGTTTTTGTTAGACAAGTATTGTATCAATGTTGTGTAAATGTTAAATGTAATTATATCATCACTAAAAAAAATAAAAATCATTTATATCATCAAATTGATGTATTAATATTAAAAATAAGAATTTATAATGGATATTATATTATTTTTATCATATAGTAAATATATTTGTTAAATAAAAATAATGTGGGTGACATTTTGTACATATTTTATAGACAAAATTAATTAAATTTCATTACAGAGGGAAATGGAACTGGATTCAATATATTCTAATTTAGGATGGATATTAACCAATTCCTTCCATTAAATGAAGTAAAGCAATTAAATGGGTTTATTTATGGAACTTATCCCTTAGTTTAATATTTAATTTACATATTTTATCCATTAAAATGGGGATATACTTCTACCATGGTTACTATTCATTATAACAAAAATTGAAAATTAAATATTTAGAAAATTTATAAATATTTATTATAAAAATGACATCAATTTTGGACTATTCAATTTATATACGTAGATGAAGTCAATTTTGATAAAAATTGATAAAATGCAGTGAAAAATAATTTTTATAAAATTGGTGTTTCAAGAATAAAAATGAACTTATATAAAAATAAAATATAATGTTGATTCCTATGGAATAATTTAGATTATTTTTATTTAAATGGATGATATGTTACTTTAAAAAAATTAATTATAATGGTACTTTAATATTACATGATCTAATGAAGAGAAATAATAATTTTTCAAAAATCAATATTTTTTACAATTCTCTAATTTTTTTTAGAAATCTGCAATATTAATCATTAAAAATTTATGAAAATGAAATATAAAATCTTATTTCAATTTTAAAAAAAATATTTAAAAAATTATTAGTAATTAGTTATAATATATTAACATAAAATGAAATAAAACCCATTTGGGGAAGATAATGTTTTTAGGCATAAATTGACTTTACAGAAAATTGGGTACTAGTTAATTTTATAATAATCAATATTTTTTCATTATATAAAACATTTAGACATTTTATTTCTTAAAAATATTATTCCTACTCATACCCACTAACCCAACAACTAGGTTATAACAACCATATTTAAATAGCATTATTTAAAGAAAAAGAGAGGAGGATGTGGTCTGGGGTTCTATCACGGGAGATTCACTTCTGTGAAGATGATCCATGGGTATTCTAAGATGGCTATGTCATACATCCTGAGATTTTACTTGATAAATAGTATATTACCTCAGTAGGTACCTCAAACTAAGGTTTATTTATTTGAAAAAATGAGAATGGGGATCTATAGGGGGTTGGGATATCATCTAGCATGGATGTCAAAAATAAAGATGCTGATCCATATCACTATTCATGGGTGCTCTCTTGATATGTGGATTCAATGAATGAGGTTAAATAAAATCCCTATGATATCATGTAAACATTTTTATCTTCCCTTCATGAAGCTGATGCATATCGGATGTTTAAAATAGGAGAGACTGCTCGTGTGATGGTGAGGTAGGATATAGTCTCATAGAGACTTGATTGTTTTTTGAAATTCCATCATTGGATGAGTCGTACTTTAGATGTTTCAAAATACATGAAAGATAAATGAGTTAGTCAATAAAAATTCCTTGATTTTGGGATGCTTGTACTGGAAATTTATTTGGGTAGGTCGCTGTTTGTACCACAATAATTTTCCATGTTCAAAACTGAAGAATAGTTCTTGGGGATCTGGTTAAATATTTCTAAAAAAGGGGCAATGTTTATCTTGGATTGAAATAAAAAATTTCAACCCTTTGTGATTAGGAATACAGATGTAAAAAATCTATGTTATATTTTTTGGCATGAACTATATTTTTTGGCACCATAAGATCTTATTTGACATCACTTCATCAATTAAAGTTCCAATTAAAATGGATAAGAAGATAGAGTTGGTTAGTTTTGCCTACTTTTCTTAACATCTCATTGATGTATACCTAAATTATACTTTAACTAAGAAGTTATTGTTAGCAACAAAATTTTATTATTTAAATATCCATGTTTTGTTTAGGGAAGTATCTTCTTCCTATTATGTCTCTAAGGCTATTGGGCATGCTAGAAATTTTTGTAGGAAGTCCTTAATTTGTCCAATTTTTTCTTCTGGTATAAATTATGAAAATAATTATAAGATTAATATGTAAAATAAGGACCATGGTTTATATGATAAAGTTCCATATTCATTCAACTTAAACAAGGAGAAGGTGGTAGGAAGAAACCTTATATTTATGTTCAACAGTGGCAACCCTACTCACATTGAATTAAATAAAATTAGTTCTATTAAATAGAAAAGTGAATCTTCATATCATTACAATATTTCTGAATCTCATGGGAAGATAATGGTTCCTGATGATTATACTAATATATGATCAATGTCCTTGATGTAGTTCAATGTTTTGGAGGAGAGTGCACCTTCTGTGAAGGATGAGAAGAGGCTGTCTATGGAGTTTTTTTTACCAAACTTGATATTCTAACCTTCTTTATTTTGAGACAGAATGTGCAACTTCATCTGAAACTTAATGGGGTTAGATAGATTTCACAATTTAGGTGGAATTATTTAATGTATAGTCCGTTGAGGAAGGATTTCGTGTTTTACAAGATAATTATAATCAATCCATAAAGGCGGTGGAAAGACCTCAAGAATTATTGTTAAATGGGGAGATATTTCACACTTGTATGAATATGAAAAGAAATAGAATGATATATCCACTTATAGGGACAACCTTTTCTAGTGTAAGAGGTCAGCTGATGGGGGGAAATTAAAATGCTTATATAACGAAAGGTTGGCCTAGAAAAGACTACTCCCACCATAGGCCTTCCACGAGTACACAGTCCATACCATTTATTGTTGACGCCGTAGAGTATTATAAAATGTTTATCTACTTTAGTGTGGACTCTTACTAGGGTGAATATGGTGATTTATATTTAGGTGAATATGATTTTTAATATATTCTCCTTTTGACACTTTATTATTCATCCTTATTATTTTGGTCGAGGGTATATTTTAATTGTTTGACCCCCAACTTTATTTTTTATTATAAATTTTTTTTACATTATTTAAAAAAACTTTATTTTACCCATTCATTTAGTGAAAATAATATTATTTCATGGGTTTTTAATCTCAATGTTGAGTGTGATACACAATATCAAACATAGTCTAATTTTTTAAAAAAACTATAAACTCAAATATTTATGTATTACACCCCCCTGTATAGAAATTTCAACTTCACGAATTTAATTATTATTTTATAAACTAAATATAGAATGACATATTAATAAAATCATAGATTTAATTTATCATGATAATTAATTTATAGGTTATTTAGTAGAAACATATTATGTATATATTTTTATAAGACTTATACATGTAAACGATTTTATAAAAAGTATCAAATGATTGATGAGTGTTACTTTAAAGATAAGAATCAATAGATTGGTCTTTATTTTTCTTGATTTTGAATAATTTATTCAAGATTGGGACAAAAAATATGATAAAATTTATTTTCATGGTTTAATCCCCTTTTATTAGAATAACTTCATCCTTCAATTTTCATTATAATTATAATGATTATTTTTTCATCCATGATGTACTAAAATCATGTTTTAATCGACTGCAAGAGGAAAATTTATTTCTCCGATGTAAAACATAAATGTTTTTAACAAGAAAATATAACAACCGATATGAATAAACCATTCTTAAAATTAATTCCGAAAAACAATTATCCCTTATACAGTCACATGTTCAAATATATATATGCCCAAATATCACTTTCCGAAACACAGTTTTTCCAATATAAACAACAAAAAAATATAGTAAAAATCACCAAAGTTCAACATTACTTATGAAATTATAATCTTCATGTCCAGTACAAAAAATATAAAATTTTTATAAAAATAACTTTTCAGTTTATTTTATAATATTCATCAAATGATTACAAAATTAAAATTTTCTAAAATTTTAATATAGCTGAATATTATGAGAACAATCTGCGGAGTTTTCTCTAAATCCTTACAATAATCTACTGTTGATAAATACTAGTACATCATAATCATATATTCTATAACTTAACTATAATTACCCTTAATTGAAGTCCCTAAATGTTACATTTTTCCATGAGGTATATTCCTTGACTACCTTTTTTCTTTAGAAATCCCATTTGATATTCCATCCATATCGAAAATGTTTTATAGAAATGAAAATTAAAGAAATCAATACCAACAGTTACTATATGTCTCATAAAATTCCATTTCCTCTATAATTATGAAGTATGATTCACGATTAATTTTCATTCTATTCAAAACCTTTGTATTATTTTCAATGTATTATCAATAAAAAAATATTAGGGTCATCATTGATACTTGGGTAATTGGATTTTATAATTCCATATACAGTTATAAATAAACCAATGGATAATAATAGATTCTTTATTTGATTTTCAATTGATGTATTTATAGACGTTTTATAAAAACATTGAATTAACTTCAATTCCCTTTAAGAATTTACAAAATCTGTTCCTTCTATATTCTTAACACATGGTACATTGAATTTTATTTGATCTATAGACTTTATCTCCTAAATATTCATGAATCCCATTTTTTCTATTATTATTAGAAAATTTAGTTATGTTTAGATTGTTTATTATAAATCGATATAGTTGGCTTGGCATAATCATAAGATCCTTTATTCTTGATTCTATCTTTTTTTTGTTGAACCATTTTTAATGGATATTAATCATATTTTGAGTTAGTTTTCTTAATATGACAATGAGTTTCATATCCCCAACTCCAACTATATTGGAATTCTCAACCAGTTAATTCCTACATTAATCATGCATATTTATTTCCTTTTTTCTATTAGGTGTGATCCCTAAATGTTAAAACTCTCATAGTTGGGAAACTTTCGTAATGAACATTGATACATGGAATGAAAATTCTTAAATAATTATCAAATAATCTAAGGGATTATCATAATTTTCATGTTATCTATATTAATCAAAAAAATTGTTCTCAAGGTTATTAATAAACATTATCTAATATGAACAATAACACCTTTACTCTAGTAATCAAGGGATGGTTCTAACTTATTACATTGGTATAAGATACCTGGGATTTCAGCACAATTTTTTTATGTTTGGTAGTCATAGAAAACCTGATATATACAATACCTCAATATTATATTGTATGTAAATATATTAGTAGAAACAAATTTCTTAAATCCGTGAAAATCATTCAATGATTCCATATTCCTATCCCAAGGAATGAATAACTAATAAAGGTTAAGATTATATTCTCAATAATGGTTAAATATAATTGAATCTATCATGAATAAATAAGAAATAATCAATATGGATGACTTTATAATAAAAGAAAAGTTTATTCATTCAAAAACCTTATTGGAATGAAAATATTTGGCTAATATCAACATTGAAATCAAATGGATAATGAAAACTGAATTCTATTTAAAGTAAATGATTAAATCCATAAATTCATGATCTTCCCATCAAGGCATCATCCTAGTTATTATAAATAATAATATCATGGTCTCTCAACCAAGACATCATTCTTAAAAAATGGGATGGCTTTAACCAAATACCATTTAATATGTCCACCTGTTTTTATAGGATCGGGGTGTATAGGAAGCATCTTTTAAAGGTATGAAAACTCATCTTTTAGTCTTCAATCCCAATTATTTGTTTCTTTACATGATTATGATATCATGTCTATTGAAAAAGAGTTGATTAACATACTATATTCATATGTTAGAACCATAGAGTGAGGATCTTCATATGTAATTTATAATTAATTAACTAGAAGATAAAGAATTACCGCTATTTACAATTCCAATTTCATTGATGATGTTATGTAATATAATTCATCACAAAATCATTGAATTTTTTTCATTTGATGAATAAATCCATATGTGATCTACACATGAACCTCAATTCCCAATCAATGTCGTAGAATCATCAGATTCTAGCATAACTAATCATTATTTCTTACATTGCTCGTGATTAATTAAAGTCATATTCATCAGAAAAGATGAAGATAACTTTATGGTCTCTCAATGTATTGGGAGATAATGAATAGACAGAGAACCCTAGGTCTTGAGTTAATCTATCCTTATCCATTATGAACACCAAAACTGAATTAGTAAAGTGATATAATTACATATTTATCTTATATATTTGAGTGTTGTAAAATGACACACAAAACCCCAACAAACTTTAATTTTCATAAATAATACCATTTATAATAGTAATAACAATAATAATAATAATAATAATTACATTTCTTATGTGATGCATTAATAATATAAATGACAATCATTGATACAATTTGATCCATTAAACTCGTTCAAATTTCACTCATCAAATTATATCGATCCTTGAATAATGAATATTTAATTAAATTAATTTCACTACAGTATTATATGATAAATATTGTAAATAATATATATTCCAATTTTTAAGACAAATTATTATTTAACTCATATATTCATTAGAATAAATTGTTATTAAATTATCATGATAAACCAAAATTGAATAAATATTATTCATTCCAACATGAAAAATTATATTAGTGAATTTAATTTTGATTATGGATACACTTTTTTTGTGACTCTATAAGAATAATTCTTAGTGGAATAGGTGTAACCAACTAAATTACAAGGTCACTATCTAGCCACACACCATAGAATCCATATGTAATTAAGTTAAGGTCACAAAAACATCTAACCACTTATGAATGTTTACCAAGTAATATAATTCCTTTATCCTGATATTTGAAATAAATAATGTTTAATTCTTATGAAATAAATCATTATTCTCTATGTATCTTTATTTGAACTTATAGAAATGAAATCACCCACATAACATCATGTCCATAGATTTATTCAGGAAGTTATATTCCCCAAAAGGACCTAATATATTAATATTTCTATGTGAAAATTTTGATAAATACTTTATCACATTATCCATTAATTCTATATCATTATTGATAAACCCAATGTATCCAAATTCACCGTGAAAATATGTTTTAATGGTTTTTATAAATACATCAATTTATGAGAGTCATCATATCCCTTAGTGATAATCATAAAGTCCATTTATCAATATAAAAATTTGCAGACAGGAACATCCAATGACACATGAAAATAATGATTTACTATTGATATGAGTGATATCATAACATCCTATATTGAATATTACCAATGGAGAACACCATTAGAATGTTTCTTAATGTCTACTGATCCTCTTAACAAAGATTTCTTATATTTTATGTGTCCCATTAGGAAATATCATCTAGCCATAGAATATGGTTAAAGAATAATGTCATGGAACCTATAGTTTCTCATAATAGTGTAGAATTTCAATAACCTTTTAATGAAACATATATTCAAACGATATTATCACTTAAAAGTAACCTTTAGATTAATAATAAAGGTGCGATTATAAAAATTCCTTATTCTAAAAAATACATATTCCAGCACTGAAAATAATGGTTTGGGGAACCAAATCTAATAGAATCCCACTTCCACTAGATCCTAGTGAAAATAGCCTTTATTTTACAAACTCTTACATGATCCTCATGCTTATGTGGGGATAAATACTTTATTAAGGGGTCTACTATGATTCCTACTTCGGATAATCTTCTCACTGTAACTTCATCTCATTGAGAAAAATTCTATAAGATATGAAACTAATAAATTATGTGATTTTTATATTAGTGTTCCCTTATATCTTTGGAGTGGTCCACTACTATAGTGTTATCATGGTAAACTATGATATGATATTTACTTCTTGTTACCCTATCTTGATCATAGAAAACATTTCAAATCCCAATTTCTTACTTACCACAAAAAAAGCTAAAATACACTCAAAATGTGATATATAATTAGTGAAAAATGGATTTTTTGAACTCTTCCTTCTCACAGATCCTTCATTAAGTCAAAATACATATCATTATTGAAACATAAGATCATTCATATCTGTAGGGAAACTATAATCTGTATAATCCATAATTAATTTTTCTTCCTCTCCCCCATACACCAAAAACGTGTACTTTTTATGCCTCCAATTATCAATGATTTCTTTCAAAAAAATACAATATTGTTCACCTAGATCTTTTTGATATCTTATCATCATGATCAAGGCATAAAAAACATATATCCTTATACAAAACATGTAATTAATGGTATATCCTATCGTAGAAATGTATGGGATCTTACTCATTCTTTCATTTTACTTTTATCTATGATGACACATATTCTTTGAATGATATATACCATGTGACACTAGAATCAATCCTCATTTGTATTATTCTATACTGAACCACTTTAGTAGCTGGTGAATATATCAACCTTGATCTTGTCCAAGCCGCCTCTTAGATCTATGGGCAGAATTGGTTTTATTTTATTATAAAAACATAATGCATGGTGTAAGTAAAAAAGAAAAAAACAAAAGGTAATCAACTAATTGGTGGTATTAATTAGTGAATTCCCAAAGTATATTCCCTAATAATTTTATTCCCCACCACTGGAAATGATTCGGTGTAAAAGAAGTAGGATATCGACTCACTTTGTAAAGCCTAGGACCCTATGAACTCTGCCACTGTATTCCCTTCACGCCATGTATGATGAATGTCCATATGATTGTTCAAGAACTCACTGAATATTCTCATGACATACATAATCACAAAAATAATATTCAATTGTACATTTAGAATGTTAAATATTATTATTTAGTCAGTCTCTACATCCCAAAGACTGCCATTTCTCTGATAACATAACCATATATTGGAGAACATATCTTGAACCTCAGACTAGATGGAGTCTCCTAGACTATAATACTATGAGTAGGCCACAATGAATTTTCCCCATAGCCTCTTAGATCTATCAGACATGGTATTGATCCCTATAATTTGGTATGATTCACCTATGTCCTTCATGGATAATCACTTTCTCAACCATGCCTCAGCCTCCTATAAAGTGAGTATATTGTTTTTAATTTTTAATATTTCATCAACATACAAAACTATGAAAGTAATTTACTACCACTAAACTACATTAAAACACATTTCCCATAGTCATTATTTATGAAACCAAGTTTCTTTATGGCTTCATCAAATCAAATATCCCATGACTTGTATAGTTTCTATAATCCATAAATGGATATCTGTAGCTTGCATACCTATTTAAAAATTCTTAGAGTCACAAAACATTTTGGTTGTGCTAAATATAAATCTTACTAAATGATCTTATCCTGGAAATATGTTTTGACATCCATTTACCAAATCTCATAGTTATATAAAGATGATATATAATGCATGATTCTGATGGTTTTAAACATATAAACTAATGAAAAAGTTTCATCATAGTCATTACTTTTACATTTTCTAAACCATTTGAAAACTATATGTGTTTCAATGGTATTTAGGATAACTTATATGTGCAGTTTTCTCTTTCATACCCATTTACATTAAATAAGACGTACATCATTTGGTAGATTCGTTAGAGTCTGAAATTGGGTTTTATACATGGAATCTATCTTAAAATTCATGTATTCTTGAAGTCTTATATATTTTTAGCTCTATTATACTTCCTTATAAGAGATTGGATCATTATTGTCAACCTAAAATTAGATACAATCATTATGGACTAGAAAAACAAATATATCTTCTTCACATACCTCAAATACACCTACATAGTACTTTTGTTTTAGAAACAAAATCTTCCATGGGGAACAGTGGGATAAGTTCATGTACCAAATATTTTGTATTGTGAGCATAAAATAAATCAATGTAAATCCTACACCCAATTCCCTCCCTAAGGATGTTCTCCCTCTCAAAAAACATGACATGTCTTAATATAATTTTTTTTTCTTTTCTGAAGGTTTATACATGTAGTATCCTATTGTTTCCTTGGGATACAATATAAAGATAAACTTCATGCTTGGGATGATAATTTTTTATTAAGATAGACTTAAAAAATTCAACACACCCCCATGTATAGATATCTGACATATAAAAGCTTCTTTATAACACATAACTCTAAATAGATACTATTTTTTTGTTTAATGTTAACTTAGTTTAGTAATTATAATGACATATGTAATGAATATATCTGAAAGTTTAATGTAATAATTTCCAGAATAATCATCTACCATACTATATTTAATAAATAAATGATTATCCATTCACTAAAAGCATTCCACTATGGTTTATAATGTGTATTGAGTGGAGATAAAATACCTTACTCTCATAAAAGGATGATAAATTCTTGGTTATGATATTCACCACATCAATACGATTGTAGTTTTATATCTTTATGTGAAGATGATTATCAATCTCATTCTCATACGCTTTTAACTTTTAAAAGGATCTATACATAAAAATCCTTAAGTAAATATAATAATACCTACTCAAGTCATCAATAAACATAATAATGTAGGATTATCCACCTCATGCTTCTTCTTGAAAAGCTACATGCGCTTCAATGTGCACTAATTCTAGAATATCTTTTTCCATTTAAGCATGACCACAAAATTATGATTTCATCAATTTTCCTTCTATGAAATAATGATATCATTCAATTAGATTTATCTCAATAGAGTCTAAATGACCATATTGATAGAGGTTTTTCAAATACATCTCATTTACATGTCTAAGATAGTGATTTCAAAAATGAGTATTATATGATTCATTCATATTAATTTCATTATCAATTTCCAAAAAATTTATTTCATATTTTAATACATAAAGAACATTATTTATCTATATCATACCTTAATATATGTTATCTCTATAAAAGTAGAAATCTTTATTTCTAAAGGTGAAAATAGATTCATACTTATCAAAGAATGAAATAAAAATATTTTTCTTGGTAAAATAAGGAACATAATAACAGTTTTAAAAAAAAATCCTATTGGAAATGTGATATAGTAGTCTCTAATATCTTGAGCTACCAACCTCATTCCATTGGTATCTCATAGATCCAAATCACATATTTAAACCTTCTAAAATCTACTTGGTTCATATATATTTATAAAAATGGGAAAACAACAAGTAGTATCTAATATCCAACTTGTAGATATAGAGATACTACACTCGATAATGAACTCACATGAATAATCAATTTTTTTGGATGGGTCCAATTCCTCTTTCAGTGGCTGTAATTTCTATATAAAAAACCATTCTGTAACTTTTTTCATTCTTTTCCTCTGAATATTTTTCTACTTAGAGTCATTATTCCATAATTGCTTATATTTTTAATGAGTCTTTGGTCCTCTTTTTATTCTTCCTTTTCACCATATGGATTTTGTGGATTCTACAACTCCTGTATATATCAATATGTAAGAAAATATTATGATGTTTTTGTAGATACTTATCACAATTTCTCATTTTATTATTCACAATAAAACTAGGTAATTTGTTGGGTAGTTAGTAAAAAATTTGATCTGTTCATATATCATTAGTGATCATAAAACCTATCATTTACATTCACCCATTGTATCCAGTCATCTTTACTACATATACCCCATATGGAACTAACACTCTACGAATTCCTGTGAATAGTGCATCAGAGATCTCATATCTGTCAAATCTTTCCTTCTCATGATAGAGGTTGAAATGGTAGAAACTATGTTACACACATCAATATCATGATATTAAATTAAAATATCAATATAAATAGGTTATAACATAAAAATGTAAAAATCCATTACATATTCCACAATATTCTGATAGATAAATACATCGTCCTAACTAGACTCATTAGAAGGAGACTCAAGAAGTAGGGTTATCTTCATATACAGTTTATGTTCATGGGGCAGTATAACACACAAGAAGAAATACCATTCTAGGAAATTCATTATGGTTATAAGGTTATCCTTATATAGTTTGGAATAATTTTATATATTTGATATTGTTTTATCTTCCAATTTTATATTTTAAGAGCACATAATTAGATATTGTTTTGATTAAAAAATAGATTAATAAATATTAAATTAATTAAAATATTTTTAATATCCCACTATTTTTAAAAACCAAATATCCTTCAACATAATTTTTATAATATCTGGTCTCTTAGATATTCTTGTTTAAAGGATCTATATCCCCTTCTCGTAACTTATAGTTGGTTCTGAGAAGCAATTTGACGCGCTTTGGTGTGGCATAATGTTCAACTATATTAACTCATAGCTCCTTGATCTATTGAGAGGCATCAAAAATCCTAAAATCCTACTTCAATATTTTCCCTAAATTTTCCCCTTAGATACACCATTTCTTATTTAAGAAGTCATACTTTGATGTAAATAATGTTAATTCAATCGAAAACATCATGCTAAAATTTCCCTGATAATTTAACGCACCCTAACTAAGGTTGGTCAACCACTTTGAACGATGAGGTTGATTATAACTAAATTAGTAAAAGGATATGTCAATGAAAAGTTTTATATGAGTGATTTTACCCTTATTCATAAATAAAATTTAATCATTTTACAAGAATTGTAAATATACATTGGGTTTTGATTAATTTATTAACAATATTCGATAAAACTTTTAAACATAATAAGATTATATATTATTCCCTCTTATAAGATAGTTAATTTATTTATTTAGGTGATCATACAAAATTAAAAAATATCAATAATAAACACTGAAACTAACAGAAATAAAATATATGTTGAAAGATCACGAGACTCTCTAATGGAAAGTTAATTCAAAGGTTGATAAACTAACAATCAACCCTATGGGAAAACAATTTTAACCATAGCTTGTTTCATGTTGTGGTATTTCACCTTAGATATTATATGTTTCCTTGATTAGTTTAAGAAGATCTCTTTGTATCAGTTCTTCTTCTCTCCCTTGGGATCTCCATCCCTACATAATCTTTTACTCACTAATATGAGAGAGGATCCAATGGAATAGATAAAGGTGGTTCACCTAAAACACAATAGGCACATAGGAATTTACATAATTAGTAGAAGGGGATGACTCATATTCCACCAATAATAATTTAACACAAATAAAAGTAAACTAATCACATACAAGGTCTGATATAATCTTGTGATCATCAACACATCAAGCAATTAGAATACATTATCAATCTTAGTTTCAATTAAATTGATTACTTCTTCAATTAAGTTAATGTTTTATGAAATAATATAACTTATCTTAATTGCATCTGCCCATCCTTACATCATCATGATTTATAATTTTCAATTTTTTTAAAACATAATTTAGTACAGATGTGTACTTGAAGGTAACCTCTTATGTTCCTAAAAACATTTACCAGGAAATTAATTTAATATATAATTGTTAATCCCATGACCTGGAATTTACTATCAAGTGAATGAAACATAGAACCCATAATAAATATGTTAAATTATATATTTAGTTCTTCTTTCAGTGATGATTAGGGAACACTTTCTAGAAGAAGTCTACACAATAAGTACAAAATTACACAATGCGTATTTTTCTTCTGCACCTGTCTACAGCACAAACCTTGGGGTTGGCCATGTTTCCTACCATGGACATATTTGAGGTATATAGTGTGTATAGGGAATACATGGTGTGTAAATTTAGATTTCATAGCTTGTATATCCCTTTGTTATGTATCTGATACATGACATAATGGCATTCCTCGCATTGTCAGTCATGAGAAGACAAGAAATAACTAGAATGTAAGCTACTTACATAGCATGTAATTATATAGGCACACGAAAACAAAACAATAAGATGTGTACTCTGAGAGAACATGGTGTTTAATTTTTTTTCTCTATCAAGAGCCTTTAGAACCTCCAAATGGTAATATCCCGATGATTCTTTGTAACAACCCGAGATTTTATGAAAAAATATTCTTTTTAATTTTAGTAATGTATTGTGTTGTACGCTACACCAAAAGGATCTTGCACAACAGACATCCTTGACTTGCCTTGCATTACACGCAATCGCGACTTTCCTCGATAGCGCGTGTAGTACGCAATAACGAGTTTCACTAAACAACGATATGCTATTAAAATATTATTAAAACTAGCCGTTATGAATAGTAATAACCACCTTTTAAAATTTTAGAAATTTTAGCTCTCAAAATGGACTTCATATTTGAATTTGGTGTATCTAATTTAGCCTAAGGTGAAATTTTGGTAATTTTGGATAACTTTCATATTATGATGAATTGTGAAAATTACTAAATTATAATTAAAAACAACTTTTTTAATCGAAATAATTGATAGTGATAAATTATTAATTTGAGTGATTTTAAAGTATATTTAGAATATATTTTTACAATTTAATACAATGTTGGTCATTGGATGTAATTTCATATTTAAACCAGTCATAAACAACTATCAATCTTTTGATAGTTATTATCTCTTAAAAACACGCTATTTGTTTTGACGACGAAAATTAATTTTTAAATTAGTTAATATAGATGATATGTTTTGAATGTGATAAAATAGACATCATTTTTGAATTCATAATATCAAATATAGCTCAGATCTAATTTTTGGTATTTTTCTGGAAACATTCATTTTTTGATGAATAGTGAAACCACTAAGTGGTAGTTAGAAAACTGAATTTTTCATAAAACTTAATTTTACCGCTTCGGTGATTGGAATTTCGAAAATCCGAGAGACACGGTTGATGTTAGTAAGTAAAATGTGATTCGTTGAGATGAAAATAATTTTTTGGTGAATAGTAACTTTTTACTTTTTTTTACCACGGTTTAAAGTAAATAGGTTAATTAAGGGTAAAAATGATATTATTATTACCCTAAAACATGTCCTAATTGTATTGGATAAGTTTAATTCAACCAAAAAAAAACCTTAGGAATTAAATATGACCATTGAGGCCCACTTGGATTAGATTAGGACATTTATTATTAATTTTTTTAAAGAATGGTTAAAATAGTTAAAATCAAAGTTTAATAAGTAAATCTTTTTTAATATGGGGTTATACATAAGATAAATTCTACTATAAATATTCATTATAAAGCTAAAAATGATTACTAAATAATGGTATTTTATTGGTAATTTTTAGACATTAAATAATTTAATTTATTTATGACACGACGATGATGCAGTAATTATCTTATTAATGAAATATTGACATAATTGATGTTATAAATACCAAAATAAATATAATTTGAGACTTTTTATCAACTAAAATAATTTTCTAGGTTAATATGACATGGTAGGATTGATGTAATTAACTTTGGGCGAAGTAATAATTCTTTTATGAGTTTTAAAAAAATCAACTATTGAATAGTATCAAAATTGACATAAAATTGTTTTTAAAACAAATATTATATTATTAATTGTTATTTTATTCCTAAAAATATAAGGTATGTCCAAATGACTTAGATAAGGTTATATAATTAATAAAACACAACTTGGGGGTCGATTGGAAGTATATGGTAAGTTTATTAACTATATAATATAAAAATAAAAAGTGACATGGTAAATGTCAATGTAATTAACTAAGAGTTAAAACTAAAAGATAAGGTTAATATAATGACCTAAACTTGTCTAAATTCTATTTTATGAGAGGATTTAGACCCATACCCACCTTATCTTCTAAATAACTCAATTTGGAGCTATTTAAAACCGAACATGACTTTATAATAAAATAATATTTTTTGTTATTCCAAAGGTGCCCCTCTCGTCCCTTATAAAAGGGAACCTCCTCCCTCTCTTCCTCACACCACATTGAGCCTTAAATCTCGTCCAACCCCTGACAATTTCTTCTCTCCACTTCCATAGAAACATCCTAGAGGTTCTGGTCTTCTTCAAAGACCTATTTTAGTGCCCTAAAAGGAGGTCTCAAAGAAGCACTTCAAAGAAGAGGTAATGTCCGTTACCGATTCTTTCATATTTATTTCTTCTTCCACTTATTCTTATTTAGTTGTTCCATTATGAAGTAATAACATAAGTATCACTCATATACTGATATGTTATTATAAGTATGAAACAACCCTATTTCACCATCTATCCATCATACGGAAAAAGAAATCACCGCGCGTGCGTACGTACGGAATACTGTCTCCACGCCGTGGTGTAATCTATTTTCCACCACCACCTTACTTGGATGGGTAAAATGGTGTAAATAATGAATATATATGACTATTATAAAGTGATATTGATTCTTAAATAGTATACATACACTAAAATACAATTCCACGATCATAGGAACGATATCATCACTCGTGCGTACGTACGGAATACCGTCTCCACGATGTGATGCGACTCGTTCTACATGATCTTCATTTCATAATGATTATATAAATGAATTGAATGAATGAATATGATATATATTACACTAATACCATTCTGTAAATGAGGTTTCTATAACCTAAAGAGAAGAATAAGAATTTATTCGACAAAACAAGCATAAGAACAAAAAGTAATAAACACCCGAATAACAAGTAGTAATGAAATATTACTAATAATAAGCTAAGAATATGACCATATATGATATCATAAAAATAATTATGATTCTGTAATAAGTCAATAACATTATTTAAATCATTATACAGGAGGTTCGGACACGTACAAAGCATATCAGACCAAAGGTAAGGGAAATATCACAATCTCATTTTTATCCGAGATTGTTTATACTTTGGAATTTAATAGGGTGTATTTTATCATCCACATACATGTTTCCTCAATATGTAATATTATTTCCATTCACCTACAATTTTTTAAATCCTATTTTACCCTTATGTTAGTTTTTAGTAAAAGATATGAAAGGAATCTTTTTTCGTTTTTCATACGAGGTACTTTTTTGACTTTTCCGACAAAAGTACGAGAAGAATGTTTTTTAACTTATACGGCATGAATGGATTTTTAAAACATTATTTCCAAGAATCTTCCTTTACAAGTTATCATGTTTATTTTTAATCAACTTCTTTTAGTTTATAATTGTATGAAATGTTAAGAAAGGAATAGTATTTTTGAAGTAGAAAGGATATTTTCCTCAAGAATGAAGTTCAAGTGTTCTATCAAAATTATTTTCCATCTAAGATAATAAAGGGTTCTGTTTTTATCCCTATTATTACATTGATTTGATTATGTTGTGATGGAATTATTTTTATGAATTCCTTTATCGTATAAGAATTCTTTTATGATGTCATGATGTTTAAGATTCCCATTTTTATTACATGGGTTATGCAATGATGTATGGTTTAAGATTTTGTGGAACGCATAAGAATGGTATCATTATGAGATGTGTGGGACCTATATCTCCCTCCAATGCATTGGGTAACGATTTTATATCTCATGAGATAGACATGGCTGTAACGGTAGGTTATACCGGTTAAGTGAAACAGGACTGAAACGAGGGTGACTCGGTTCAGAAATGGACTGTGTCCACTAAGATAGTCTTGTCAATGAGTCTTGACTAATAAGATATGATTCTCTATGATTATGTGTGTATGCCACAAAGTTTCATGTTTTATGTTATGATTATTGGGATTTCATTTCACTACTATGATTTATCCCATGTTATGATATTATGATCTCTTTTGCGGGCTAAGATTTCCAAAATGTTATGTTCTTATGAATATGATGTGATTGATTTTTTTTGTTTACCCTTACTAAGCATTTGAGCTCACCCTTTTATGTTTTCTTTTCCCCAGGATATAAAGAAAGGTTTTAGGTAAGAAAAAAAGGGGAAGATCTTTTAGGGAGATGTTGAAGATCTTTCACCATGATTAGAAGAATACGTTTCGAGTTTCCAAAGACACTAAACTATTACGGTCCTTGTGTGTGTGTTTTTTTATGTAATAAGTATTCTGCAAAAGTAATGTAATGTCCTTGTACGTCAGGATTCAGGTCTCTACAGTTGGTATCAGAGGAATGGTTTAGTCAACCTTTGGAAACTAGGATGCGAAAACGTTAGTGAGATCCCTAGAGATATTTCTAAGGTATGTCTAGGGATGTCCCTAAAGATAACTATACGTATAGGATATAGTCCTAGAACTATGGTAACGATATTAGATTAAACCAAAGATGTTAGATATTGAAGTTACTCCTCCATTATTATGATTTTTGCCTCTCACACTATTCTTTTTGGGTTTTAGAAAATGGCTGGAAACAAGATGATTCACGATAATGGAGGATATGATGGACAATGGAATGATATTCTTCATGAGCAACCAAATGAAATGGGATTTGGAAGTCCATACATCATTATTATGCCGAATCAGCAATATCATAATATGATCAATAAAGTAAAATTTGGTATGTTTCCTGACACGACTAATAAGAGAAAGATGGAGTTTCATGATGACCATAGAGGAAAGAAAGTTCAATTTCCCCTATGTAAATCATGTGGGAAGAGGCATCAAGGAGAATGTTTCAAAGGAACTGGAAGATGCTTTGGGTGTAGAAAAGAAGGACACAAAGCCAGTAAGTGCAAAGGAAAAGGTTCAGTTAACACCAGGGATGAGGATAATGGTATTTCTACGACATCAACAATGGTTAAATGTTTTTAATGTGGAATGTACGGGAATTATGAAAACCAAAACCCTAAGGGAAAGTCTCATGAAGAGAATCTGTATGGTCGTATGGGTAGTATTTATGTGGATGATGATGAAGAGACTGCAAATGATATGTGAGATGAAAGAATTGTTGAAGCTCGGTCAATGGTTTAAGAATGTAGTGGAATGATTACATGTTTATCATGTGTAATGTTGTATAAGTAATATCATGGTACTATGGAATAAAGAGACATCTAAGGATTGTTACACTGTTGTCTTTCCTTATGTTTTGAAAGTGTATGATTAATGATACCAGTATCCATGAAAGGTTATTCAGATATTTTTGGAATGTAGATGATATGTGCATACTGAATGGATAAAGAGAAAATTAAATGTTTGATAGTATTCATGAGATCATGACTGATATAAGGAGAAGGTTATATCATGGTTTGAGTATATAGAATTTTTGGATTTTGGTATGAGGAAAGAGTTAACTTTTGACAGCATTCATGTTTTCACTAAGGTTTAATGGGTATTCATTTTTCAAGAGAATACATGATTAAGGTATTCACATGATTGGAATGTGACCAACAAGATATATGGGGGATAAATGAAGGTATTCACATGCTTGGTTGATGAAATTTAATGTAATCGTCTTCTTTATACTATGAGCTTGGACCGAAGTATTTTAGATAAGCCTAAAGATTGGAATGGATTATGTTGGACATAAGTTAGTATTGTTTAAGGATGGATCTTTTTTGATATTATTTATGGATTGTTATAGTAATGTAGTTTTAGAAAAATGAAAACCTGCAAGATAGGCGATAGCCCATCACGTCGGACAAGGCTGTGGGAATCGGACCCACAACCGAAGTGCGACTGGACTTTATCGCCTACCACTGGCCTACAGGAAGTCTCTGTTTAGTAGAAACTAGTTTTATTATATTAAGCAGTATGATATATGAAGTATAAGTCCATTTTAGGAACCATATATGATTAATCTCACTATAGACCGACTTATGTATATTTAATAACTTTTTCTAACCTTTTGTTTGAGATGGATGGAATGACCTATCATTCTATCACATGATCTGCTAACAATTCAAGAATAACAAATTCAACTTCATTTCTTTAAGAGATGAAGTGGAAATTTTTTCAGGCACGAACAACAGTGAGATTGTACCAAAATAAAGTAAGTATTTATTCTAATTCAAATTCTTCAGCTTTAGGGAAATGATCTTGAAAACCAAAAATGTTGTCCTACTGCCCTTATATCCGATGAATCAGATGGTACCTTAGATCACAAAAAATAAATAGCTTTGTGATTGTTGGATTTTTCATAGCCATGCCCTCTACCACTCTCCATCGGAACTTGATGGTTAGATTTCTCTTCCATATCCATATTTTCACCTATGTGGAAATCCAGTGATTAGTTTATTTGGGTAATCGTTATATTTCATACATTAGTTTTTAACGCGAAGTTTTGGTATTCCTTTTTACGATGTGGGTTTCAATTAAAGAAATTTTGAGTAGTAAACCATTTATAACCGTGACAAATTTCGAGGGCGAAATTCATTTTAAGTGGGGTAGAATGTAACAGACCGAGTTTTTATGAAAAAATATTCTTTTTAATTTCATTAATGTCTTGTGTTGTACGATACACCAAATGGAGCTTGCACAACACGCATCCTTGACTTGCCTTGCATTACACGCAATCACGACTTTCCTCGATAGCGTGTTTAGTACGCAATAACGAGTTTCACTAAACAACGATATGCTATTAAAATATTATTAAAACTAGCCGTTATGAATAGTAATAACCACCTTTTAAAATTTTAGAAATTTTATCTCTCAAAATGGACTTCATTTTTGGATTTGGTGTATCGAATTTAGCCTAAGGTTAAATTTTGGTACTTTTTGGATAACTTTCATATTCTGATGAATTGTGAAAATTACTAAATTATAATTAAAAACAACATTTTTAATCGAAATAATTAATAGTGATAAATTATTAATTTGAGTGGTTTTAAAGTATATTTAGAATATATTTTTACAATTTAATACAATGTTGGTCATTGGATGTAATTTCACAATTAAACCAGTCATAAACAAGTGTCAATCTTTTGATAGTTATTATCTCTTAAAAACACGCTATTTGTTTTGACAATGGAAATTAATTTTTAAATTAGATAATATTGATGATATGTTTTGAATTTGATAAAATAGGAATCATTTTTGAATTCCTAATATCAAATATAGCTCAGATCTATTTTTTGGTATTTTTCTGGAAACATTCATTTTTTGATGAATAGTGAAACCACTAAGTGGTAGTTAAAAAACTGAATTTTTCATAAAACATAATTTTACAGCTTTTGTGAGTGGAATTTCGAAAATCGGAGAGACACGGTTGATGTCAGTAAGTAAAATGTGGTTCAATGATATGACAATAATTTTTTGGTGAATAGTAACTTTTTACTTTTTTTTACCACGGTTTAATGTAAATAGGGTAATTAAGGGTAAAAATGATATTATTATTACCCTAACATATGTCCTAATTTTATTGGATAAGTGTAATTCGACCAAAAAAAACTTTAGGAATAAAATATGACGATTTAGGTTCACTTGGATTAGATTAGGACATTTATTATTAATTTATTTAAAGAAGGGTTAAAATAGTTAAAATGAATGTTTAATAAGTAAATATTTTTTAATATGGGGTTATACATAAGATAAATTATACTATAAATATTCATTAGAAAGATAAAAATATTTCCTACATAATGGTATTTTATTTGTAATTTTTAGACATTAAATAATGTAATTTATTTATGGCATAACGATAATGCAGTAATTATCTTATTAATTAAATATTGACATAATTGATGTTATAAATACCCAAATAAATATAATTTGAGACTCTTTATGAACTAAACTAATTTTATATGTTAATATGACATGTTAGGATTGATTTAATTAATTTTGGTCGAAGTAATCATTCTGTTATGAGTTTTAAAAAAATCAACTATTGTATAGTGTCAAAATTGACATAAAATAGTTTATAAAACAAATATTATATTATTAATTGTTATATTATTCCTAAAAATCTATGTTTCGGAAAAATGACTTAGATAAGGTTATATATATTAATAAACACAACTTGGGGGTCTCTTGGATGTATATGGTATGTTTATTAACTATATAATATAAAAATACAAAGTGACATGGTAAATGTCAGTCTAATTAACTAAGAGTTAAAACTAAAAGATAAGGTTAATATAATGACCTAAACTTGTCTAAATTCTGTTGGATGAGCGGATTTCGACCCATACCCACCTTATCTTAAAAATAACTCAATTTGGAGCTATTTAAAACCAAACATGACTTTAAAATAAAATAATATTTTGAGTTATTCCAAACATGCCCCTCTCCTCCCTTATAAAAGGGAACCTCCACCCCTCTTCCTCACACCACGTTGAGCCTTCAAACTCGGCCAACCCCTGCCAATTTCTTCTCTACACTTCCCTAGAAACATCCTATAGGTTCTGGTATTCTTCAAAGACCTATTTTAGTGCCCTAAAAGGATGTCTCAAAGAAGCACTTCAAAGAAGAGGTAATGTATGTTACCTATTCTTTCATCTTTATTTCTTCTTCCACTTCTTCTTCATTAGTTGTTTCATTAGGAAGTAATAACATCAGTATCACTCATATACTGATATGTTATTATAAGTATGAAACAATCCTATTTCATCATCTATCCATCCTACGGAAAAAGTAATCACCGCGCGTGCGTACGTACGGAATACCGTTTCCACGCCTTGGTGTAATCTATTTTCCACCACCAAATTACTTGTATGGGTATAAAGGTGAAAATAATGACTATATATGACTATTATAAAGTGATATGAATTCTTAAATAGTATACATACACTCCAATACAATTCCACGATCATAGGAACGATATCATCACTCGTGCGTACGTACGAAATACCATCTCCACGATGTGATGCGACTCATTCTACATGATTTTCATTTCATAATGATTATATTGATGAATTGAAAGAATGTATATGATATATATTACACTAATACCATTCCGAAAATGAGGTATCTATAACCTAAATAGAAGAAGAAGAATTTATTCGACAAAACACGTATAAGATCAAAAAGTAATAAACACCCGAATAACAAGTAGTAATGAAATATTACTAATAATAAGCTAATAATATGACAAAATATGATATCATAAAAATAAATATGATTCTGTAATAAGTCAATAACATTATTTAAATCATTATACAGGAGGTTTGGACACGTACAAAGCATATCGGACCAAAGGTAAGGGAAATATCACAATCTCATTTTTATCCGAGATTGTTTATACTTTTGCATTTATTGGGGTTTATTTTATCATCCACGTTCATGTTTCCTCAATATGTAATATTATTTCCATTCACCTAAAATTGTTTAAATTCTATTTTACCCTTCGGTGAGTTTTTAGTAAAATATACGAATGAAATCTTTTGTCGTTTTTCGTATGAGGTACTTTTTTGACTTTTCCAACAAAAGTACGAGAGGAATGTTTTTTTAACTTATATGACATGAATGGATTTTTAAAACAATATTTCCAAGAATCATCCTTTACAAGGTATCAAATTTATTTTTAATCAACTTCTTTTAGTCTATAATGTTATGACAAGTTAAGAAAGGAAAAGTATTTTTGAAGTAGAAAAAATATTTTCCTCAAGAATGAAGTTCAAGTGTTTTATCAAAATTATTTTCCATCTAAGATAATAAAAGGTTCTGTTTTTATCCATATTATTACATTGATTTTATTATGTTGTGATGGAATTATTTTTATGAATTCCTTTATCGTATATGAATTGTTTTATGATTCCATGATGTTTAAGATTCCCATTTTTATTACATGGGTTATGCAATGATGTATGGTTTAAGATTTTGTGGCACGTATAAGAATGGTATCATTATGAGATGGGTGGGACCTATATGTCCCTGAAATGCATTGGGTAAATATTTTATATCTCACGAGATAGACATGACTGGAACGGTAGGTTATACCGGTTCAGTGAAACAGGACTGAAACGAGGGTGACTCGGTTCTGAAATGGACTTTGTCCACTAAGATAGTCTTGGAAATGAGTCTTGACTAATAAGATATGATTCTATATGATTATGTGTGTATGCCACAAAGTTTCATGTTTTATGTTATGATTATTGTGATTTCATTTCACTACTATGATTTATCCCATGTTATGATATTATGATCTCTTTTGCAGGTTAAGATTTCCAAAATGTTATGTTCTTATGAATTTGATGTGATTGATTTTTCTTTTGTTTACCCTTACTGAGCATTTGATCTCACCCTTTTATGTTTTATTTTCCCCAGGATATAAAGAAAGGTTTTAGGTAAGAAAAAAAAGGGGAAGATATTTATGGGAGATGTTGAAAATATTTCACCTTGATTAGAAGATTACGTTCCGAGTTTTCAAAGACACTATACTATTACAGTCTTTGTGTGTATTTTTTTATGTAATAAGTATTTAGCAAAAGTAATTTAATGTCCTTGTACGTCAGGCTTCGGGTCTCTACATTCTTCCTTTTTATCTTTAAATGGTTATTGGTTATGTTTTCGAGAATGAAAATAATAAGATACAATAATGTCAAGTTACTAAAATGAAAATTTTTATGTAAAATAAAATGAAACCACATGCAATCAATATAATAAAGAATTATAAATAAAAAATATGATCGCTCTAATACAACTTGTGGCTTCCATGCATAGTATAATAATCTGTTGAATGTATTACCAACTCATATTTTAGCTTAAAATCACATATAATCATGATATTAATTGATCTTGAGATCAGGTCAAATGAAATATAATTAATATACTACACTAATATTCCATAACCATAGAAAGGGGATCTTCATATGTAATTTATAATTAATTTATGAGTAGATATAGAATTACCTCGACATGTAATTATTCAATATTTGATGATCATATAGAATAGAATTAAACTCACTTTAATTTCAATTCAGGAATAAAGTTCAAAAGCATTATAGTGGGGATACAATCATGTCGTACAATCATTGGTCAACACCGTTGAATCGATGTGTTGTCGTACAATATATCCTAATCACATTCATTATTCATGGATGATCAAAACAATATTTTTCAAGAAGCATGAATAACCTATGTGGTTATATTGAATGCATAATATAGGAGTATGTGAGAGTCCACTATAGGGACTGATATATTTTCTCATTATGCTTTGAGTACACCAAAAGTGAATTAATAAAGGGATATAATTTGATATTTATTATATTTGGGATATGGTTTTCAAATCACACACAGGCCCCCAAACAGAAATAATATTCTTAAATGTCCACATTTACAATAAAATTGATATTGTAATTGTTAATTTATTTACATTTGTGATATATTAATAATTAAAAAAACTCTATTAGATCCATTAAACTTAGTCCACATTCCCTCATCAACATTTATCAATCCTTGAATAGTGGATATTTAAATAAATAATTGCATCTTAAATAATATAAGAGAAATATAAAAAATATTATATTTTTTAAACATGTAAACTAATTAATATTTAACTCACTTATTATTTCAAATAACATGTGGTTATATGATGGAAATAACCCAATACTAAATAAATATTATTTATTCTATCTATTTAAATACAATACTTGAATTTAACTGAGATTATGGATACACATTGTGTGTGGCCCTACATGCCTCTTTCTTAGTGTAATTATGTACAAAAAACTAAAATCCTAGTTTAACATCTAGAAATACACAATGGAATCCATAAAATAAATAAGTAAACAATATAATGACCTTGATCCACCAATAAAAAATTGTTGTGTAATATAATCCCTTCATCATGATTTTTAAATCCTGAAAGATTCTTTCAAGATTCATCAACCTATATTCTAGATTTCTATTTTTTGAAATTTCATGAATTGAACTCACCAATCAAACACCATGTCCATGTATTTATTTAGTTTGATCTATTCCCAAAATAGGTTATGAGATATTAATGTTCATTAAGAGGCAAAAGGGACAATTCCTTTCTCGCATTATCCATTAATGATATATCATTTGTGACATACCCAACGTATCCAACTTATCCATCAACATACGCCATCATGGTTTTGATAAATTTTTAAATCTACATGAGTCATTATATCTATTAATGATAATATTAGTGTCTGAGGATCAATACACATGTGCCCATATAGGAAGATCCAATGACACATAGAAATATGAGTTTTCTATTGATGGTCCTATTATGATAATATCCTCACTTTAAGATTACCAATGTTTAAAACTATGAGAAAATGGCTCAAAATTTTATGTGACTCATATCCCTGATAGATTTTATTTTTTATTTTCTATCAAACAATATCATCTGGCCATAGAACAAGGTTCAAGAATAATTTTTTAGAGCCCCTTTGTTCTTATCATAGTGGGTAAATTATATTAACATTCATTTTAAGATATATTTTATGAATGTTTCCATAAAAATATCATGAAAAAAAATAATCAAGATGTGATAATAAAACATCTTCAATAATAAAAACTTGTAATGAAGAAATGATCAAGTTAGTTCTAGGGAAATAACTCCATCATTGTTTCCATGAGACATATCAATGCATCAAGGGGATATCTATAATGAGGCCCCAACTTTCACCATTACGTGTTATCTGTCCTTCATAATTTGAATGATTAGTACAATTTCTGATCAAAATTACATGTATGTGAAAAATCATTCTTGTTGAATAAATATTACATAATGTCATTGTTTTTACACATTAGATTAAATAACTTAATATGATTCCCTCTACTAATACTATATATAGATGTGGTATACAGTTGAAACATCATAAAAGTAAAAGAATTGATTTTTAATTCATTAATGGTATTGAAAATATGGATATATAGGTGAAAAATAATGTCTAATGAATAATGGAGATTGATGATTAACATGGGCACAAAAAAATAAATGTTCTCAAAATATGTTATAATCTGGTATCATTAAAGATGTTAAAAGTCCATCGATTCAAAAGAGATAATGATTTTATAGAAAAGAATCTATTAGAATAATACATAAAAGAAATTAATTAAAAATATAATCCTTTTGAATTCATGAATAATAAAGATATAAATCACTTTTCAATGTTTTTATACCATTATAAAAATAATACTCTTTTATTTGGATATATTATTAATATAAAATTCAAAAATATTGAGAAAAATATTTTATTTGAAAATGACCATATAATCTTGTAAAAAATATTCAAATAAAAGAACCATCAAAATGATTGGATATTCTATTTTTGTGGTGTACATTGAAACAAATATTCCATTTACATGTTTGATAAAAACTACCTCATTCCTAAAATGATAATAAGATTCAATTTATTTTTTATTGAAAGTAAAAAATCTATAAAATGATCATAATAAATATTATTACAATAGTTAAAGATTTTTTGACAATTTTTATGAAAATATAAACATTAAATAAAATGTGATTAAATCAAAAATTCAAAAAAATATTTTTAAAATAATTTCCCTTACATGTAACTTACTTAATGATTATTGATATAATAAAAGAATAAATAAAAAAATCATGTAAACCCAAGAATTATTAGAGGAGAATAAAATGTATGGGGTTGAAAAACATTGGGATTATATAATTTTCCAATGTAAATCTAAACATAAATAGTCGCAAATTGAAATGATATTATTATATAAATCTCATATATTGGGTCTCCTATTATTCATATGTGTTTAGTAAGGTCCACCGATATAGAACACTCCCACATGGAAACATTAGGTTGGTTATGTGACTTTTGGCATGCCACCCCATATTAAAGAGGCTACTGACTAGCAATAGGGTGGGATAATTATTGTTGGGAGACTATACCCCTTGGCTAAAAATTATAATATATCGTAAATCAGAAATATAAATAAATATCAGAATAATAGAAATATAAGAAACATTACTACAAACAACTGGGAAGTAAAATTAGGAACTAATAAACAAATATTATTCAATAATGTAATGAAAATATGAAACATATCTAAATTTTAAATTGGAAGTAATATAAATAAAGTAATCACCAGGAAAAAAATAAAATTTAAAGATCCTGATCTCGAACCCCATATCAATATTGTCTCAAAAATATAGCCCTAATAGAAAGTAGTAATCCATAACACGATCCTTTTAACTTATAAAAACCTACATCCATGTAATATACTAAGGTACCAAACCAAATCATGAATAGGATGTGAGAAAAACGTGGTAGGTCGACATAACCATGTCTAAACAAAACCAACCTGTTAATAAGTGTATGAAATAATGTGATAAAAAGGGGTGTTAATTAATTTAATTAATATAATATCATAATCAACCTACTTTGGAACCATACTAGAATATATCTGAGAATAAAAAAATCATTACAACCATAAAAACATATCCCTAGCTTATCAGACAACTGTAAAAGTCTCTATATAGAAGAATTTCAGTGTCTGGTTATAGTCTTCAGTATAAACATTTCAGAATCTGGGCATAACCCTCTATATATCATTTTCAACATCCATGAAAATTAATATATACAAACATTTCTATGTCAAATTGATCCAATCCCTCTATATATGTAATTTAGCTTCAAATTGGTCCAAGCCCACTATATAATCTTTTCAGTATCAAACTAGGTTATTCCCACAATATAATCATTTCAGCATCCAGGAATACCCCTCCATATAATAACATCAACAAATTTTTTTCCCAATCATGATATATAATAATTTTAGCACCAAACTCAAAAAAATTAATAATATAAAGGATATCATAAAATAATTTCATAGGAAATAATTGATAATTAGCAAAATTACCATTTCTCATGAAGAACAACATTCATTTATTTATCAAATTATATCCATCAATTTAAAAAAAATCCATTAAAAAAATTGATTCTATATCAACAAAAAAACAGTGTTCCAATATCATTCTAATCACAATTTAATCTATTAGATAAATAATTATTAATCAAAGGTTCACTCAACCAATAGGTACCCATATGCGAGTTTATATCAATATTGAATTCAAAGGGATCTAAGGAATAATCCAAACCACTATTTATCACCGTTCTTATTCTAATTAAATAATTTGCATGTTATTTGAGCTTAATTTCAATATTTAATAAACCTCACAATTAAACAGGCCATGGGGTAATGTTGTAGACAACCTAAATTTAACCGACAATCAAAAAAATGATTCCAATAGGAATCACTAGCAAGAAAAAAGGCATGTAATATCTCTAGAAGAACCTGAGACTGAATAGGATCTAGGTCAACACCCAAACCCACCTTGGTCAAGAGATTCCACCACCAAAATGAGGAATGATTGAAGATTAAGGAAAACCTAAGAAAAGAAAATAATTGGATATTTATTGATTGAATGGGACATCCAAAATGAAGGAAGGCACACCAAAATTTCCTTGTGTCTTCTTGGTCTTGAGAGATATGGGGATGCACTAAATGAATGATGAATCATATAAAATTCCTTCTTAAAACCGTTGGAGAAATAAATACACAGTTTTTAATTCATACAAGACATGCAATTCTTAATATATGAGATATATTAAAAAACATATCTCCTGAGTTAAAATAATAATTCATGAAAATTACATGATGTGAACAACTTTTTGGTATGTAATCATTTTTCACCATCAACCCACCTCAAAACATCATATTAGCTATACTTACATGCCATGTAATAGGTACACAACATGTAAAGGTCATGCATGTTGCTTTAATCCTATATTCTGAAAAAGAAGCTGAACTATCCCCAAAGCCATTTAAATTCATGAAAAAACCTTACAATACCATTCAACTTTTTTATAACTATAAATGATTATTTAAAAATTCGTACATCACCAAATTTAAGGTTAGTTTCCCCAACAAAATCCTCTCTATCTCATAATGGGACTCGATCAATAAGGTTAAAAGAAAAAGAAAAAAAAGAAGTTCAGTGAATAACTAAAAAATAAACATACCTAAAAATATATGATCTTAAAAACAACCCCACCATATAATAGGTTATCTCTAAATTACACCAAGAACCACTATGGGTCTTGGTAAACATGTTCATCCAATGTTCTATAATATCGTATTTCCTATCTCATTTATCCTCCTAAACATGACTATGAATCCACTATAATAAAACTAAAGGTATTTTCCTACCCCGGAGATACATCTCACTATGGTCCACAATCTGTATCCACTAATCCTCAATGGGTTCATCTACAATAATTTTGACATCCTCAATGTCTATCACATGAGAATGACATGGATTATATCTATAAATCTAGGACATGTGAATCATGTTGTGAGTGAAACTCTAGTGATATAAAAGGGATAAAAAATATTCCAATAGACCAACCATTTACAATATCTCAAATGGCTTGATAAACCTAGGTTCTAAATTTCCCTATTTCCAGATACAACTTTTCCCAAAACAAAGAGATTCCCAAATAAAAACAAGGTGACCAACCTCAAAATCCATAGTTCATATCCATTTTTTTGTGTAATATGTCTTCCATCAATGAATGATCACCATCTACCTTTTGATCAATTACACCTACTCAGATGTATCATACATGATACTACTCCCAACAACTGCTAACTCACCCACCTCCAACAAACTAATATGTGAATGATAGTACCTTCTATACAAAGCCTTGAAAGGTACCAACTATATTGACATATGAAAGTTGTTATTATCTGAATATTCCATGAGTTCCAAATTCCCCACCCAAAAACAACTAAAATAAAAAAAAGAATCATAACATATCCTCTGGAATTTGAATATAAATTTCAAATTGAACACTAGTTATTGGATGATAAAATTTTCTCAAAATAACTTGTGACCATAATGACTTTTGAACACCCTACCATAACTGATACTTCGAATTTGGATCTATATTAGAAATTATACTCCATGGAACAAAGTGAAATTGAACTATCTCTTGAATGTAATGACAAACCAAATCATCAATAGTTAAGGTATCGCTAAAAGGAATGAGTTTGGATACCTTCATCTGTTGATCTATGGTCACCCACACAACATCATTCATATGGGTTTTCCTGGGTTATACATTTAAAAAACCCTAGTGATAGAAACCCATTTCTACTCCAAAATTGTAATAGGCTACATAATTTATGTAGGCCTCTGATTATCAACAGTCACCTTCTGATGGGTGAAACATCATACTATGAAGTCCCCTTTATCATTATTAATTCCTAACCACTGGTACTCTCTATGGATATCCTAAAACATATTTTTTAAAAAAGTATAATCTTTCCATATAGAAGAAGGAAACAATATCATCTTATTCCTACGAAAACCTATAAGAATTCATACTCATCTAATGAGAAGAATAGAACTACCACTGTTATGAGATCATCATCATAGTGTCTCACCACTAACTTTTCTTTTAATTATAACTAATAACTCTAGATATGATAACTTCCCTGGTAGGATCCAGTAAAGAATAACATTAATGTTAGATGTTAAATTCCAAGATACTCATCACTGAGGTACCTGAACATTTAGATTCATTAAGGAAAAACAACCACCATTTTCCACTTGACAAAATAATCTTCAACTGCCTCTATATGCGTCTTCCAGTTCAAGTAATTAGAAATGAATATTTCCTTTTCTAATGTATAATCAAACTCAATGTCTAAAGACATTAGATATTCAACTAAATTCTTCTATTGAAGGTTTAAGTCTTTATAAGAAATTAAATACATGAGTATCTTGTGATCTATGAACACCAAAAACGTCTCACCCATAAGATAGTGTCTCCATCATTTCAAGGAATTTACCACCTCTTCCAACCCGAGATCACAGTTCAGATAATTACTCACATATAGTATCATCTTTTTTAATCCATAAGAAACCACTTGATCCTACTACCTCACAACTGCTCTGATTCCAACTCTATATGTGTCACACTACACACTATATGTCTTACACGATATAGGTAAAGTGTGCATAGGTGTGGAAATCAGCTTAGTATTTAGCTCTTGAGAAGCCATCTCATAATAATCAGACTACAAAACCTCACACACTTATAGGCTAGCCCAGTCATCAGTGCTTTTGGGTTGGAGGATTCCAGGACAAAACACTAATAATAACCTACTAAGCTCAGAAAACTCCATATCATGAATACATTCATGTGTTTCTATGAAAATTCCATGTCTTAAAACATCTCTAGGTGCACTGAAACTTCTACCTATGAGATGGCATGGCCCCAAAATTTCACATTATCAATAAAAAACATCATTTTTTTAGCTTAACATAATTAATGTTCTATCAAAATGTACTCATTAAGATATCAAGATGATGTTCATGATCATCTACAAACAAAGTGTACAGAAAGATATTATTGAAAAAGGCAACAGAAACGAAAAAATTGATGAAATATCAAATTCATCAGGTAAATGAATATTGTCGATTAATTTATCAAACAAAATGGTATCACTACAAACTCATACAAGACATACCTTCTCATAAATGTATTTTGATGTAATTTTGATGGTATCACCATAAAATAGTCGTATCCAAATCTAAAATCTATTTTGGAGAAGATCGTAGCACCACACAACAAGTCGAAGTGATCAGCAATGCACAGAATGGAACTCCAAGTCTTGACCTTCATCATGTCCAATCTATAATGTTCTTCACATAATTTCAAAGTCTCATCATCTTTATGTGTGAAAAAAACCTGAGAAACCCACAATAATATAGTAGGATATATTAAACCTTTATCTTATAGATATTACAAGTAAACATTCAAATATGAAATCTCTTATAGTGTTATCCTATATGGAGGAATATGAATTATCCCTTCTCATGACAGAAACGTAATCAAGAACTTCTTCTCTAGTTTTGTTGTTAAGATGATAAACTCATCAAGAAATACATACTAAAATTGGTCTAACACTGTAAGAAAAATATCCTATTACATTTCACTATCATCTAGAATATGTATTTCTATTTGTCTTATGTGAAAATATAATCTACGATGAATTATTTTGGCATGACATTCCTAAAGATCCCACTCACCCTTTTGAGAATAGTTATGTCATTATTTAGATAGAAAGTTACATCTCCTTCAGTAATAGTCAATATAATATTAGTATATAACTAGCCCTTCCATAACAAGAATAAAATCAAAACAAATAATGTATAGTATAAATGGTTATGAAAAATAACCAGAAACCACCATTCTCTAGAGAAAACAACATGCAACATTTGATATTCTATGACTACAAAACCAATGGTATATTGATCGTCCAGACACCATCTAGTATTTCCACAACCAATCATAGTCAATTTGGAAAAAATTAGAAGATAAATAAGGAATTTTATGCTATTGTATCAAACAAAAGTTACAAAAGGTTATATGTTATAAGAATTATATCTATTATCATAGAAGGTACATAATCCACACTAGCCAATGTAGCCTGTATAATGTGAAACTGACTCGCCCATCTACCTTGGGTTTCATTGGGAGTTTCCTATGTAATTACCTCTACTAGGTAATGTTGCACCTGTTCTGGGGTACCATGTACTCTACCTTGACCTGAAAATATTTTTAAAATCTAATTACCTATCAGGTAAGTGGCTTCTGAGTCATTCCTTGACTATGGTATCTGTCTTTATCATGTTCAAATTCTATATTAAAAGAGGGTCATAAAAATCTTTTCAATATAACCAATCAAACCACAATAATGAATCTCTAATGTGGTTTAAAAACACTGAGGATACTTGTGACCCAGAATTCCACACTAATATAACTATAATTTAACGTGATCCGGAAATGGTTAGCAATTCCATAACTACTCTACCCACAATTTCATTAGAAAAAACTGTCAAAGAGGCACTTCTTACAACTAGAAGAAGAAATCCTAGTTTTCACTAATGAAATTGGATTTCCACAAATCAGGGCCACTCCCATATTCTCTTCCATGATGAGTGCCTGATTCATTAAATTCAAAAATCCACCAAAGCAAAAAATGTTCACATGTGACCCAGTCTCATCAAAAAACAAATCTTGAAAGCATATCGCCTTGGAGATCTCATTAGCTATCAGGGATAGGAGAAATCACTACAAGGAAGTGAATTATCCAATGTATTTCATCACTTACATGACCTCAAACATTAGGTTCCATAAATAACAAGACTTATCTTTTTTTTAATGTGTCTATATATAAATGGATCAGATAGTTCACCTTGAAGTCCTTAAAATACTTTTCTTTCTACTCATATTTCTCTAGAATATCCCACCAACTCTTGGTAGGTCCCAGGATTATTTATGTATAAATATTGACCGTCCTATATATGGACTTGTTGAGATTCCGGAAGATCGTATGTTTTGACTCAATCTAGAACTAGGATTTTAAAGATCGGTAAAATTAAAGGGAAATGTTTTCATAATTTTCTTTGGGACATTAAAAGAACTCAGTTTGTGATGGAACCTGATTCCGAGGCCCGGTGACTCCAGAATAAGTTTCCACAGTTTAGCTAGGGTATGTTCAGTTAATGAACGAGCGTGTTTTACTAACTTTTGAACCGGTGCTCGGAATCGCAATACGAGGACACCGATGGAATCGCAACGCCAATAATTGCTTAGGAACACCTTTTCTAGAGTTGCATATGCTTGGGTGTGGTAATTAAAATAAAGGGTTCAGTATTGTATATAATTAAATTAGTGCAACCAATTTTATTTTATTTATTTTAAACTAAGTGGTTATCCTATATAAGGGAGGTGGGTGGGACACACTAGTTCCTAACTAACCAAGTGAGGATAAAGGTGAGGTGGGGCCCACACGAACCCCACCCCTTAATATTACCTAACCCCCTTAACTCTCCATTTAATTTGACAACATATGTTTAATTAATTAAGTGGATTATTTTTTGAATTTTTTAATTTTGAAAAGAATGGCATAAACAATTAAAATAAGGGGTGACCTTATTTTAATTTGGTTAGCTTGTTGTTAGAGGATTGGGGAAAAAAAGCTCTAAGTCTTGATGTTCACATTCTTCCTCATCGAAGAATGTCGAGCCTTCGACGAAGAACTTCGTCACCGCAAAGGGGAGTTCGTCATACTGTCTTCTTCCCTCTCTACAGCCGGTGAGAGACGCTATCCTCAGAGATCGACGACGCGAAGTCATGTACCACGACGCCGACGACTCTCTTCTCCGTGACGCCAATGACGCTTACAGAGTCTTCTTCCATGATGTTCTTTTCCGTGACGAACATTCGTTCAACGACTTCATCGAGGTAGGGGTTAATAACTTTTTGTTCTTGAAATATCCTTCGCCATTCTTCGTCTTTATTTTTGGGCCACTTGATATCAACTTATCGGGAGGAGGCTGTACTACACGAACATGGCTGACTCTCCTCCCCCTTTTTGTTGTTGTTTTTCTGCAGTTCAAAAAATGGCAGCACGGTGAAACGGCACCGCGCGGAATCATGGAGAAATGCAGCAAGGATGCGCAGCACTTTCGCGTCGCGCCGTTGAGATCGAACAAAGGCGTGACACCGTTGCGTCATACCGAAGAACCTAGAAGAGGCCGTGGATGGAGTGGGGCCACGGCGGAGGGGCGCGGCGCCGTCGCGCCGCGCCGCGCCGATCATACAAGGCTGCGGCCTATGGCCGCGGTGGTGCGGGGAGCGGCGGCCGGAATCGCCGGCCGCTGGAGAAAAGAGGGCGGGACATGCAGGGGGGTCCCGCGGGGACTCACCGGCCGGCCAAGCCAGCCGGTTACCGTGAAGGCCAGGGGGACGTAACCCCAGGCTGGTCGAAGGACCCCCCCCCCCCCACGTGAGGACCGCGATTCATCAATCAAGGGGGCAGCGCGCCCCCCCTGTTCCGCTCAGCTCAGCCAGCCGAGCTGGCCACGCAGGCCGCCTGAGCGTGCCAGGACACCGGCCGCCCAAGCCGGGCCAGGCTGCTCCAGCCGGGACGGGCCGCACCCAAATGGGCCAGACCCGGACCCGGGTCGGGTCGAATCGGTTCGGGCCGACCCAAGGGGTTTCGGGACGGGTCGGTCCGGGCCGAAAACCCCCATTTTTAGACCTCTTTCGGTCTTCAGCCCGTAACTTGGGCTACAGACCTCCGATTGATGCACTATCAGTTTCGATGCAATCCATGGATCGAGATGGTCATTTCAATATATTAAACTCAAGGTTTTGAGGAACATTTGGTTCGGCCGGGATGGTTCGAACACGAAACCAACCGGGCCCTCGGAGAGGAAATGCTTATAACATAAGCTCCAGATGTCTGATTGACGTGCCATTGAATCTGTTGGATTCCTCCTAGTGATACGGACCTTTTGGATTACTACACTTTAGGTTTGGACGCAGTTGGAGTACGGCTGGGTTGGTTTTGACTTAAAAAATCAAAGGGGCCCTTGGGACGAAAAAGCCAATAACTCTCAGACCGGGCGTCTGATTGACACGCCGTCTATTACATTGAGTTCCTTTTGATGATACATACCTTTTGGATACATCAACTATGTACTTCATGTTATTTTATGTATCAGCCCCTTGTCTCGTGGAGCGGACCCTCCCTGAACGAGCTTGCTGTGTGCGGGAACCCTAGAGCTGGCTACGACTACGATGACGATGAAGACTGTACAGAAATCCTCTGTGGGTAGTGATGGAGTAGCGTTTCTACAGTCCCTCGTAGTTACTCCCCTACTTCTTCAGTGGGCCAGAGAGGCACAGCGTGGGGACGTTGACTGTGAGACGTGGCGTGCAAAAATATCCTCAAGACATGGACCTGATGGATTCTCTATGGGAGGAGAGCACGTCATCCTTTTTATAGGACGTACCATGGTAACAGTTTCTTTATAGGAGGTGGTGCTGAGGGACTTCCACACTTCCCATTTTGAGGAACATCTAGGAGTGGTGAAGATGTACCAGGACCTTAGATGACAACACTGGTTGTCGGGTATGAAGAAGGTTTTACCGTAGTTCGTTTCTCGATGCCTCACATGCCAGCAGGTGAAGGCAGAGAACTCGGTACCAGCAGGCTTGTTACATCCCTTGGAGGTCCCAGAGTGGAAGTGGGACGGGTTATCTATGGACTTCATGACTGGACTTCCACGCACTACCAGAGATCACGACTCCATTTGGGTGATTGTCGACCAACTTACCAAGTCGGCCCACTTCTTACCCATCAGAGAGCAGTGCTTAGTGGAGAGAGTGGGACGCCTCTATGTTCAGGAGATTGTATGGCCTGATGGTGTGCCATCATCCATCATCTCCGTTCTATATGCTCGCTTTACTTCCCGGATTTGGAAGGGGTTGCAGGAGGCATTCGGGACGCATCTACGTCTGAGCACCGCCTTTCACCCTCATACAAATGGTCAGATGAAGAGGACCATTCAGACTCTCGAGGACATGCTCCGTGCATGTGTCCGCGACTTTGGTCATAGCTGAAGGGACCACCTACCCTTTGTGGATTTCACATACAACAATAGATACAACTCCACCATCGGGATGTCACTATACGAGGCATTGTACGACTGACCTTGCAGATCACCTCTGTGCTGGACAGACCCTGGGGAGTCAGCACTTGTGGGACCAGAGATGGTCCAGGAAACGATAGAGAAGGTCCAGGTCATCCAGGAGTAGATGAGGACAACTCAGAGTCGGCAGAAGTCTTATGCTGAAAGGAGGCGGAGGCCACGAGATTTCGAGGATGGCAACCACGTCTTCTTGTGGGTTTCTCCTCGACGTCGATTACGAATATTTGGCCGAGGCGACAAGTTGTCACCGTGCTTCATCGTACCATTCCTGGTCCTCATCAGGATTGGAGAGGTTTCTTATCACCTGGATCTACAACATCAGTTGCATCGGGTGCATGACGTCTTCCACGTATCTCAGCTGAGGAGATACGTGCACGACCCGATGCATATCATCGACCATGGGGAGCTGGACATTGATGATGGGGATACTTTTGCGGAGGTTCCAGTGGAGATCGAGGATCGACAGGAGCGGGTCCTACATGGATGGTCGATTCCTCTAGTTCGCATCAGGTGGCAGCACGGGAACCTCCAGGAGAGCACTTGGGAGCGGGAGGCTCAGATGCGTGAACAGTACCCACATTTGTTTCCCTAGTTTATGATGTATCTTTACGGGTACGTAAAACCCTAAGGTGGGAGTAATGTAAAGATCCGTAAAATTCAAGGGAAATTTTTTCTTAATTTTTTTTGGGATTTTTCATGAATGCAGTTTCTGACGGCGCTTGATTCCGAGGCTTGGTGAGCCGGGAATAAGTTTCTGAAGTTTAGCTCGGGTACGTTCAGTGAAAGAACGAACGGGTTTTCTTATCTTTTGAACCAGTGCTGGGAATAGAAATATGAGGACACCGATGGAATTGCAGTGCCTATAATTGCATAGTAACACCTTTTCTGGAGTTGCGTTTTCTTGGGTGTGGTAATTAAAATAATGGGTTAAGTATTGAATAAAATTAAATTCAAGCAACCAATTTTATTTTATTTATTTATAACTAAGTGGTTATCCTATATAAGGGAGTTGGGGTGGGACCCACAAGTTCCTAACTAACCAAGTGAGGGTAATGGTGTGGTGGGGCCCACATTAACCCCACCCCTTCATATTCCCAAACCCCATTAACTCTCCATTTAATTTGACAACATAAGTTTAATTAATTATGTGGATTCATTTTTGAATTTTGTAATTTTGAAATGCATGGCATAAACGATTAAAATAATGGGTGACCTTATTTTAATTAAGTTAGCTTGTTGTGAGAGGATTGGGGAAAGAAAGCTCTATGTCTTGAAGTTCTTCCTCTTCCTCTTCGAAGAACGCGGAGCACGTCGAGCCTTCGACGAAGAACTCCGTCACCGCAAAGGGGAGTTCGTTGTACCGTCTTCTTCCCTCTCCGCAACCGGTGAGAGACACCATCCTCGGAGATCGACGACACGACGCCGTGTACCGCGATGCCGACGACTCTCTTCTCCATGATGCCAACGAAGCTTATGGAGTATTCTTCCGAGACGTTCTTTTCCACGAAGAACCTTCGTTCAATGACTTCATTGAGGTAGGGGTTAATTACTTTTTGTTTGTGAAATATCATTCTACATTCATCGTATTTATTTTTGGGCCTCTTGATATCAACTTATCGGGAGGAGGTCAGACCGCACGAACACGACAGACTCTCCTCCCCCTTTTTGTTGTTGTGTTGCTGCAGTTCAAAAGAAGGCGGCGTGGTGCAACAACACCACGCGGAATCATGGAGAAATGAGGTAAGGATGCGCGGCACCGTCTCTCAGTGCCGTTGAGATCTAACAAGGCCGCGGCGCCATGCCGGGGAACCTCTAAGAGGCCGCGGCCGAAGAGGGGCAATGGCAGAGGGGCGCGTCGCCATCGTGCCATGCCGATCGGACAAGGTCGCGACCTATGGCATGGGTGGTGCGGGGAGCGGCAGTCGGAATCGCCGGCCACCGGAGCAATGAGGGTAGGACCCGCATGGGGGGTCCCGCAGTGACTCAGCGGCCGACCATCTACCATGAAGGTCGGGGGTCGTAACCCCAAGCTGGCCGAAGGAGCACCCCCCCCCCCCTCATGTGGGGGTAGCGGTACATCAATCAGGGGCGCAGCGCGCCCACCCTGTTCTGCTCAGCTCGGCCAGCTGAGCTGGCCACGTGGGCTGCCCGAGCACGCCAGGACACCGGCCGACCAGGCCGGGCCGGGCCGCGCCAGCAGGGCTGGGCCGCACCCAAATGGGCTGGACCCGGACCCGGGTCGGGTCGACCCGGTTCGGGCCAAGCCAGGGGGTCTCGGCCCGGGTCGGTCCGGGCCCAAAACCCCCATTTTCGGACATATTTCGGTCTTCAGTCCATAACATGGGCTACAGACCTCCGATTGATTCACTGTCAGTTGATATATGATCCTTGGATCGAGGCGGTCGTTTTGGTATATTAAACTCAACGTTTCTAAGAACTTTGGGTTCATTCGGGTTGGTTTGAACACGAAACCAGTCGGGCCCTCGGAGAGGCAACACTTATAACTTGAGCTCCGGATGTCCGATTGATGTGCCGTTGAATCTGTTGGATTACTCATACAGAGATAGAACTTTTTGCCTACTCCGCTCGAGATTTGTATGCAGTTGGAGTACGGCCGGGTTGGCTTTGACTTAAAAACTAATCAGGCCCCTGGGACGAAAAGGCCAATAACTCTCAGACCGGGCGTCTGATTGATGCGCCGTCTATCACGTTGAGTTTCTTTTGATGATACGGCACTTTTGGACACATCAACTCCAAACATCGTGTCAGTTGATGCATCATAACCTTGGCTCGTGGAGCAGACCCTCCTCGAATGAGCTTTCTGTGTGCGGGAACCCTATAGCTGGCTGCGACTACAACGACGATGACGGCTGTACAGAAATCCTCTGTGGGTTTGACAACGAAGACTACAACACTCAGCGATCCTGTGTGGGTTAGTGCATACTGATCCTGTGTGGGTCAGCACTCAGCAGTCCTATATGGTCCAGCACCTACCGATCCTTTGTGGGTCAGATCCTTTGTGGGTCATTGCGGGGGTTAGTACCTATCGATCCTGTGTGGGTCATTGCGGGGGTTAGTACCTATCGATCATGTGTGGGTCCGACGAATTAGATGAATCAGTGGCTACATATGATCATATCTTTCATCTTACGAAGAAGTACACCTATGTGAGCTGAGTCTTGACTTCCAATATTATCTTCAAAAAGATTGACTTGATATCCTCTATGGAGTACGTTCTGTTTTCCTGTGTGGACTGGGTTGTACTTGGGCTCGGATGTTGGAGCCGAACTGGAATTGATGATTTATGTATATGTATGGGCATATACCTAAGCAGTGTCGAATGTTACTTCAGGATTGCATCTCTCCATTGTGGATTATCCTTTGTGGATTCTGGGAGACCTTCGGGGGTCTCGGGGTACCTACTGAGTAGCGTATACTCACCCCTGCACGGGCAATGCCCGCACTACATTGTGTTGGATGCAGACGAAGGACAACGCTTATCGCGGTTGAGGCTCATGGAGCAAGACGGTACATGGAGGTGGACCATAGGGCGGGACGTACATGGAGCAGACGGCTGAACCCGTGGAGCTGTGGAGACTATATGTACCCACAATTCAGGTGGGACATCCAGTGGACGACATGACGTTACAGCTTTACTTTTCAGTTGTTGTACTTCTTTTCCAGTTGTACTTTACTTTCAGTTTGGGTTTGTATTCTGGCCCACTTACTTTTCCTGGCTTACTATTATACCTAGTTTTACTTAGAGTTTACTTTTGCTTGATTACTATGCGTGTTTGTTTACTTAATAAACGCAATGCCTTACCTTTTTATCAGTAATTATGCCTTGGTGTTAGTCGCCATCCCCTGGCCAATGGAAGGCGGGCGTGGGGTAGTCATGGCATGGGCCCCGAGGACGGGTCGTGATAAGGCTGCCTAGGGGCCTCCCTCCCCAATGTACGTAGGTAGATGCTATAGATGAAACTCCCCCTTCAGATCAAAAATCTAAGGCACAATGTGAAAATTCTAACTTTAAATGGATAGAATGAACCTCAGTAGGATGTAATGAAATTAAACATTCATAATATTCTCATTATCTTTTGTAAGATACATATTAGCTATATTAGCAAAATAATGATTATCACTCTTATGATTCTTAATTTGAAGATGAAGATGAGGCATTTTCACTATAAGATAAACACAGTCCTTAGAACAATAGATAAAACAACAACTTCCAAGTCAATAAGTGAAAACAAAAAAGAATCTCTACTCTTGGTCTCTCTAAATATGAAGTGTTTTAGAAAGACATATCAGTTCCTTCATTTCAATTTATCTGTGATAATAGGAATATTATTTCATAGTTCATATAGGCAATAAATAAATTACATGTAATAAATATTTTATATAATGATAATTCATGTAATGATATATACCTATATTCCTATCATGATGCATGCATACCAGACCATGAGTAATAATCTCAATAAAGTATCCTCGCAAACATTGTGAACCACATAGGTGAAATAAAATCACCAGTAACAAGAAAACATCAAGAAAAAAATACTATCCCTGGGAACTTGTATTTTTTCCTATATATTGGTCATCTACTCCCATGCACAAACTCTTTACCAAGTCCTGATGAATCCTAATATACTTTCAAACATTCACTAATATTAAAATAAAATAAAAGAAAACCATGAACTCCTCTAACACCACTTTGTAACATCCCCCGATCTGGAACCCTTTCACATTATCAAATATGTTTGGTTACATTACCACAAGCATGCCTCCCCATATGTCTGAGGTTGTTGACTAGTATGAGGGGTGGGATAACCATACTAGGTAGAATATAACCCATGGTACAAAGTTATTATACATAAACAATAATCTATATAAATAAATATCTTAGTGACATAAAGAGAGGAAATGGTACTAAACACTACTAGGAAGTAAAATTAATAACCAATAAACCAATAATAATTCATCATGTAATGAAAATATATAGTACATATAAATTTCAAACTAAAATAAATAAAAAGAAAAGAATCTGATGAAACAAATAAACTCAAAATACCCTGGCCCTGAACCAAATTTAAGTCACCTCAGCAAACTCAATCAAATATAAGATTAAACAATCATAAGAAAGGCCCTTTTCCATTGACCAAACCTATATCTTTATAATATAATTAGGTACCAAATTATGGCCCAATTTGGGTGTGATTAGAACATTTTTGGCCAACAAAACTATGTCTAAACAAAAACAGTCTAATAAAAAGGGTACGAAATCAATCAATAAACATGTGTATAAATTAATCATCTTAATATAATATAATAATCAACCTCTTTTTTCACCTATCCTTAATATATTTGAGAATATAAAAAAACCATGTCAATCATAACAAATAATCTATGGAATTCCAAATAATATGAAAATTCCCTCAAAATAAGAATTTCAAAATCACAACATAGCCTCCAATACAATCATCATAACATCTCATCATAGTCATCTATATAATCATTTCTTTATCCAGAAAAATAACTCTTTATAAGAATTTAAATAGCAAATAGGTACAATCCCTCTATATAATTATTTCATAATAATGATCTTTATCATCCTAGAATGTCTCTAGAGAGAAGTTGATCAGAGACTTCACCTATATGTCCTATTTAGAAAACTCATCTTACTACTCATATTGATCTAGAATATCCCTCCGACTCTAGGTAGGTTAAAAGAGTATATATGCAGAAAGCGTCAGCATACTATTTGTGGGTTTCTTGAGATTCTTAAAGATTGTATGGATTGACTCAATTTAGAATGCATCTACCTCAGAGCCTCTCTCTCTAATGTATATAGGCTGGTCCTAAAACTAAAACTCCCCCTTCAGATTAAATATCTATGGAACCGTGTAAACATTCTCCCTTTCAATGGATAGAATGACCGTCAGTAAACTATCATGATGATAAACATCTATATGATCCTCATTATCTGTAAGAAGATACCTATTAGCCGTATTAATAGAATATTGAATTTCACTAGCCTAATGATCAATTTGAAGATGATGAGGATACATTTTCACTAAAAATAGAGACACACTCCTTAGAGCACCTGATCAAACAACAACTTCCACATCAGTAAGTGAAAACAACAGATAAGCAACTACTCCTCATCTCTCTAAAAATGAAGTGTTTTAGAAAGATGCATTAGTTCCTTTATTTCAATTTATTAGATATAATTGTTGTATAATTTCTTAGTTCATATAGGTAATAAATATATTACATGCAATAAATATTTCCCTATAATGAACAATTCATGTCAAGGCATATTCCTATATGCCTGTAATAATGCCTGCATACTGGACCCTGAGTAATAATATCTAGAAATTAACATCACAAAAAATGTGAATCAATATCATGAAATAACATCAACAGTAACAAGACAACATCAAGAACAAAAATCCCATCCCCGGGAACTCATATCTTCTACCATACATTGGTCAGCTACTCCCATAAACAAGCTCATTACCAAGTCTGTAGGAATCCTAATATCCATTATAACATTAAAAAATAGTAAAACAATAGAAAAAAACATGACCGCCTCTAATATAACATTATAACATCCCTCAATCTATAAATCATTCACGTTACCAAATAAAGAATGGTTACATGACCTCATGCTTGCCTCCATATTTTCCAGAGGTTGTTGAATAGTAATAGATGCGGGATAAGTGTAGAAGTGAGACTATACCCCATGATAATGATTTATAATACATAGTAAATAAGCTATATAAATTAATATGAGAGTAAATTAAATAGAGTAAATGGTACGAAAAACCCCTGGGAAGTAAAAGGAGTAACCAATAAACCAACAATAATTCATCATGTAATGAAAATATATAATATATCTAAATTTAAAACGAAAATAAATACAAATAAATGAATCATATGAAAAAAATAAACTAAAAATACCCTGGTCTTGAACCCAGTGTCAGTCCTTTGACCAAACTCCATCCAATCTAACAAGTAACAATCATAAAAATAGTCCTTTATTATTGACAAAAAATGCATCGATTTAATCTACCTGGGTACCAAACGATGGCCCAATTTGGGTGTGATTATAACATTTTAGATCACCAACACCAAGTCCAAACAAAAACATTTTGATTATAATTGTATAAAATAAAATAGTAAACGTTTGTATTAATTAATCATCTTAATATAATACAATACTCAACCTCCTTTTTCACCCTTTGAGAATATCAATGAGAATATATCAAAACCATTCAACCATTATAAAAAAACCATGAAATTCCAAATAAAATGAAAAATCCCTCTATATAAGCATTTCAACATCCCATCATATCCCTCAATATATTCATTTCTGCATCACACCATATCCCCCTACATAAACATTTTAGTGTCTAGGAAATGCCATCTTTATAATATTTTCAACATCAAAGAGGGTCAAACCCTCTATATAATGGTTTCTAAATCATAAGCCTTATATTCCTTGAAGTCACTAGAAAGAAGTGGATCAGAGGATTCACCTCATAGTCCTACCATGAAAACTCCTCTCACTACCCATATTATACTATAATATCCCACAAACATTGGGTAAGTTTAGGAAGCATATATGCAGAAAGAGTCATCTTTATATATTTGGGTTCCATGAGATTCTTACTGATTTTATAGATTTAATAAATCTAGAACATGGCTATATAGGGTGGGGGTCCCTCCCCAATGTCCATAGGAAGATGCTACAACTGAAACTCTCATTCATATAAAGATTCTAAGGCACTATGTGACCATTCTTCATTTCAATGGATAAATTGACCCTCAGTAAGATATCATGAAGATAAACATATATATGATCCTCATTATATATAAAAAGATACATATTAGCTATATTAATAGAATATTTATTTTCACTCTCTTGATTCTCAATATGAAGATGACGACAAGAAATTTTCACTACAAGATAAATACACTCCTTAGAAAATTAGATAATATAACAAGTTCCACATCAATGGGTGAAAATAACAGTGAAGCACTGCTCTGGGTCGCTCTAAATATGAAGTGTTTTAGAAATAAATATCAGTACATTAATTTGAATATATCATATATAATAGGTATATCATTTCGTAGTTCATATAGGTAATAAATATATTTAATGTGATACATTGGTCACTATAATGAACAATTCATGTCAAGATATATCCCTATATGCCTATCATGATACATGCATACCGGGCCATGAGTAATAATATTGATAAATTATCATCAAAAAACAGGTGAATCACCCTCGGTAAAATAACATCAACTATAACAAGAAAACATCATGAACAGAAATACCATCCCATGGAACTCATATTTTCCCGCATATATTGGTGATTTACTCCCTTGCACAACCTCATTACCTAGTATTGATGAATCATAATTTCCTTTCTAACTTTCAAAACTAGTAAAACAATAGAAAATAAAACCATGAACTTCTCTGATACAACTTTGTAAAATCCCAATGTCTAGAAGTCTTTCACATTACCAAATATGGTTGGTTAAGTGACATGAAGCTTGCCTCCGCATACGCCAGAGGATGCCGAATAGTATCAGGTTTTGGATAAGTGTAGTAAGGTGACTCCACCACATGGTACATAGTTATTATATATAGGAAATGATTTATATAAATAAATATCATTATTACCTAAATTGAGAAATCCATACTAAAACCCACTGGGATGTAAAAGGAGTAACTAATAAACCAATAATAATTCATCATGTAACATAAATATATAATATATCTAAATTTTATACTAAAATCAATAAAAATAAAATAATCTAATGAAATAAATAAACACAAAATAACCTTTTCTTGGACCTAATGTCAGTACCTTCACCAAACTCTATCCAATCCAACATGAAACAATCATAAAAATGGTTATTTTTCATTGACTGAACCTTTAATGATATAATCTACTTGAGTACCAAATGGTGGACCAATTTGAGTGTGATTAAAACGTAGTAGGTCAACCACACAAATTCTAAACAAAAACTATTTGATAAGAAGTGTATGTAATAAATAAATAAAATAGGTATTAATTAATTATATTAATATAATAAAATAGTCGTCCTCATTTATCTCATTTCTATAATATCTCTGAGAATATAGAAAAACAATGAAAACCATAAAAAATATCCATATAATGCCTAATAAATGGAAATTCCCTCTATATAAGAATTTAAATATCCCAATACAGCCCACAATATAAGCATTTTAGCATCTGGGTATAGACCTCTATATAATAATTTCATTATATAGGAAATTCCCTCTTTATAATCATTTTAACATCAAACAGGGCCAATCTCTCTATATAATCATTTCAGAATCATTGGCCTTATCTTCCCTGAATTTCTCTAGATACAAGTTGATCGGTGACATCACCCCAAATTCCCTCCTCGACAACTATTCTTACCAATAATATTTCTCTATAGTATCCCACAAACTATATGTATGTCCAATGAGCATATATGATGAAATATTAACCTTAATATCAGTGGGTTTCTTGAGATTCTTGAAAATTGTATGGATTGGCTCAATATAGAACTCAACTTTCTGAGGGAATCCCACCCTAATGCACATAGCTAGATAATATTTCTAAAATATTCATTTTGATCAATCATCTAAGGCATGATGTGAGAATTATTCATTTCAATGCATAGAATGACCCCCAGTAAGCTATCGTGGAGATAAAAATCCATATGATCCTCATTACCTACAAATGATACATATTAGCTATACTAGGAGAGTATTTATTTTTTACTCTCCTGATGCACAATCTAAAAACGATGAGTTGGAATTTTCACTACAAGATAAACACACTCCTTAGAACAGCAAATAAGACAAGAAGTTCCGCATCAATATGTGAAAACAACAGAGAATCATTGCTCATGGTCTCTCTAAATATGAAGTGTTTTAGAAATACATGCCAGTTCATTGATTTTGATTTATCAGCTATAATATTTATATAATTTCATAGTTCATATAGGTAATAAATATATTACATGCAATAAATATTTCCTAATAATGAAACATTCATGTCAAGATATCCATATATTCCTATCATGATGCATCCATACTGGACCAAGAGTAATAATCTTAGGAAATTAACATAACCATACATGTAGATCACCCTGTGTAAAATAAAATCAATTTTAATAAGAGAACATCAAGAATAGAAATCCCATCCTTGGGAACTCGTATTTTCCACCATAAATTGGTCAAATACTCCCACAAACAAGCTCATTACCAAGAAACAATGAATCCTAATATCTTTTCTATCCTTCAAAAATAGTAAAACATTAGAAAATAAAAACATGAACTGCTATGATACCACTTTGTAAAATCCTCCGATCTAGAACTCTTTCATCTCATCATAAAAGGTTGGTAATGTAACCTCATGCCTTCCTCCCCCTATACCAGAGGCTGCCGACTAGTAGTAGTGGTGGGATAAGTGTAGTAGGTAGACTATACCCCATGGTACAGAGTTATTATCCATTAGAAATGAAATATATAAGAAAATATCATAGTAACATAAGTGGAAGAAATGGTATTATAAACCATTGGGAAGTAATAGGTGTAACCTATAAACCAATAATAAATGATCACGTAAAAAAATATAATACATCCAAATTTCAATCTGAAATAAATACAAATAAAAGAATCTGATGAATCAAATAAACTCAAAATACCCTTGTCTCAAGCCCAATTTTAGTCCCATCACCAAACTCCATCCAATCCAATAACCAACAATCATCAAAAGGTCATTTTTTGTCGACCAATCATAAATCGATATAAACTACTCAGGTACAAATGGTGGCCAAATATGGGTGTGAGTAAAACATAGTAGGTCAAAAACACCATGTCTAAACCGGGAAAGTTTGACAATAAGTTTTTGTAATAAATCAATAAACATGTGTATTAACTAATCATTTTAACATAATACAAAAATCAACCTATTTTTCACCTTTGTAGAATATCTTTGAGAATATAGAAAAAATATTCAAACCATAACCACAAATCCTTGAAATACCAAATAAAATGGAAATTCCCTCTATATAATAATTTCAACATCTTAACATAATAGTCATTATAAGAATTTCATCATCCGAGAAAAGCCTTCTATGTAATCATTTCATTATTTCAATAAATCCCTCTTTGAAGGAATTTCAACATCAAACAATTCCAAACCCTCGATATAGTCATTTCAGAATCAAACGGGCCCTGACATGTTGTATTATTTTTTAAATGCATCAATCTTTTAGAATATTAATTTCATTATACATACTCATTAATAATGTAATTATTTATTATTAAGATATCTATTAATATCATGAAAATGTAAAAATCTATGTAAGATTTGTTTAATAAATCACCTCTTAATATATTTTCTAGAAGGTTATAATTCAAGGTGGGCATGTGGTTCTTTCTAATGGTTAATTTAAAATTATATGATGAATGATAGGTTAATATTGATGAAAATATAAATTTTTAATTTAATCATTAATTTTTTAAAATTTTGTTTTCATATTTATTTATATTATAAATATTATTATTTTATATAAAATTTTCATTAAAAATATTTTTATTTATTGAATATGTATTTTCAAAATTAAAATCTAAAATAATTAATCTATCTTTCAACATAAGAATTTGAAACATCACATAAAATATATTAGAGTGAAGCATATATTCTTAATATTTAAAATCATTAAATATTATTACCAAACCCTCTTAAAAAATTTATCTTCATTACTGGAAATAAAAAAACTCAATAACTTCTCAAGAAACTAGTCAATGTGGAATTAAAGGATATACAATATCAATCTTATAGAAAATATTTTCTTAAATTTTATATCAAGAAAATTATTATTTTGATCTATTTATAGAATATTCTATTAAATGTTTTAAGGATTCCTTTGAATACTCTTCTAAAAAGATAAATAAATTCATGGTTTTGATAAACCAAATGATCAAAAATTTCAAAATTATAAAGTTGAAATGCTTTATATATATATTTTTTTCTAATATTAACCATTTAAATGAACAAAAATTAACATATGTGTAGATCTAAAATCATCTATAAATTTTTATGAAGAGTATGAAGAAGTTTCTTTTTTAAAAAACAATTTTTGATACAATTAAATGGAACAACCAAAATTTAAAGGAAATATCAATTTATAATGAATAATTGGATATGTTTAATGTTGATCTGATATGTAAAATAGATGTACTCAGATGAGAAATTGTCACTATGTTAGATCTTGGAGAGATAAAGGCATTTTTCATTAAAAAAATTTCATTAACATCAATGGTTCAAGGACATATTGATATTCAAATGAGAATAGATCATCTATTAAGAGTTCTTGCTACCTTAAGTAAAACATTTCACTACTTGGAAAGTACATATAAACTACCAAAACCTTCAAAAAATTAAGTTTCTTTTACACCTCTATAGATTATCCAACGGTAAAGATAATATTTTGTAAATCTAAAATTTTTTCCTATATTTTATGTCTTTTTATTTCTCTTTTCCACTAAAAATGCATTGAACAATTTTTTAATTTCATTATGTCACAAAATGGGGAGGTATTTATTATAAATTTATGGGAAATTTCATAAACAATTCGGAATAATTTTTGAAAAATTATTATAAATTTATAAATTTATAATAAATTTATAAAAATATTTATAAAAATAATGAAAACCTTGAGGAATAAAAAAGAAAATATATGAAAATCACCATGGTATATAAGTGTAAAATATATTTCTTTGCACAGATTCCTTTATAATGTGGGGAAAATGTGCTAGAAATTTATTTTTTATTATATTTATAAAATTTTATTTTTTATTGGTTTTAATTTTAAAATTTGTCTTATTTGTTTAGTGTCAATAAAAATGATGGATATTTTTTAGAATGTGTAGATTCAACAATAATTTTAATTTCTTTTGGATTTTGATGCTCACAAATACCCACTTTTATTTTTCTAATGATGTTACATTCTTGTAAATTTACTATATTAATTACTTGAGTAATTTTTTTATTCTGGAAGCATATTAAATCTTTTACCCATTATTGGATATTCGATTTCTCAAAGGAAAAGTATTCTGAACATGAATTATACATTATATATAATCACTTTCCATCACTAATATTTTATGTGAAATGTATGGTCTATATACCCTAAATTTTGAATAAAATATGGATCAGAAACACAACTTTTGGAAGAAGACCAACATTTGAAGAACAAACTTATGGTTCATCATAACAAATTTTTAATCAGTATTACATTGTCAAACATAATTTTTGTGTTTATCTCTATAAAGATAAACTCTACTGTTGACATGGTCAATGGAATGTTTTTAATTTATTATTTATTTACATATTTTTTGAAATAGTATCAATAGAATTAAATAACTCTTTAAATGTATTTAAAATCAAATTCATAAGATCTTGTTCAATAGATTAAATACTTTTTTTATTTCTAAGTCACATTATGACTTTATTTGAACATTTTTAATCCAAATATTCTGATTTATCATGAAATATTTCTTGAGTTATTTATCCAGAATGATTTTGACCGTCTAGATAAATATCAGTATTTTTATCTTCTATATATATACTGATATTTATTATTTTGATGTTAGAGAGATTTGAAGTTTAAAATATTTATCTTTGATTTTTTATTATATTTACACTTTGGAGACATAAATGTTTTAATAATTATTTGTTTGATTTTGGTCGCTAAAACTGTATATTCTTATTAATAGATTACCATAATTCGACAGAGTTCCTATATAATATACACTATAGAGACATACATGTTTGATCATCTGCATTGTTTTCTATCTACTATTGTGTAAATAAATTCTATGACATTAAATAGTATTTTTATTCTACTATTTTTTATTAAATATCATAAACAACCGTCAATTGATGTTGGGACTGTGTTCTAAATCTATTTCAATATCAACATCCTAATCTATTATTTATTTTATAATATCGGATTCTCATACTCAGTTAATGGTGGAGTATTAGCTTATCATACAAAGCTATAGTTTTTTAGGTTCCCTATAAAAGAATCACAAAGCCCTATAAAATCATAACTATAAATATTCAACTACCTACACTCATTTATAAAAGTCCATAGAAAAATGATGTGCTAGTTAAAATTTTACCAAGACCGTGGAGAGAATATTGGTAGAGTGTATTAATATTTTTCGTTTCATTGAACCACTATACATCACTATGTTCTTTCCTTTATTTATTTATACTACTTAAGAAATATCTAAGAGAGAAGGAAATTATAACATTAATATTAAGAGGGAAGTTTAGTTTTTTACAATTTTTTATAGGAAAAAAATTCACCCCCTCGTATATCTTCATATATTTCATTCAGACCTAATATATATTTTTGATGAATATTCAGATGAGTATAGTCACTATACCCCAATATTAAGATGGGTATGCTTTGGGGAGGTATGAATAATAGAAATACATGCCCAAGATATCCTCAAACTCCACTAATTTAAGTATGAAGATATTTTCTGGGAGGATCAGTCAAAAAACGATAACCGGAGAGAAGTTTTATATAACGACCCAAAGTTTTTCAATGGAAATTAACTTCTTAAAATTATGTCGTAAAATCACATGAATACAAAACATAATGAACTAATAGGTTCTGAGTGACATTTATACAAAAGTTTGTCACTTCTGTGTTTAGAATTTCAAAAATACGACATACACAGTTGTGTTCAAGATGATATTTGGAGTCTAATGAAACAAAAATAATTTTTGTTGAATATTAACGTACCCTTGTGAATAGTGAAATACCCATATGAATAGTAATATGACCCTTATGAATAGTAAATCATCCAACATTATTGTAACCTTACCCATGAATAATTATATAAAATATAGACATCTTAAGAAGTAAAAATTTGACTTTAGTAAACGTTTTGGTATTTTGTAAGTCATAAATAATTAATTATAATTAATTAATTAATTTGAAAGAAAATGCATTATCTTAACATGTGTTCATTAATTATCAAATCAATGTCTTATAGTTTTTAGATAATTTTATATGACTCTATGTAATTTTTGAAAGCACTATAAAATCATTTTTAATTTTAAAAAATAATTTAAAGTAAATGAGGATTTTAATTAAATATTCAATTAATCATATTTAGAAAATTATTTTTGAAAAATGGAATTCTTTTTTGGATTTTACACGTCAAAAAATGGTAGGGTTAAATTTTTTGGAATTTTCTGAAATACATAAATTTTGTTATGAATACTGAATTACCGTAATTTACAAAAATAAGCTACATAAGCTAATTATAGAGTCATGTGTGATTTTATACTGATGTAAGCCCACTTGGTTCGGGATCACATGATAAAATTACTATTCTTGGTCATTCATGATTCACTATTCTTTATCTTCAGGGAAATTGATAAAATAATGAATTTTATATTAAGGAAACCTCTCTCCCCTCCACTTTAAAAACCACCCTATACGCCCTCATTTACTCACACCTCTGAAGCTCCAATCATTGTATAAACACTTCCAAAAAATATTCCCTAGCACCTATCCCACTTCCAAGAGCTTCTGGTCTCATCAAAAGACCATGCATAGATTCCTTAAGGAGGATCTCAAGAGGAGGATTTAAGAGGTAATTTCTCTCCCTCTTCTCCTTTAATTTCCTTTCATGTTCAAGTTCATTTCTTGATCTCTCACCACCTATATTCATCCAAATGGATTTGTAACCCCAGTATTATACATGTACTAGAATTATATGATGCTAATGGGATATTATATCATACAACCCCCTTTCCCTCTTCTTTTTATCTTATTAAAGAGAACTTTGTTCGTGAGGAGTTAATTTATAACCTTCAAAAACGACATGTTTTCTTCTTCCATTACTACCTTCAGATCTAGTCATGAAACAATTTTTAGGGTTGAACCAGAATTTTTTATATGTATTATATCCTATTTGAATTTCTGGAACTAACTTATGACCATATTACTAGTGATAAAATTAAACAAGTTCATTGTGATCGAAAAATTTCTCAAATTAACCCAAACAATCATCATTTAATTCTTATCTAATGATTCATCCACATGGATATAATATATTTAATTATAATATCCTTAAAAATCATTTAATATCATTAATAACATGTAATATCAGTTCTATATGTTCACCCATGTTCTACCTGAACTTTAATTTAAGAATACAAGTGAACCACTCAAGAAAACCATAAAAACAAACATTCGCGAACAATGTTTTTAAAATATATAACTCATCCAGAGGCACATAAAATCACTTAATGAAACAATAATGAACCATATTAATGAACACAAGGTTCTTTATTTCTAATTAATTAATACAATGTCATTATACAGGACATTAATATGAAGGAAGCATTCAGATACAAGGTAAGGGGAAATTCTCGAACCCAACTTTCATCCTTCGGGTTCTCCCTATTTCACTCTATTTTTGATATGGATACTCCTTAAAGATAATTTTTTCATCATTTTATTTAATTTTATATTATATACATGTTTATTACTGGTTTTTATGTCAAACAAAATGTTTTCCAAAAGAACACTTATTTTAAGAACACACCTTTTGCTTCGCTCTCAATGTGGACGGTTCTTGTAACATGTATGATATTCCCTATTTAATTTGGGAACCCAATGTTTATGAATGTTTTCTTATGATATTTAACCCATTACATTACATGGGTTAGTTATGTTTGATTTTGATATATTTTCCATGTGGTGAGCATGATAATGATAATGTTATGATGTGACGGGTGCACCTGGAATTATATAGCGCAATATAAATGTTTGAATGTGACAGGTGTGCCCAAAATTATACAACGCTACAATGCATTGGGTAAAGTGATGAACCTCATGAGTAAATTTGAAATTAATTGTGAACAATATTATATGTTGGTTCACAAGTATGTGTGGTAGTTAACCACTAAGGCATGATGTTTCATTATTATGCATTGCCACATTTCAAGTCTTATATTTAGGCTTCCTCTCATGTTCATGATCTTTTTTCCATGTTATTATTATCATCACCCCATGATATATTGTTCTTATTTGTCCTGTTATTGGGATTCTAGATCACCCCTTTTTATGTATATTCTTAGGTTGATATATGTACTAAGGAGAGGACAAGTGATAATAAGAATCCAGAGAAGAAGAAATTAAATAAATGTTTATGCTTAATGTTGTAATTGTTATGTATGGTCCTATTTTTCCCAAGAATATAAACCTTTAGATCCTCTATGTTTAATACTATTATATTGTTTATATTTAAAATGATGTAATAGTAATGTAAGAAAAGGTAGGGTTTCTATAGTTGGTATTAGAGGAATGGTTTAGTTAATTTGGGAATTAGGATTAGTGAACCCTAGAGAAAACCTCTAGCATGAGACTAAGTACAAATATGCACACAAGAGTATTTACATAGGGGTCCCATATGTTATTTTTTTGGTATAATGTGTTTAAATGAATAAGTTATTCATGTCTTGTTTACTTATGTTTTGTTCTATCCTTTTCTATTTTAGAAAATGGTGGGAACCAGGAGAAATCAGGGCAACAACTCGTGTGAGGGACAATGCAACAATTACCCAAATGACATCCCCAATGATTTGGGAGGTAGAGTTCAAAACTTCATGGAGATGCTTACCCAATTATCTTAGGTTATGAACAATAACCACAATAATGGGGAACGTCCTCCTTAACAAAAGAGGAAGAAGCTGGCTATCGAATGTTTTATGCGGCAACAACCACCGACATTAAGTGGATCCTCTGATCCACTAGTTGCGGAATAGTGGGTCAACTCAATGGAGAAGATCTTTTTTGTTCTTCATTGTTCTGAGATGGAGAAGGTGACCCAAGCCATTTATTGTCTATATGGAGAAGCCGATCAATGGTGGGATTTTATTAAGAACACCAAACCAAGGGAGGAAATTGAAGAGATGGAATGGGAAGACTTTAAGATAATGTTTCTTAACAAGAATTTCACAAGAACTCTTCGCACAATGATGGAGATAGAATTCATAGATCTCACGAAAAAAGAAGGAGAATCTATTAAAAATTATGATGAAAATTTTACAAGGATTGCAAGGTATGCTTCGGGTTTTTTATCAACAATGATAGAAAAATTGATAGATTCTTTAGTGGATTAAAACCAATTCTTCGAAAGGCTCCTGAAATTCAAGACTTTGGGAGTTATGAATATGTTGTTTGATGAGGCCTTAAAGTGGAGATGTAGTTTGGAGAATGGTCCCATGTATATGGGGATAAGAAACTAAATATGGAGTTTCAAGATTGAGGATCTAATGACAAAGGTGGGAAGAAAACTCTGCGACCCACATGCCAAAAATGTGGAAAGTTCATCCATGGGAACTGCCTCAAAGGGAAGAGGAAATTATTAAAGAATGGGAAAGAAGGAAACCATGCTCTAGAGTGTCAGAAAGACACGAAAAGGAAGGAGAATGTGGCCGATGAAAGGAGATAACCACTCATGGTTCAATGCTACAGCTGTAGGGAGCTAGGGCACTATGCAAACCAGTGCACTAAACCTCGATTTCTCAAGGGTAATCAGCGTCAACAGCCACCAAAGACAAAGGGTCAAGGGAAGTCTTATCACATCACTACTGTGGAGGTTGAGAATGATAATGAACTCGTACAAGGTACACTTCCTATTCAAACAAGATTCTCAAAAGTGCTATTTAATTCTGGTTCTACGCATTCCTCTATATCTTGAAAATATTTCTTGAACTATAGAATCGAAGCCCCGAAACATTGAATTAGAGATATCATTAAAAACACTAAGTGGTGCAATCATAAAAAACCTAGTGTTTGACTACTATCCTGTTGGCGTATGTTGGAAGATTCTTCCAGTGAGAATTTTAATACTTCTTTTGGTGGAATTCGACGCTATAATGGGAGTGGATTGGATCTCATTATATAGATCACAAATAAATTGTCAGGAAAAGGAAATATCTTTTCATATTCTGAACCATCCCATGATCCTCTAAAAATGCGAGGAAGATCATGAATATCATTTGAAAAATCCTTCAATGGTGTGGGTGTTGATTCCCTATGAATAAGCACACCTCGCACAAATGGTTGAGTCGAAGGAAAGTTCCAACCTTGATGAAATGCCCATCGTGAGGGAATACAATGATGTATTTCCCGAAGAGTTACCTGGAATTCTCTCGGATTGTGGGGTTGAGTTCTCAATTGAACACAAACCCGGAGCTACTCTTATCTCATGGTGTCCCTATAGGATGGCTCCTATCAAACTGAAGGAGTTAGAGAAGTAGCTGCAAGAGCATATGGACAAAGGGTTCATTCGCCCTAGTGCATCACCATGGGGTGTGCCAGTGCTCTTTATATAGAAGAAGGATGGAACAATGCGGCTGAGTATCAATTATCGAGAACTCATCAATATCCCCATAAAGAACAAGTATCCTCTCCCAAGGATTGATGACTAGTTCGACCAGTTAATAGGAGCTCAATACTTCTCAATGGTGGATCTTCATTCTGGATATCTTCAGGTAAAGGTGAAGAAGGAAGATATTCAGAAGAATTCCTTCTGAACAAGGTATGGGAACTATGAGTTTTTGGTGATTCCATTTGGACTTACTAATTCCCCTAAAATCTTCATGGATTTGATGAATATAGTCTTTAGACATTACCTCGACAAATTTGTGGTAGTGTTTATCGATGATATTCTCATCTACTCCAAGAGAAAGGAGGAACATGAAGAACATATAAAACTTGTGTTTGCAACATTGAGAAAGGAGAAGTTGTATGCTAAGTTCAGCAAGTGTGACTATTGGATGAAGCAAGTCACGTTTTTGGGACATGTGATCACAAGTGAGGGAATTTTTGTGGATCCTTCAAAAACAAAGGCAATTGAGGAATGGGCCAAGCCCTTTAGTGTCATAGAAATCTGTAGTTTTCTTGGATTAGCAGTGTACTACTGACGTTTTGTGATAAAAGTACCATGATTGTCAAGACCTATAACTAAGTTAGCATGGAAAGGGGTAAAGTATGTTTGAACGGAATAATGTGAGCGAAGCTTCAAGTAGCTAAAGATAAGGCTAAGCACTGCACCTGTACTCACACTACCAAAAAGTGGAGAATGTTTTTTGATATATAGTGATGCTTAAAAGAATGGATTGGGTGGTGTACTCATGAAAAATGACAATTTGATATCCTACGCCTCACAACAGTTGAGGATCCATGAGCAGAACTACCAGACATATGATCTAGAGCTGGCAGCCATAATATTTTCCTTGAAAATCTTGCAGAACTAGCTTTATGTCGACAAGTGTGACATATGCACCGACTATAAGAGCCTCAAGTATATATTTACACAAAAGGAGCTCAACCTGTGTCAAAGGAGATGGTTAGAGATAATCAAGGATTACAATTTCTCTATTCACTATCATCTTGGAAAGGCGAACAAGGTAACTATTGCTCTAAGATGAAAAGAACCTGCTATTCTATCCATGTTACAGATTGAGAAAGACCCTATAATCATGGATATGCAAAAAATGGATTTAGAAATCATAAGGGTAGGGGAGACATCCTACCATTCCCTAATTATTGCGCAACAATCCATCCATGAGAATATTAAGGAAGCAGAAATAGATGATGTGGAGATACAAAAGAGGGTGAATGTAGTAAAGGAAGGGAGGCTGGAGGAGTTCCATATCAATGGTGATGGTGTGATTTGGTGTGGAATGTGGCTTTGTGTGCCTTCATCACCCAGGATAAAGAAGGATCTATTGACAATTCACATAGCTCAACATTCTCTATCCATCATGGGAGTACCAAGATGTACCATGATCTCCGAGAACACTTCTGGTGGGATAACATGAATAAGAAGATTGCAAAATATTTATCAATTTGCTTGGTATGTAAACAAGTTAAAGCTGAGCAACAAAACTCCAATGGTATGATGAATCCATGTACTATACCCATGTGGAAATGGGAAAATGTTACAATGGACATTGTCACGGGTCTCCCGAAGACGTTGAAGTGAAATAATGCGATATGGGTTGTGGTTGATCGACTCACCAAGACTTCCCATTTAATCACTATTCAGGAAAATCTGTCGCTTTAAAAACATTCAAAGATATATGTGAAGGAAGTATTTAGACTACACGGTGTTCCACTCGCAATTGTCTCTGACCGTGATCCAAGGTTCACATCTAAATTCCGAAAAATCCAGCAACATGTTTTTATTACTGAATTAAATTTCAGCATGGCCTATCACACCCAAACTGATGGCCAGTCAGAAAGGACTATTCAGACGGTTGATGATATGATATGTTCATTCTCTCAATAATTAAAAGGAGGATGGAACAGAATATCACATTGGTTGAGTTCTCATACAACAATAGCTTCCAATCGATTATTCAAATTGCTCTATAAGAAGATCTGTATGGAAAGCGATGTAGAACTCCAACCTGTTGGGATGAAGTTGGTGAATGAAAGCTATATGGACCTGATCTTGTACAAGAGATGATAGAGAAGGTTCATGTCATCCAGAAACACATCAAATCATATCAATGTAGGCAAAAGAGCAATACTGACAACCGTCGAAGGGACTTGGAGTTCGATGATGAAGATAAAGTCTTCTTTCGAATATCTCCATGGAAGAGATTCATGCGATTCGGGATGAAAGTGAAGCTAATCCCAATGTATATTGTCCCCTTTGAGATCCTTGACCACATAGGATCCATGAACTATCATCTTGAACGTCCACCGAATATGGCTCACGTTCATGATGTGTTTCATGTATCACTACTGAGGATGTACATATCGGACCCCTCACATGTACTAAACTCAGAGGTGGTGCAGCTGGAAGATGATATCTCCAATGAGGAGTAGCCAGTTAAGATTCTGGATCAGAGAGATAAGGTTCAATGCAACAAGACAACCCATCTTGTCAAAGTGTTGTGGAGGAACCATATGTTTTAGGAAGCAACTTGGGAACCAGAAGAGGCAATGAAAAAGAAACACCCTCTCCTGTTTGGGTAAAGTGAAATTTCAAGGGCGAAATATCTTAAGGGGGGAAGAGTGTAACGACCCAATGTTTTTGAATGGAAATTCCATTCATAAAATTATGTCATAAAATCACATGAATACCCAATATAATGAACTACTACATTCTAAGTGACCTTTAAACATATGTTCGTCACTTCAGTGTTTAGAATTTCAAAAATCCACACACACGGTTGTGTTCAAGATGAATTTTGGAGTCTAATAAAACAAAAATATTTTTTGGTTAATAGTAACGTATCCTTGTAAATAGTAACCTCTTTTTTTGAATATTAATATGACCCTTATGAATAGTAAATCATCCAACATTAGAGTAACCATATCCATGAATAATTAAATAAAATGTAGTCATCTTAGGAAGCGACAATTTGACTTTAGATAACGTTTTGGTATTTTGTAAGTCAAAAATAATTAATTATAATTAATCAATTAATTTAAAAGAAAATTTATTATCGGAAAATGTGTTCCTTAATTATCAAATCAATGTCTTAATGTTTTTAGATAATTTTATAAGACCCTACGTAATTTTTTAAAGCACTATAAAATCAGTTTTATTTTTAAAAACTGTTTTTTAAGTAAATTAGGATTTTCATTAAATATTAAATTAATCATGATTAGATAATTATTTTTGAAAAATTGGATTCATTTTAGGATTCTACACATCAAAAAATGGTTGGGGTATGTTTTTGGGATTTTTCTGAAATACATGATTTATTGATGAATAGTGAGATACCGTAATTTACTAAAATAAGCTAAACAAGATAATTATAGAGCCGTGTGTGATGATATACTGATCTAAGCCCACTTGGTTCGGTATCACATGATAATGTTACTATTCTTGGTCATTACAGACTCACTGTTCCTTGTCTTAGGGGAAATTAATAAACTAATGAATTTTATATTAAGGAAACCCCTCTCCCCTCCACTATAAAAACCACCCTTCAAACCCTCATTTCCTCACACCCCTCTTGCTCCAATCCTTCTCTATACTCTTCCCAATAATCTTCCCTATCCCCTCTACCACGTCCAATAGCTTCTCGTCTCATCAAAAGTCCAATCTTAGCTTCTTTAAGAAGTTTCTCAAGATGAGGATTTAAGAGGTAATTTCTCTCCCTCTTCTCCTTTAATTTCCTTTCAAGTTCAAGTTCATTTCTTGATCTCTCACCACTTATCATCATCCAAATGGTATTTTAACTCCACAATGATACATGTAATAGAATTTTATGATGATAATGGTATATTATATCATCAAAACCTCTTTCCCTTTTCCTTTATGTTATTAAAGAGAATGTTGTTCGTGAGGTGTTAATTTATCACCTTCAAGAACAACATGTTTTCTTCATCTATTACTTCCATTAGATCTGTTCATGGGACCATAGTTATGGTTGAACCAGAATATTATATATGTATTTTCACATATTTAAAGTTATATAACTAACTAATGACCATAATACTAGTGATAAAATAAAACAAGTTCATTATGATTGAAAAATTGCTCAAATTAACCCAAACAATCATCATTTAATTCTTATCTAATGATTCATCCACATGGGTCTAATATAATCATTATAATAACATTAAAAATCCTTTAATATCATTAATAACATGTAATATTGGTTCTTTTTTTAACCATGTACTACCCGAACTTCAATTTAAGAATACAAGTGAACCACTCAAGAAAACCATAAAAACAAACATTCCCGAACAATGTTTTAAAACACTATAACTCATCCAAAGTCATATAAAATCACTTAATGAAACCATAATTAACCATATTAATTTACAAAAGGTTATATACTTCTAATTAATGAATATAATTTCATTATACAGGACATTAATTAGAAAGAAGCATTCAGATATAGGGTAAGGACAAATTCTTGAACCCAACTTTCATCCTTCGGGTTCTCCCTCTTTCACTCTATTTTTGATATGGTTACTACTTAAACATTATTTTTTAATCATTTTATTTCCTTTTCTAGTATATACATGTTTTTCACTGGCTTTTATTTCAAAAAAAATTTCCAAAATAACTCTTCTTTTAATAATACACCTTTTGCTTCTCTCTCAAAGTGGATTGTTCTTGTAACAAGTATGATATTACCTATTTCTTTTGGGAACCCAAAGTTTATGAATTCATTCTTATGAGATGTAACCCATTCCTTTCCATGGGTTAGTGATTTTTAATTTTAATATATGTTCCATGTGGAGAGCATGATAATGATAATTTTATGATGTGATGGGTGCGCCCGGAATTACATAGCTCAATATGAATGTTTGAAAGTGACATGTACGCCTAGAATTATATATCACTCCAATGCATTGGGTAAATTTTATAACCTCATGAGTAAATTTGAAATGAAGTGTTAAAAATATTACATCTTGGTACACAAGTATGTGTTGTAGTTAACCACTAAGACATGGTGTTTCATTATTATGCATTTCCACATTTCTAGTCTTATATTTATGCTTCCTCTCATGTTCATGATAGTTTTACCATGTCATTATTATGATCACACCGTGATATATTTTTCTTATATATCCTTTTACTGGGATTCTAGCTCACCCCTTTTGATGTATATCCTCAAGTGGCTACATGTACTAAATAGAAGAGAAAGTTCTAATACGAAGCTAGATAAGAAGAAATTAAATAAATGTTTATGCTTGATGTTGTAATTGTTATGTATGGTCCTAGTTTTCCCACGACACTAAACCTTTGGATCCTTTATGTGTAATAATTTTATGTTGTTTATCTTTAAAATTATGTAATAGTAATGTATGAAAAGGCAGGGTCACTATATTATAAACCATGCAAAAAATAATTTTCATATTCACTATTCTCATAGATAACATATCCTCTAAATTTTGAGGTGGCATTTGAATATTTCTTCTAAACATTAAAGATATAAACTAATGTGTAGAATCATAATCAAATAGAAATTTATCTGTTCTTGAATGAATAAATATCATACTTATCACCACATCATTGTACAGCTCCATCTCATTAGTAAAGATAGCATAAGTCCTACCTTGTTGCCATGGAGGTCATTGTTTATTTCCTGTGAAAACCCTTAGCATAGGGAAATTGTTTGCATAACGCCTATTTTCCTTGTAGTTGTAACATTACACCACTGGTTGAGTGTCAATCTGAACCTTCCTTTATTATTCTACATTAGATGGATTTTTCATATCCCTTCGTCAATTCTTCGCCAGATGTCAATGATTTCCACATTTGAAGCAATTCATGGTGCCCTTTAGACAGTTACCAAGATACTTCTTCTCAAAACATTTACTTGTGGGATATTCGGGCTTCTTTCGATCATGGGATATGATTGTTGAATCACCCATGTTGTTCTCTATTTTTTAGGTTCTTGTTACCAGGCCCACGAGACTACTGAGAGTCCCAAATCTCTATTTAATCCTTAAAGGAAAAACATACAAACTCCTCATAACTATCTATGTCTCGAATCATGAACACCTTCCATAGACTCGGTTTTATCCCTCTAAAGAAGAGACCCACCTTGATTTCAGAGTTCATGAAAAAACCTAAGGTGTTTCTTTCAAGACTTGTAATGTTTACCTCAGACACCCTGATGGATCATATTTCATCACCTTGAGACCAAGGAACTCTATTTTCATCTTGATAGGGAGAGTTTGAGGATAATATTTATTGAAAAACGATCTCTTTAATTCCTCAAAATACATGGAATCAATTACATATTTGGGCTTTGTATTCTTGACCAGTGTCCACCACTAATAAGCTTTCCCATCAAAATGATAGAATTCTAATATAACATTCTCTTGTGACAAGAACTGGAGGATAAATAATATCTTTTCAATGGTGTTAATACATTTTTCTAAGAGGAGGGGATCAGAAGATCCACTAATCATGGGATTCCTTTTCCACATAAAGGATTCAACAAAAAAATTCTCTTTCCTTAGAGGAGGAGGGTCTTCAACATGATTCATGTTATTATTCATAACATGATCCTGCTTAGTAAGTATTTTCATGATGTTTTGAGCACCCATTACCATCATATCAGGCATATATTTTGGGAAACAATCAGATTTTCTATCACATTTATTATTGGAATGTGTTCTTAAATTTATCTTAATTAACTAAGATAAAAAATGTACAATTAAAAGGATTTAATACATAGATATTGATCATAAAAAACGTTGAACATTAAAGTATAAACATGTAATTTATATGTATATCATAGCTTGTGATTACATAGGTTTAAATCAAGGTTATACTTGATCTATTTATTAACTTATATTCCTATGTGATTTCTTATTCCTTTAAAAATGGATTGTACTATGATCCTGAATTTACCAAACCATATCCCATAAGAGTTCCAAATAATTATTGTAACAAGGCCATTTGTCATGTACCAGGATACCCCAGGTCAGGCTTGAAACTCCCTGATAGAGTTTTCACTCCTAGCTACTTCTGTTCAGAGACACTGCTACCTATTTGTATATAGGAATATATATTTTTTATTGATAAACCACTTAATCTATACTTACCAATGTTTAGGGATGTTTTCTTATACATAGTCTCATACTTATAGTTCATATTAATGTGATATATTCCTAATCTCCAAAAATAACTAGACCATCATATTATACCAACTATAGTGACCCTAGACTTTTACATATAACATTACATGATTTTAAACATAATTATACATCATAGTACTAGCCAAGGATTGTAAAGTCTATTGACTTGGTAGACTTGGTATATAATCAAACAATATAAAAATAACATTTTATTTAAAATCCATAATGATCATCTATCTTCCATTGTGATCATACATCAGTATATGATAACATGTGGATAGCATGAACAAAGGGATGAGCTAAAATCCCAGTAATGGAATAACCATAACAACAAAGCATTATCACATGAGATAGAAGGCATGATATGATTATATAAAAAGTAATGTAACATAAAGAATCATAACATATAAACCTGGGATCATTTAAATATGGAATAATATAAATGTGGCCAAAACATAACACATGAATTTCTTATGATTGAAGGATAACTTCCAAGACTGATTCCCATCGTATCACAACACTCTGCTAACCACCAAAACAGTTGCATATAATACCACAAGCCAAGGCTAACTGCCAAGACCATGACACATAATGTCTCATGAGACATAAAGTTACCCAATGCATTGGAGTGATATCTGGGGAAACTCATCATACATTTCATCAATATGTTTTCCACGTTAAAAATCATACCTAATAAATCATACACAAACATAAGGGTTACCCATGGAAAGAATTGGGTACCACAATCCTGAAATAAATCATAAACAATGGGCACATCACAATAGTGTCCATGAAAGAAGGAATTAGAACATACATGGACGTTAATATGGTAAAACAGGCTTATATAATGGTAATTTATGTAAAACCTATTTGACAACAATAAATAAATGTACTTGAGAAATTTTAGCATTAAATCATTTATGTGCGGTTTTAAAAAAATACAATATATATTTTAAAATAGAAAAGGGAAATAATCATTTATATTAAACTATAATTTAACCTAGAATGTTTTATAATAAATTTAATGATTTCTTAAAGAAAACGGTGGCTTAAAATTGAGGATAGAGTGAATGTGAAATTGGTTAAATATTTGGGAAGTTACCTTGAAACAAGTTTTCTTATTGGGATGTATCGAGGAAGGAATAACATAAAATAATGTATATCCCCAAAAGATAAGAAGGATGGATCCTAAAACATGATTTTGGATCATATAAATGTCATTTATAATTTTTACATAAAAAGAAAATATAACTTCATTTTGGTAAAAAGAATGAGTGAATAACCCTAAGGGAAAAAGGTGGTTGGGGTATAATTTATTTCAAATTATCAGTATGGTACCAGGTGTACTTAAGAGAGAATCATGAGAGGGAACATTGTTTATCATCACTTATATACAGCGATGGATGTAATTTGGAGTTAATAAATCATACTACATAATCATGTATTTCACATAAAATGGCATAGCATAGAGGACATTCTTGAATAAAAGTGAAACAGAGAGGATACCTTACCTTAAGTCTGTTAGTGTCCTCCACTTGTTAATTATGACCTGAAGAAATTGATTATGTTTATTAATTAATAATTAAATAATTTATTCTATATGTAAAATATTTATTATAACCTTTTTAAGTTCATTAATGACCTTCTTATGGGTTAAGGGGTTCAATTACATTGTTCAGGTCCGTTTGTTTTTGTTTGTTTTTATGATGGATTTTAATTATTCTCATGAATAGAAAAACATATAAGATGAAAGTTTCTGTCTATAATTGAAGTTATATGACATTAGTGAGAATACATGAGATAACATGGTTGTAAATTTTATTTGGTTACTTGGAGTGAAGTCAAATCATTATATAAAACATTTCTGATAGACACTTGAATTTATTTTAGAGATATTACGCACAATTTACTTGTTTTGTATTATTAATTTAAATATTGAGTTAATTAATGTAAAAGAACAATAAAAAAGTTAAAATACACATATAATAGTATGGATCATCCATATAAATGGTTTTATGACCATTATTGATGATAATAACAGAAATTGATAGCTTGTCGTCCTAGATTGTTCAAATTAACACATCTCAAACAGTGTTTTCATTTCTATGAAATAAAAGGTGATAAAAGGAGAAATGTTAATTAATTATCCCATTATCATAATAATAATATAGAACATCTATGTTACTAGAGTTTTCATTCCATTTGGGAGAAGGTGGGTGAGGAAAGAAACAGTAAAAAAATAACTTAAAATAATTGGAAAGAGGAATTTACCTCTTGAGTTTATCTCCTTTGAGGACCTCTTAAAGGGAGATTATTTGGTCTTTTGAGGAGACCAAGGGCTATTGGACGTGGGGAATAGGCTTGGGGATTGATTTGGAAAAAACATATGTATGGTCAAAGGATTCATAGAATTAAAGATAAGGGGCAAGGAGGGGTGGTATTTTTTTCTGGAGGAGAAGATGGTTTTCATAATATTTAATTCATTAGTTTATTATTTTCCTTTATGGAAAAAAATAGTGACGATTCCTTGAAAAAAAAATAAGTTCATTTTAGTTCTAAGATATTGAGCATAAATCGGAAAATCATCATCAAGGAATTAATAAATCCATTATTTATCATTTTTCATAAATTATCGAATTTTACAGTACATAAAAATTCATGTATTTTAGAAAAATAAAAAACATTCACCATAAAAATATATTGATGTGTAGAATACAAAAATGAAATTAATTTTTAGAAAATAATTATCTAAATATGATTAATTTAATTTTAAATTAAAATCACAATTTATTCTAAAAACAGTTTTAAAACATTTATTTAATAATTCTAAAATATTTTTACATCATACATTCACTTGAATCATATTTATATACTATAATAGGTAATTTTAGTATTCATTAGGGCATATCAATATTCATAAGGGTGATATTACTTTTCCAATGGGTATGTTACTATTCACCAAAATTATTTTTTTCTTATCAGACGCCAAACATATTACTGATCGCAACCGTGAATGTTAGATTTTCGAAATTCCAACGACAGAAGTGTAAAAAGTTTGTTTGAAGGTTACATAGTACTTAGTAGTTCATGGTGTTTTTATTTCATTTGAATAATTAACATAATTATAAGAAAGAAATTTCCATTTAAAATTTTGGGCCGTTAGAAAATACACTATATTGAAACAAAGTAAAGCATTATATAGTGGAAAATGGGTGGGTATATTATCCCATCATGTGAGATTCATTTTAAATTACCATTGAAACATCAAATATCATCCCCCTAAAAATTATAGTATATAGGTGGAATCACAAATTATATACACTAAAATTAGTATCTAAACACGTTCTATATTTATTCATCATATATAATGGTCCCATTATGCTTTTATGTAAGTTCTATATCCAGAAGTAAGATTTTTTATTAACAGTCACTGATTGGACCATTGATATTAGTCAGTAGCATAGATTTGGGTGCTTCATAGGTGATGATTAATAATTAAAGTTAGTCCCATAATATATGGTATAGAACTTGGTCCTCCATTATTTTTTCCACTGCACCTAGAATGTCAAATTGTGTGGGTCTATTGGATAATTGAGGAGACAAGGTCATTCTCTTCAACAAATATCCACTAAGGCATGCTACCACCAAGCCAAGTGAAAATTGGATTATAAAAAATGACTTTTGTGTGTCCTTTCCCCCTTTATTTTTCTTATAACTTGATACAGCCTCTCCAATGTTGGAATGATAAAATTTGATAGTGCCTCTGATGTTAGTTCTACTTCCATCACAATGGTATTTACTCTCAACTTAGAATGATCATATTGTGCTTATAGAAACCACTAACTAAGGAACCTGGATAAAGGCCTACCAATTAATGGCCAAGACTCCATAAAGAACATTATTTAATGATGGTTGATAATTCTATTTCATCTATCTTCACCACAATTTAATGGACTGGAAATTAAATTCTCTAATTGTTACCCTCAAAAATGAAATGTTTGTTGTGGAAGATATTTGTCCTAGAGACATGTAATTGTGATATCATTTACATAATGGGAATGTGGATGTCATATTTTTGAATTGTAATATAATTCATAAGTCCATGTCAATATAAATTAATTTTTTTTTGATAATGGTTAGTTGAGATCAGATGACCCAAGAAGACATAACCTGTCATTATGGCATGACATGATAATGTTCCATGTGTTGAGCTCAATATCCTTGGTCATCTTCTCTATTCATGTGGTGACTTTAGTAACTAAAAAAATTATGTGCGACCCATTTTTTAATTAAAATAATTAATTCAAAAATATCCATTAAATATAAAAATTAAATGAATATATTGAAATACCCCGGAGTGAAGATAATCCATGTATGGGGACAACAATGTGGAACGCTGAAAAGGGAATCAATTTCACTTAGAAATAGTACCACAAAGAGCTGTCACATAATAGTTTTAAAAATTCTTTTACATAAATAATGATAAATGATGTTAAAACTTTTTCTCAGGAAGTTTTAATATCTTTTTCCAGATAATCACTAGTAAATCAATTTTAGGAATTTTGAATACCATTTTATAAATAACAGATTTTAAAACTAATGTTTTCACATCACATTACATATAAATACAAATTAAATATCTTTCTATGTGGTGTTTTAACATCAATTATATGAATAAACAATGTTCCAATTAAAATTATAGTTCCCACACCAGTGATGTTTTAATTTTTTTGACAACAAACCTTTTTATTTTCAAATTGACACATAAAATATATTACAATGGGTTACAGTTTTTTTTGGAATATTATACATTTTTTCAAAATCCAAGATTTTTCATTTCTATCACACTCCTTATATTTACATTTCATTCCAACGGTTCTTTATTTATGGATTTCACCATGCTATTTATATTTTTGACCCATTATTTAATCCATTTATGAATAATTTTCATTACTGATATACTAGTTAATGATTTATTTTTATGATAAAGAATACTTATTTCAATCACGTAAAAAATATAATGATTCTTCATGATATTTACATTGAATAATGTGAAATTCCTTACAAGATGCTGCTTCTGAATCATAATGAAATATTCTCTCCAAAAAACAATAATTCAATTGAAACCATAACTAGAATAAAACTTATATCAAACCACTATGTTTTTACTTCAATTGGTTTCTTCAAATTTAGTCATTAATTATATTGTATATTATTTTCATTGAGTAATCAGAATTGTTATAATTTGATAAAATAAACACATTCAATAATGGATATAAAAATAAATTAAGTTGAAAGTATTTAATTTTTATATAAATAATTATTTTTATGATGGTTATTAAAACCTATATTAAAAATATACTTACTAAATCTCTATTAATGTCATCATTTAAAAACCAACATTAAAAATATTTATTTTTTATAAAAACCTATTTTTATACTATTGTAGGTAACATGGGTTAGACACCTTCCCATATGTCACTTCACTTAACCCCCATCCCTGAAGTTGCTTCACCCAGGTGTAGATTCATAATGGGCATTGATTCATCTAGCTCAATACACTTAAAAAAAGAAAATAAAGAGGATATGTGCCCAACTAAACTAGAGTGAGGTACTTGAGTTGAAAAAAGTGAGAAAGTCCAGGTTTCACATAAGTCAAATGTATGAATGGAAGATGGTTATTCTGTCACAATTTAGAAAGGTGGATCCATTATTTTCACTCTAATATCTAGATAGATCACCAGTTCATATATCATTGATATAAGTTTACATGACATGACACATAATATTAGTGCACAAGTTCCATTTTTATCATCAAACCTATTTTAAAATACATTCCTTTGAAGAAACTTTCTAAATTTAGTAACATTTACCTTATAATTTTATCCTCTTCATCCAGATCACATGCAATTATAAAGATGTTTATTTTATAGTGCTCATTTTTTTGAAGGGTAGAGACTTAATTAAGAAATGAAATTATTCAGTGAAAGGAGTGGTGTAATGGTGCCCAACTATCTTGGAAAAACTAGGTCATGTTTCTTGGGTAACCCTACATGATGCCTAGGTTTCTTTTATTGGCCTCTCAAAGCATTCCCAAGTTTCATTATCCAAGCCTCATCATGAAACTATGTATATCTGTGATCATAAACATCTATCACATACATGATCGGCCTATACACCCTCCTTTAATTCCATAGTACATACACAAGGCACCTTAAATGATCAACCCATATATCCCTTACTCCCCATGATTTTCATTATATATACCTCATGGGTATCAACATGGACATATTTTTTACTTAGATATAAATATTCTCTTGATATTTTTATTCCAAATTCTCTTAAATATATTCATAAGATATTCTAAATTAAAAAATTAAAAAATTAATCAAAATAAGTGAAAATTTGGACATTCATAGATAATAATTATTTAATGCATTGATAAAGACCACATCCCTTATGATCCTTAATGACAAGGATAAAGGAGCCCATTTTTGTGGATACACCAGATCATTTTGGACCTAGTTTAGTTCCATATACTCCACCTCACTAGAGTGACATTTTCCCATATCCCACTATAGGAGGGGGTTTTATAGGGACATGTGTTGAATATACACTGAGCGGTCCATTATAGAGTAGTCATTCTCCCTAAAACTCTGTACTAGTGGAAACCACTCTCTACTCCACTACTATTGTGACACTACACCCTACATCTCCATAGTAGTAAGAAACATCTCCCTATCTCTCATGGAGGGAGACACTTCACCCATCACCTTTACCAGGGTTATCCTTTTTCCTACCGGATTAATATTGTTCCATATCCACCAGAACTATACTAGGGAGAATGTTGTTTCACCCTTTCGTAATAGGTAAGACCTTATCTTAGGTATCTTTAATAGGGTACTATATTTTTCCTAGTCCCATAAGGGATCACACATTTTCCTTGTTCTCATATCTAGTAACATATATCATAAAATTCATCCATGGTAGCCTATGATGTGTGACTCAGATATACAAACTAGCATGAAGCATATCATTCATGTATTTTAAAAATAATGGGGATCTCATTGGTTTTTCTTTATAGACAAATAGGACCCATATTGGGATTATGATCATGTATTACCTTGAGATTAATGGTCCCTTTTATGATTATATCATTAAAACCTCTCTTATATCATGATTCTAGGTTGGATGACCTATATACAACATCTGATTATCCTAGGTACCTATTATATTTCTTTATTCTACATAATATTCAATGGATATTACATGGACCTCCTATTAATTACATTTCCCAAAAACCAACATTCACCTATGTCACTATCAATATATGGAACATATTGGTTTCACCCATGTAAACACTACATATATCTTTCCCACTCTTCTTGTATTCCATGGGAATCTTATTAGGTGTAATCCCTAAAACTACATAACTAGAATGGATTCCAAATACATTCAACCATACTTCCTAGTGTTTTTTCTATATTATGATAAATGGGAATCCAAAATTAAGGGTATCTGAATGTGTAATCTCCACTATGTCTATTTCTGTCTCTCCATGTACAGAACAAATGTCTTTGTTAGACAATATATAACTAAATGGTATGGTCCTACCACATGAAAATAACCTATACAACATGGACTAAATTAAATTTCATTCTTATTAACCAAGATACATTAGACACCTCTCTGTAATTGAAACAAAAAATCACAAACTATTTCCTAATGGATTTATATACCCTATCAAATATATCCTCGATGGGATATATTCCATATGGGACCAATCCCCATTGGGGTGTATTCCCAATGAATCCACATCCTCACCTACTTTTATTCTTTGTGAGACTCATCCTAAGTGGTCTATATTCCCAATGAGTCCAATTATACCATATTCTATTTATTTACGAACATTTAGTATGAGAGAAAAAGGCTACACATGAATAAGTCCCATATAACCCATAGTTTTTAACTGTTCTTCTAATAATATATTCTGTATAAAATAAAATTGGTCATGATTGTTTATGGTGGAAATGAATTAAAAGTATCTATAATGATCATTATCACATTACCTAAAAGTTATGACCTTTCCTGATTAATAGAACCAAACTATTTTGGTTCTAATTCCCTTCATGATGATATATAAGAACCCCATTTTGAGTGCCAGCTCCCAAATTCAAAACACAATTTTTATTTCTAGAAAGAGATGAATTCTAGATCTCCCAGATTTGTGTTTTTAAACATTAACTAAACCAAATAATTATAAATAAGTTTTATAATTTCAAGTATATATTTATTTTCACATATTTTCTTGTTTTTATCAATCACTATGACAGTGATAAGTAGACCTACACTTGGATTTTGGGAAGGATTAAAAGATATATCATAAAAGATTAAGAGATTACTAGATTATGTAATAGTTATACCCCAAAGGGTATGATAATACAAGAATCATATCCTCTCAAACAATGTGCAACCAAAGCATCATTGGGAAAGCCCTAGTGACCACCTGAATTTAGAAAGCTAGTCCATGTAGGCTCAAAATGGACATAATTTGAATACCTTTTGGAAGAAATGATTTTTTTTATTTATAAATATAAAATATATGTTATATAATTATATTTTTATTTTTAAAATGATGATATATATGTTTCATTAATTTTAATATATTACTGATTTTTTTGGAATTTTCTATATTATATATTTTCAATATCAATTAAATATTTTACTTAATTACATGGAAAAAATTAATGTACATTAGTATATAAATAAATATTCCAATTTACTAATAATAAATATTGATGGATTTAATTTTTAAAATGAAATTATTAAAACGAGTGACAACATTTAATTAATATATATTTTCATTTATAAAAAATTTGATTATGATAATGGCTACATATTATAATATTTTGCAGAATAACTAATGTGTTTTTAATATAAATTATTGTTTTCCTAAATAAATGTTTTATGGAAATATAAGGTTATACTCAAAATGATATCAGTACCAATTAACTCCAAAAATGATGATGTTTTCCCATTTAATGGATTTTTTGTGGAGGTGGATCATAGTCTTCTACACCTCCTTTATCCAGTGGCTCTTGGATTTATTCCAACATTTCATTGACTGTTATACCCCTGTATCTTTAATTTTAAATTTAAAAATCTTTAATTAAAATTTTACCACAATTTTTACAATTGTGTCGATCTCAATATTTGATCACCATAATTCTTACTCCATAATCGTTTCCCACATATCCCATTGTCTATGTTTCTTAGTATTTGTCTCAATAATGTAATCAACAACATATTCTGGAAAACATTTTCTAATCCCCATGGTTTTGGATTGAGCACTAGTTTTATTTGATGCATGGTTGAATATTCCTAGCCTAAGATCCAAATTTTTATGATCTGTGCTTGCATGTATTCAAACAGCTTCTCTACAATGTACATTAGTACATGAGTGGACTTTTGAATTTAATTTCCATTTTTTTTGTTGGTAGGTTTCCCATCATTTTCTCTCAAATATTATTTTTCATCGATTAGAAAAAATATGATGTTTTTATTTTAGATTTGAGTAATCATTTCTCTGAATAATTGTGGGAAAATTTAGAATATTGTTTATTTTTCAAGTGGTTTATATAAGAAAATATTACTTGATGAACACATGATATCACATATATTTTTGTTCGAGGTATGTCTCCCAGTATTTTTTTTGGGTTTTCACTGAATTGGTTTAGAATTTGAAATTTATTGGGTACATAATGATGAATATTTTTTTATATGTGCTCAAATATGGATTTCGGTATTTGGTATGAAATTTAATGAGTTTTCATCCAAGGGAGTTTTTCAATTAGTTTTTAATGATTAATCCTCATGTGAACAAATTTTTAGTTAGTTATAATTTTTTTATAAATAAATTTTTCTAGTTGTAAATTTGATAGGGGATTGTAGAATGGATATGATTTAGCATAATATTAGGAGGAGATTAGATGAGCATGGAATACAAGTGATAACTCTAATATGAAGGTAGGTTCTCTCTATAATAATAATCCACATTTATATTGATGCATGATTAGTCATTCTCACTGGGTTTTCTGGGTTCATGGAAAATGGATAAGGACCGACAGTTCCCTATGTGGTCAATTAGGTTCATATGAGCCTTATAGACCTTGAGTGAGCGTTCTGGAATATGTTAAGGTAATTGGGATCACCAAAAAACTATTTCTATTTAATGGAGAATATTTTGAATGAACATAAGTGATTCCCATGGTATTTTTCAATTGTCAGGACGTGTTGTGATATCATAGGTTTTTTATTCTTTAGGATAATTAGAAAACATGAGTGGCTTAGAACTATAGGAAATGAGTGAAAATGTTTTACATATCAAATATAGTAATGAGTATCCCTTTAATGGAGGATAGTTACCTTCATACCTGTAATGAGAAAGTTAATACATTTAGGGGTTTTTTTTGGTGTGATGTGTAGGTTTCCTATATGTGATAATATTATGTGATCTCCTTTGAAAGTAACTAATAGAACATTTGTGTGGGTTCAGGGTATTGTTCTAGCATTATAGAAACCCTTTTTCATGAATCTTTGTGGGTTTAAACATGAAATGGTTGTTGGAGATCATTACCAATTAATTAATGTAGGAATTATATTACAAATTAGACAAAACCACATCAACTAGGGATACAAAGGAAAATTAAATTGAGGGATCACTGTAGGATGATTATTTTAGGTTTATATTAATGAATTGAGACTCGGTTGGATGTAGGGAACCAAGTCTATTCCTTTACAGGTGAGGAAATGATTTTGATAGATTTGGGGTTTCAAACATGAATAAATATGTCTATCTCTGGTTTTTATCCTGTGAGTCCTAGTGTTTAATGATATGATATTCAAGATACATGGGTCAGTAATGAGTGACTAATTTTTATTTATGAGCTATGAGTATGAAATGATGTTGTCACAAGGGCCTAGAGAAGTTAAAAATCTAGGTTATGAGCCATTATACTTTACAAGTTGGTTCATATTTCATTTATTATTATTATTATGTGTGTATTATGACTAATTATTTGATTTTGATGATGTGAAAAGATTCTTGTCCTCAACATGAGTGAGAGGTTTTTGACATGTACCACCTTAAGATAAATCCTATTATTATACTATTTAATTATAAGACCCACCTTGAGTGAGAGGGTAGTGATCAATATAATGTGCTACATGATTGGATGTTAGGTATCAAATAGAGTAAGAGGGTGTTATCTTTCATTTCCCTCAATGAGAGTTTATTTTTAAAGGATGGGATTGTGAGTAATAACCCAGATGAGAGGGTAAAGTTTTATGTGATGTGGTATGGGAATTAATTCTAGCCCTTGAATAAAGTGAGAGGGTACTGGAATGTACTTGTAACACTCAATATTTTTATGAGAAATATTATGTTTTTATGTTATATACATCATCAAAGGAATATTTCACTACACACAACACTAGCTTGGCTTGCTTTACAAGCAATCAAGACCTTCCTTTATAGCTTACGTTGGACGCAATACCGAGTTTCACTAAACAGCAATATGCTATTAAAATATTATTAAAACTAGCCGTTATGAATAGTAATACCCAATTTTTGAAATTTTATAAATTTTATCATTCAAAATGGACTTCATTTTTGGATTCAGAATATCGAAATTAGCCGAGGGTTAAATTTTGGTATTTTTCTGAAAACGTTCAATTTTTGATGAATAGTGAAAACACTGGGTTACTATTAAAAAACTGACTTTTTATTTAAATAATTATTTATTTTATTTAAATTCATTTTAGGTCAAAATTGATAAATAATACCTATATAAGTTCAATATAATTCATTGAAGTCATTTTATAAGAATTTTAGATATATAAAAATTTATTGAACTTTTCACCGTCTTTTACCCACCTCCTAGGAGAGTTTGAAAATTTATATAAAACATAATTTTACCACTTCTGTGAGTGGAATTTCGAAAATTCGAGAGAAACGGTTAATATCAAGGACTAAAATGTGGTTCAATGAGATGAAAATAATTTTTGGTGAATAGTAACTTTTTACTTTTATTTACCACTGTTAAAAGTAAATAGGGTAATTAAGGGTAAAAAATGATATTAGTATTACCCTAAAACATGTCCTAATTCTATTGGATAAGTGTAATTCTACCACGAACAACCTTAGGAATAAAATATGACCATTTAGTTCCACATGGATTATATTAGGACATTTATTATCAATTTATTTAAAGAAGGGTTAAAATAGTTAAAATCAAAGTTCAATAACTAAATCATTTTTAATATAGTGTTATAAATATGATAAATTCTACTATAAATATTCATTAGAAAGATAAAAATATTCCCTACATAATGGAATTTTTTTTATAATTTTTAGACATTAAATAATTTAATTTATTTATGACACAATTATAATGCAATAATTATCTTATTAATGAAATATTAACATAATTGATGTTATAAATACCAAAATGAATGTAATTTGAGACTTTTTATGAATGAAAATAATTTTTTAGATTAATATGACATATTAGTATTGATTTACATAACTTGTTTCGAACTAATCAAGCTATTATGAGTTTCACAAAAATCAATTACCAAATAGTGTCAAAATTGACATAAAATAGTTTTAAAAACGAATATTTTATTATTTGTTGTAATTTTATTCCAAAAAATCTATGGTTAAGCCAAATGACTTAGATAAGGTTATATATATTAATAATTATCAACTTAGGGTTCGTTTTTCTTGTTATATTATGTTTATTAACCATATAGTGTAATAAAACAAGAAGACACAGTAAAGGTTAAATTATTTAACATAGAGTTAAATCTAAATGATATGTTTAAAATAGTAAGCTAGACTTGTATAAAATCTTTTGGATGAGGGGATTTAGACCCATAACCACCTTTTCTTCGAAATAAATTAATTTGGAGGTAATAAAAACTGAATATGAATTTATAATAATATAATACTTTATGTTTTTCCTAAGGTTCCCCTCTCCTCCCTTATAAAAGGGAACCTCCTCCCTCTCCTCCTCGCACCACTTTGAGCCATCAAGCTCAGCCATCCCCTGCCAATTTCACTTCTCCACTTCCTTAGAAATATCCTAGAGGTCCTGGTCTTCTTCAATGACAATCTTTAGTGCCCTAAGTGAAGGTTAAGAAGATGCGCTTCAAAGAAGAGGTAATGTCCGTTACAGATTCTTTCAACTTTATTTCTTCTTATTTAGTTGTTTTATTATGATGTAATAACATAATTATCACTAATATACTGATATGTAATTATAAATATGAAACACCACTATTTCACCTTCTATCCATCCTATGGAAAATGAAATCACCGCCCGTGCGTACGTACGGAATACCGTCTCCACGCCGTGGAGTAATCTATTTTACACCACCACCATACATGGATGGGTATAATGGTGTTAAAAATAACTATATATGATTATTTTCAATTGATATTGATTCTGAAATAGTATACATACACTTCAATAAAATTCCACGATCATGGGAACGATATCAATGCTCGTGCGTACGTACGGTCTACCATCTCCACGATGTGATGCGACTCGTTCTACATGATCTTCATTACATAATGATAATATAAATGAACTGAATGAATAAATATGATATATATTACAATAATACCATTCTAGAAATTAGTTATCTATAACCTAAAATAATAATAAGAATTTATTCGACAAAACATGCATAAGAACAAAAAGCAATAAACAACCGAATAACAAGTAACAATGAAATGTTACTAATAAGAAATTAGTAATATGACCATATATGATATCATAACAATGAATAATATTCTGTAATAATTAAATAACATTATTTAAATAATTATACAGGAGTTTCGGACACGTATGAATCAAATCAGACCTAAGGTAAGGGAAAATCTCACAATCTAATTTTTATCCGAGACTGTTTATACTTCAGAATTTACTGGGGAATATTTACCATGCACATCCATGTTTCCTCAATATTTAATATTATTTCCATTCACCTAAAATTTTTTCAATCCCATTTTACCCATTGGTGAGTTCTTTTGGTAAACGATATGAAAGAAATCTTTTGTCATTTTTAGCACGAGGTAATTTTTGACTTTTCCGGCCAAAGTACGAGAAGAATGATTTTTTACTTATACGGCCTGAATGGAATTTTAGAACATTATTTGCATGAAGATTCCATTACATGTTTTTGAGTTTATTTTTAATCAACATATTTTAGTTTAAAATTATATGACATGTTAATAAAGGAAAAATGTTTTTGAAGTAGAAAGGATATTTTCCTCAAGAATGGAGTTCAAGCATTTTATCAAAATTATTTTCCATCTAAGATAATATAGGCTTATGTTTCTATCCCTATTTTTACATTGATTTGATTATGTTATGATGTAATTATTTTTATGATGCCCTTTTATCTTATATGGATTATCTTATGATGGCATGATGTTTAAGAATCCCATTTTTATTACATGGGTTATGCTATGATGTATGATTTATGATCTTGTGGAACACGTAAGAATGGTATCATTATGAGATGGGTGGGACCTATATTGTAACACCCGAGACTTTTATGTTATATAAATCATCAAAGGAATCTTTTTCTACACAACACTTGCTTGGCTTGCTTTACACGCAATCGCGACTTTCCTCGATAGCTTGCGTCGTACGCAATACCGAGTTTCACTAAACAACAATATACTATTAAAACTAGCCGTTATGAATAGTAATAACCACTTTTTGAAATTTTATAAATTTTATTTTTCAAAATGGACTTCATTTTTGGACTCAGAATATCGAAATTAGCCTAGGGTGAAATTTTGGTATTTTTCTGAAAACTTTCAATTTTTGATGAATAGTGAAACCACTAAGTGGTAGGTTAAAAAACTGAATTTTGCATAAAACTTAATTTTACCGCTTCTGTGAATGGAATTTCGAAAATCCGAGAGACACGGTTAATATCAAGGACTAAAATTTGGTTCAATGAGATGAAAATAATTTTTTGGTGAATAGTAACTTTTTACTTTTTTTACCGCGGTTAATAGTAATTAGGGTAACTAAGGGTAAATATGATATTAATATTACCCTAACACATGTCCTAATTCTATTGGACAACTGTAATTCGACCAAAAACAAACTTAGGAATAACATATGATCATTTAGGCCCACTTGGATTAGATTAGGACATTTATTATTAATTTATTTAAAGAAGGGTTAAAATAGTTATAATCAAAGTTTAATAAGTTAATAATTTTTAATATGGGGTTATACATAAGATAAATTCAATTGTAAATATTCATTAGAAAGAAAACAAGATTTCCTACATGATGATATTTTATTTGTAATTTTTAGACATCAAATAATTTAATTTATTTATGACACAAAGATGATGCAGTAATTATCTTATTAATGAAATATTGACATAATTGATGTTATAAACACCAAAATAAATGTAATTTGAGACTTTTTATGAATTCCACTAATTTTATAGGTTACTATGATATATTAGTGGTGATTTAATCAACTTGGTTCGAACATATAATTCTGTTATGACTTTCACAAAAATCATATATCAAATAGTGTCAAAATTGACACAAAATAGTTTTTAAATCAAATATTATATTACTAATTGTTATTTTATTCATAAAAATCTAAGGTTCGGCCAAATGACTTAGATAAGGATATATATATTAATAATAAACAATTTGGGGTTCGTTTGGCATGTTATAGTAAGTGTATTAACCATATAGTGAAAGAAAACAAAAAGACACGGTAAAAGTTAAATTAATTAACTTAGAGTTAAATCTAATTGATAAGGTTAAAATAATACCCTAAACTTGTCTAAATCCTATTGGTTGATAGGATTTCGACCCATCCCCACTTTATCATCTAAATAAGACCCTTTGGAACCATTATAAACCGATTTTGACTTTAATATAAAATAATATATTGAGATATTCCTAAGGTGCCCCTCTCCTCCCTTATAAAAGGGCACCTCCTCCCCCTCCTCCTCACACCAATTTGAGCACTCAAGCTCGGCCAAACCCTGCCATTTTATCCTATCCACTTCCCTAGAATAATCATAGAGGTCCTGGTCTTCTCCAAAGACCAATCTTAGTTCCTTAGGTGGAGGATTCAAAGAGGCGTTCCAAAGAAGAGGTAATATCCATTACCGATCTTTTCAATTTCTTTCTTCTTCAACTTCTTCTTCTTTAGTTGTTTCATGATAAAGTAATAAGATCAGTATTACTTACATACTGATATGTTATTATAAATATGAAACAACCCTAATTCACCTTCTATCCATCCTACGGAAAAATGAAATCACCGCGCGTGCGTACGTACGGAATACCGTCTCCACGCCGTGGTGTAATCTATTTTCCACCATCACCTTACAAGGATGGGTATAATGGTGTAATGAGTAACTATATATGATTATTATGAAGTAATATTGATACTGAAATAATATATATATACTCCAATACAATTCCACGATCATAGGAACGATATCATCACTTGTGCGTACGTACGGAATACCGTCTCCACGATGTGATACGACTCGTTCTACATGATCTTCATTTAATAATGATTATATAAATGAATTGAATGAATGAATATGGTATATACTACACTAATACCATTCTGTAAATGAATTATCTATAACCTAAAGATAAGAATAAGAATTTATTCGACAAAACACGCATAAGAACAAAAAGTTATAAAGACCCGAGTAACAAGTAACAATGAAATATTACTAACAAGAAGCTAATAATATGACCATATATGATATCATATCAATATGTATGATTCTGGAATAAGTCAATAACATTATTTAAACCATTATACAGGAGTTTCGGACACGAACAAAGAAAATCGGACCTAAGGTAAGGGAAATATCACAATCTCATTTTTATCCGAGATTGTTTATTCGTAAGTATTTACTGGGGTGTATTTTATCTTCCACATCCATGTTTCATAAATATGTAATATTATTTCCATCCAACTACAATTGTTTAAATCCAATTTCACCCTTCGGTGAGTTTTTAGTAAAGGAAATGAATGGAATCTTTTGTCGTTTTCCGTACGAGGTATTTTTTTGACTTTTCCGACAAAAGTACGAAGAATGTTTTTTTTAACTTATACGGCATGAAAGGATTTCTAAAACATTATTTCCAAGAAGCTTCCTTTACAAGTATTCAAGTTTATTTTTAATCAACTTCTTTTAGTTTAAAATTGTATGACATGTTAAGAAAGGAAAAGTGTTTTTGAAGTAGAAAGGATATTTTCCTCAAGAATGAAGTTCAAGTATTTTATCAAAATTATTTTCCATCTAAGATAATAAAAGGGTTCTGTTTTTATCCCTATTATTAAATTGATTTGATCATGTTGTGATGGAATTATTTTTATGAATTCCTTTATCTTATATGAATTGATTTATGATGTCATGATGTTTCAAGAATCCCATTTTTGTTACATGTGTTATGAGATGATGTATGTTTTATGATTATGTGGCACACATAAGAAAGGATTCATTATAAGATGGGTGGGACCTATATCTCCCTCCAATGCATTGGGTAAAGATTTTATATCTCATGAGATAGACATGGCTGGAACGGAAGGTTATTTCGATTCAGTGATACAGGACTGAAACGAGGAGTGAACTCGGTTCAGAAAGGGACTTTGTCCACTAAGATAGTCTTGGCAATGAGTCATGACTAACAAGAAATGATTTTCCATGATTATGTGTTCATGCCACAAAGTTTCAAGTCTTATGTTATGATTATGGGGATCTCATTTTCACTTCTATGATTTATTCCATGATAAGATATTATGATCTCTTTTGCAGGTTTTGATTTTCAAAAAGATATGATATGGTTTTTATTTACTTTATTTGCCCTTGCTGAGCATTTGAGCTCACCCTTTTATGTTTTCTTTTCCCCAGGTCAGGAAGATGGATATTAAGTAGAATATTCTAAAAGGGACCCTAGATATGATGAAATAAATGGGAGACACTGTAGAAGATTTATGAACCAGTTGTTTATGTTTCCCAGTTTCTAAAGACACTATACCTATACGGTCCTTTGTGGTTTTGTCATATGTTGTAATAAGTGTGCTTCAATTTCGAAGTATTAACAATGTATGTAAAGTATGGGTCGTTATAGTTGGTATCAGAGGAAAGGTATAGTCAACCTTTGGAAACTAGGATGTGAAAGCCTTAGTAAGAACCCTAAGGATAAGTCTAAGCATAGAACACAATCATAGTGTTTTAGAAATGGCCTTGAATAACCTAGGATAAGACCTTAAGCATGAAAATTTTATTCTTGAATTATGTGGTTTTCCTATTATAATTAGTGTTGCTCACACTATTCTTCTTGGTTTTAGTCAATGGCTGGAACCCGAAGGAACCGTGTTAATGCGGAATGCGATGGGCAATGCAATGATTGTCCCCCTGAGAAACCAAACGATATGGGAGCTGGAATGAAAAATCTTGTTGCCATGCTCACACAACTTTCTCAAGCTATGAATCATGCAGGATTTCCAAACGAGCAAAGGAGGGAGCAACATTCTGTTGAATCCTTCATGAGGCAGCGTCCACCTTCTTTCAGCGGGTCTACTGATCCATTAGTTGCTGAACAATGGATTAGTACTACTGAAAAGATATTTTCAGTTCTTCAATGTTCTGAACATGATAAAGTCATCCTAGCAGTGTATCGTTTGGAAGGAGATGCTGATCAATGGTGGAATCTTGTTAAGAATACGAGGCAAAGGGATGAAATTGAGTCTATGGAATGGGACGAGTTCAAGAACTTATTTTTCAATAAGTACTTCCCTCGTATTCTCCGAACAAATATGGAGAAAGAGTTCCTTGAACTGAAGCAAAGGGATGATGAATCTGTTAGTACCTATGAAGCAAATTTTACAAGACTTGCAAGGTACGCTTCTGGTATTATTATCCAACCTGAGAGTAATATTGATCAATTCTTTAGTGGCTTAAAACCAAGCCTTCGAGGGGCGTTAGCCATAAGAGACTTCAATAGCTATGAGGAAATCGTTCGATGTGCTCTCAAAGTCGAGATGGAGATTGGAGTAACCCATCAGTCACATGGGTTTGATAAGAAGAGGAAGATGGAATTCAATGGAAAATCTAAAGAGAACACTGAAAAGAAGATGAGCTTTTCCTTATGCTCAAAGTGTGGAAAGAAACATGGAGGGAGTTGTCTTAAAGGGACAAGTAAATGTTTTAAATGTGGAAAGGAAGGTCATCGGGCATTTGAATGCCGTGATAATGGGAAGAAGATGTCTAATGATGCAAACAAAGGAAGGGATACACAGAATGAACCTACTACACTTCAATGTTTCAAGTGAAAGGAGATGGGGCATTATGCCAATCAATGCCCAAATCCAAGGGTTTATGATGATGGTCGACGTCAAAAAACTCTTAAGGCTAAAGACAAAGGAAAGTCACATGCAATTTCTATCAGCGATGTGGAGTACGATAACGAAGTGGTGAAATGTACACTTACCATCCACTCTAAAGTAGCAAATGTTTTATTTGATTCTGGATCCACCCACTCTTTTATTTCTAAAGAATTTTCTAAGGGTATCACCGTATTACCTGAACAATTAGATGTTGAGTTAGCTGTGACAACACCTAATGGCACATCAATCGCATCAAAAGTTTATATTTCTTCTCCAATCGAAGTTTGTGGGAAAGTGCTTCCTGCAAATCTTGTGATCCTTCCTTTAGTGGAATTTGATGTGATTCTTGGCATGGATTGTATTTCTCTACATGGAGCTCATATCGATTGCCAAAGAAGGGAAGTCACATTTCATATTCCAGATCAATCTACGATCGTCTATCAATGCAAGGATGAACATAACCTTCCAGTGGAAATTTATTCCATCTTATGGGTATTGATTCCACTAAATGAAGGTTATTTATCTCAAATGGTTGGTGAGAAACTGACGATTATGAATATGCCCATTGTACGGGAGTTTGATGATGTCTTTCCGGAGGAATTGCCGGGTCTTCCACCGAATCGTGAAGTTGAGTTTTCAATAGAACTCGTACCGGGTGCTTTGCCTATTTCAAAGACACCTTATAGAATGGCCCCAATTGAGTTGCAGGAATTGAAGAAGCAACTCCAAGAGAATCTTGATAAGGGATTCATACGCCCTAGTGCGTCACCTTCGGGAGCACCTGTTATATTTGTTAAGAAGAAAGATGGATCAATGAGACTTTGCATTGATTATCGAGAACTTAACAAGATCACTATCAAGAACAAATATCCTCTCCCACGCATTGATGACTTATTTGACCAACTACGCAGAGCTCAATACTTTTCCAAGATTGATCTTCGTTCAGGGTATCATCAATTAAGGGTCAAAAGGGAGGATATACCAAAGACGGCTTTCCGTACAAGGTATGGACACTATGAATTTATAGTGATGCCATTTGGTCTTACTAATGCCCCTGCTATCTTCATGGATCTAATGAATAGAGTCTTTAGAGACTATCTTGACCAATTTGTGGTAGTCTTTATAGACGATATTCTTGTCTATTCAAAGATCAAGGAAGAGAATGAAGATCACTTGAGAATTATATTGAAGACCCTGAGAAAGGAGAAGCTTTATGCCAAATTTAGCAAGTGTGAATTTTGGCTTCAAAAAGTTGCATTTTTGGGTCACATAATCTCAAAAGAGGGGATATCTGTGGATCCAGCAAAAACAGAGGTTATCGAAAGATGGTCGAGACCAACAACAGTAACTGAGATTCGAAGTTTTCTTGGTTTGGCTGGATATTATCGACGTTTTGTAAAAGATTTTTCACGATTATCTAATCCACTCACCAAGTTGACTCGGAAAGGAGTTAAGTTTGTCTGGACAGAGGAATGTGAAGAGAATTTCAAGGAGTTGAAAAGAAGGTTATCCAGTGCACCTGTGCTCACACTGCCTTGTAGTGGAGAAAGTTTTGTGATCTACAGTGATTCATACAAGAAGGGATTGGGGTGTGTTCTTATGCAAAATGATATGGTGATAGCTTATGCCTCATGACAATTGAAAATCCATGAGCAAAATTACCCAACACATGAATTGGAGTTGGCTGCAGTAATCTTTGCATTAAAGATTTGGAGGCATTACCTTTATGGTGAAAGGTGTGATATTTATACTGATCATAAAAGTTTAAAGTATATTTTCACACAAAAGGAGTTGAATATGCGTCAAAGAAGATGGTTGGAGCTGATTAAGGATTATGACTGCTCAATCCATTACCACCCTGGGAAAGCAAACAAGGTGGAAGATGCATTAAGTCGACAAGACCATGCTAGTTTATCCATGATGAGGATCACAAAAGATCCAATATTTATGGATTTACAAAGGATGGATCTTGGAATTATAATGGAAGGGGAAAAATCTTATCTTTCTCAAATGAATGTTCAACCATCTATACATGTGAAGATTAAAGAGGCACAGAAAGAAGATGTAGAGTTATAAAAGAAGGTGAGAAATGTTCCTGAATTCAACCTTGATTATGATGGGATAATAAAGTTCAGGAATCGGGATTGTGTTCCTTCCATCCCCGAATTAAAGAAGGAGCTGCTGGATGAGGCTCATAGTTCTTCATTCTCTATTCATCCTGGAAGCACGAAGATGTATAGGGACCTGAAAGAGTACTTCTGGTGGGATGGCATGAAAAGAGATGTTGCTGAATATGTCTCTCGATGCTTGGTTTGTCAACAAGTTAAAGCTGAGAGACAGAAGTCTAAGGGGATGTTACAACCATTACCCATACCCGAATGGAAATGGGAAAACATCACTATGGACTTTGTCACAGGACTTCCTAAAACATCCAAAGGCAATAATGCTATCTGGATCATAGTTGATCGTCTTACAAAGTCTGCACACTTCATTGCTATTAGAGAGGATTTCTCTCTAGATCAGCTTTCCAGGATATATGTAAAGGAAGTGGTAAGATTGCATGGAGTACCACTTTCTATTATATCTGATCGAGATCCGAGATTTACCTCGAAGTTCTGGCGAAGTCTTCAGCATACTCTGGATACAGAGTTGAGTTTCAGCACTGCTTATCATCCCCAGACAGACGGTCAGTCTGAGAGAACAATTCAAACCCTAGAAGATATGTTGAGAGCTTGCTCTATGGATTTCAAAGGAGGTTGGGATCAACACCTACCTTTGGTGGAATTTTCTTATAATAATAGCTTTCACTCCAGTATTCAGATGGCTTCTTATGAAGCTCTCTATGGAAAGAAATGCAGGACTCCAACTTGCTGGGATGAAGTTGGGGAAAGAAAGCTATTAGGACCTGATCTCATTGATGAAGTGGCAGAAAAGGTCAGATCTATTCAACAACACATAAGAGCAGCTCAGAGTCGACAGAAAAGTTATGCCGACAACCGAAGAAAAGACCTAGAGTTTGAAGTGGGCGATAAAGTATTCTTACGAATATCTCCCTGGAAGAGGGTTATGAGATTTGGAAAGAAGGGGAAGTTGAGCCCTAGATATATCGGTCCTATCGAAATACTGGATCGTGTTGGGAAGGTAGCTTACCGATTGGCGCTTCCACCGAATCTCTCTCAAGTTCACGATGTGTTCCACGTATCTCTCCTGAGAAAGTACATACCAGATCCTTCACATGTACTCAGCTCAGAAGTTGTACCGCTGGAGCAAGATCTTTCTTATGAAGAACAACCGATAGAGATTCTGGATCATATCGAAAAAGTCCTACGAAACAAGACCACTCGATTGGTGAAAGTTTTATGGAGGAACCACCAACTTGAAGAAGCTACATGGGAGCTTGAGGATATGATGAGGGAGAAGTATCCTCATCTGTTTGTTACAAAGTGATGAATTTCGAGGGCGAAATTATTTTAAGGGGGGTAGAATGTAACACCCGAGACTTTTATGTTATATAAATAATCGAAGGAATCTTTTTCTACACAACACTTGCTTGGCTTGCTTTACACGCAATCGCGACCTTCCTCGATAGCTTGCGTCGTACGCAATACCGAGTTTCACTAAACAACAATATACTATTAAAACTAGCCGTTATGAATAGTAATAACCACTTTTTGAAATTTTATAAATTTTATTTTTCAAAATGGACTTCATTTTTGGACTCAGAATATCGAAATTAGCCTAGGGTGAAATTTTGGTATTTTTCTGAAAACTTTCAATTTTTGATGAATAGTGAAACCACTAAGTGGTAGGTTAAAAAACTGAATTTTGCATAAAACTTAATTTTACCGCTTCTGTGAATGGAATTTCGAAAATCCGAGAGACACGGTTAATATCAAGGACTAAAATGTGGTTCAATGAGATGAAAATAATTTTTTGGTGAATAGTAACTTTTTACTTTTTTTACCGCGGTTAATAGTAAATAGGGTAACTAAGGGTAAATATGATATTAATATTACCCTAACACATGTCCTAATTCTATTGGACAAGTTTAATTCGACCAAAAACAAACTTAGGAATAAAATATGACCATTTAGGCCCACTTGGATTAGATTAGGACATTTATTATTAATTTATTTAAAGAAGGGTTAAAATAGTTAAAATCAAAGTTTAATAAGTAAATCATTTTTAATATGGGGTTATACATAAGATAAATTCAATTGTAAATATTAATTAGAAAGCTAAAAAGATTTCCTACATGATGATATTTTATTTGTAATTTTTAGACATCAAATAATTTAATTTATTTATGACACAAAGATGATGCAGTAATTATCTTATTAATGAAATATTGAAATAATTGATGTTATAAACACCAAAATAAATGTAATTTGAGACTTTTTATGAATTCCTTTAATTTTCTAGGTTACTATGATATATTAGTGTTGATTTAATCAACTTAGTTCGAACATATAATTCTGTTATGACTTTCACAAAAATCATATATCAAATAGTGTCAAAATTGACACAAAATTGTTTTTAAATAAAATATTATATTACTAATTGTTATTTTATTCCTAAAAATCTATGGTTCGGCCAAATGACTTAGATAAAAATATATATATTAATAATAAACAATTTGGGGTTCGTTTGGCATGTTATAGTAAGTGTATTAACCATATAGTGAAAGAAAACAAAAAGACACGGTAAAAGTTAAATTAATTAACTTAGAGTTAAATCTAATTGATAAGGTTAACATAATACCCTAAACTTGTCTAAATCCTATTGGTTGATAGGATTTCGACCCATCCCCACTTTAGCTTCGAAATAAGACCCTTTGGAACCATTATAAACCGATTTTGACTTTAATATAAAATAATATTTTGAGATATTCCTAAGGTGCCCCTCTCCTCCCTTATAAAAGGGCACCTCCTCCCCCTCCTCCTCACACCAATTTGAGCACTCAAGCTCGGCCAACCCCTGCCATTTTATCCTCTCCACTTCCCTAGAATAATCCTAGAGGTCCTGGTCTTCTCCAAAGACCAATCTTAGTTCCTTAAGTGGAGGATTCAAAGAGGCGTTCCAAAGAAGAGGTAATATCCATTACCGATCTTTTCAATTTCTTTCTTCTTCAACTTCTTCTTCTTTAGTTGTTTCATGATAAAGTAATAACATCAGTATTACTTACATACTGATATGTTATTATAAATATGAAACAACCCTAATTCACCTTCTATCCATCCTATGGAAAAATGAAATCACCGCGCGTGCGTACGTACAGAATACCGTCTCCACGCCGTGGTGTAATCTATTTTCCACCATCACCTTACAAGGATGGGTATAATGGTGTAATGAGTAACTATATATGATTATTATGAAGTAATATTGATACTGAAATAATATATATATACTCCAATACAATTCCACGATCATAGGAACGATATCATCACTTGTGCGTACGTACGGAATACCGTCTCCACGATGTGATGCGACTCGTTCTACATGATCTTCATTTCATAATGATTATATAAATGAATTGAATGAATGAATATGGTATATACTACACTAATACCATTCTGTAAATGAATTATCTATAACCTAAAGATAAGAATAAGAATTTATTCGACAAAACACGCATAAGAACAAAAAGTTATAAAGACCCGAGTAACAAGTAACAATGAAATATTACTAACAAGAAGCTAATAATATGACCATATATGATATCATATCAATATGTATGATTCTGGAATAAGTCAATAACATTATTTACACCATTATACAGGAGTTTCGGACACGAACAAAGCAAATCGGACCTAAGGTAAGGGAAATATCACAATCTCATTTTTATCCGAGATTGTTTATTCGTAAGTATTTACTGGGGTGTATTTTATCATCCCCATCCATGTTTCATAAATATGTAATATTATTTCCATCCAACTACAATTTTTTAAATCCAATTTCACCCTTCGGTGAGTTTTTAGTAAAGGAAATGAATGGAATATTTTGTCGTTTTCCGTACGAGGTATTTTTTTGACTTTTCCGACAAAAGTACGAAGAATGTTTTTTTAACTTATACGGCATGAAAGGATTTCTAAAACATTATTTCCAAGAAGCTTCCTTTACAAGTATTCAAGTTTATTTTTAATCAACTTCTTTTAGTTTAAAATTGTATGACATGTTAAGAAAGGAAAAGTGTTTTTGAAGTAGAAAGGATATTTTCCTCAAGAATGAAGTTCAAGTATCTTATCAAAATTATTTTCCATCTAAGATAATAAAAGGGTTCTGTTTTTATCCCTATTATTAAATTGATTTGATCATGTTGTGATGGAATTATTTTTATGAATTCCTTTATCTTATATGAATTGATTTATGATGTCATGATGTTTCAAGAATCCCATTTTTGTTACATGTGTTATGCGATGATGTATGTTTTATGATTATGTGGCACACATAAGAAAGGATTCATTATAAGATGGGTGGGACCTATATCTCCCTCCAATGCATTGGGTAAAGATTTTATATCTCATGAGATAGACATGGCTGGAACGGAAGGTTATTTCGGTTCAGTGATACAGGACTGAAACGAGGAGTGAACTCGGTTCAGAAAGGGACTTTGTCCACTAAGATAGTCTTGGCAATGAGTCATGACTAACAAGAAATGATTTTCCATGATTATGTGTGCATGCCACAAAGTTTCAAGTCTTATGTTATGATTATGGGGATCTCATTTTCACTTCTATGATTTATTCCATGATAAGATATTATGATCTCTTTTGCAGGTTTTGATTTTCAAAAAGATATGATATGGTTTTTATTTCCTTTATTTGCCCTTGCTGAGCATTTGAGCTCACCCTTTTATGTTTTCTTTTCCCCAGGTCAGGAAGATGGATATTAAGTAGAATATGATAAAAGGGACCCTATATATGATGAAATAAATGGGAGACACTGTAGAAGATTTATGAACCAGTTGTTTATGTTTCCCAGTTTCTAAAGACACTATACCTATACGGTCCTTTGTGGTTTTGTCATATGTTGTAATAAGTGTGCTTCGATTTAGAAGTATTAACAATGTATGTAAAGTATGGGTCGTTATATATATCTCCCTCAAATGGATTGGGTAATGATTAATATCTCATGAGATAGACATGGCTGGAACAGCAGGTTAAACTAGTTCACTGAAACAGGACTGAAACGAGGAGTAAACTCGGTCAAAAATGGATTTTGTCTGCTAAGATAGTCTTGGAAATGAGTCTTGACTACTATGAAATGATTCTCTATGATTATGTGTGTATGACAGAAAGTTTCATGATTTATGTTATGATTATTCGGATTACATTTCACTAATATGATTGATCCCATGTTATGAAATTATGATCTCTTTTGCAGGTTACGATTTCCAAAATGATATGTTCTTATGAATATGATGTGATTGATATTTCTTTTGTTTACCCTTACTGAGAATTTGAGCTCACTATTTTGTACGTTTTCTTTTCCCCAGGTCAGGAAGAAGGATATTAAGTAAGATATGCCAAAAGGGACTCTAGATAAGATAAAATAATACGGAGACAGTGGAGATGATTTATGAACCAGTTGTTTATGTTTCCCAGTTTCTAAAGTCACTGTACCTATACGGTTCTTTCATGGTTTTTTTATATGTTGTAATAAATCTGATTCAATTCTGAAGTAATAATTATGTATGTAAAGTATGGGTCATTATAGTTTGTATTAGAGGAAAGGTATAGTCAACCATTGGAAACTAGGATGTGAATGCCTTAGTAAGAACCCTAAGGATACGTCTAAGAATAGAAAACAATCATAGTATTTTAAAAATGGCCATGAACAACCTATGACAAGACATTAAGTGTGAAATTTTATTCTTGATTATGTGGTTTTTATGTTATAATTAGTGTTACTGACACTATTCTTCTTGGTTTTAGTCAATGGCTGGAACCCGAAAGAACCGTGTTAATGCGGAATGCGACGGGCAATGCAATGATTGTCCCCCTAAGAAACCAAATTTTATGGGAGCTGGAATGGAAAATCTTGTAGCCATGCTCGCACAACTTTCTCAAGCTATGAATCATGAAGGACTTCCAAACAAGCAACAGAAGCAGCAACATTATGTTGAATCCTTCATGAGGCAGCGTCCACCCTCATTCAGCGGGTCTACTGATCCATTAGTGGCTGAACAATGGATCAGTACAACTGAAATGATATTTTCAGGTCTTCAATGTTCTGAACATGATAAAGTCATCTTAGCAGTATATCGTTTGGAAGGTGGAGCTGATCAATTGTGGAATCTTATCAAGAATATGAGACCAAGAGATGAAATTGAGTCCATGGAATGGGACGAGTTCAAGAACTCATTTTTCAATAAGTACAACCCTAGTATTCTTTGAACAAATATGGAGAAGGAGTTTCTTGAACTAAAACAAAAGGATGACGAATCTTTTGGTACTTACCAATAAATTTTTACAAGACTTGCAAGTTACGCTTCTGGTATTATTATCCAAACTGAGAGTAATATCGATTGATTCTTTAGTGGATAAATACCAAGTCTTCGAAGGGCGTTATCCATAAAAGTACTTCAATAGCTACGAGGAAATTGTTTGATGTGCTCTCAAGGTTGAGATGGATATTGGAGTAACCAATCAGTCATATGCGTTTGAGAAGAAGAGGAAAATGGAATTCAAAGGAAAATATAAAGGGCACACTGAAAAGAAGATGAGTTTTACATTATGCTCAAAGTGTGGAAATAAATATAGAGGGAGTTTTCTTAAACGGACAAGTAAATGTTTAAAATGTGGAAAGGTAGGTCATCGGGCATTTGAATGCCGCAATGATAGGAAGAAGATGTCTAGTGATGCGAACAAAGAAAAGGCTACACAGAGTACAACTCATACACATCAATGTTACAAGTGCATGTAAATGGGGAATTATGCTAATAAATTCCCTAATCAAAGGGTTGTTGATGATGATCGATGTCAACAAACTCTTAAGGATAATGATAGAGGAAATTTACATGCAATTTCTATCAGCGATGTGGAGTACGATAACAAAGTGGTGAAAGGTACACTTAACATCCACTCTAAAGTAGAAAATGTTTTATTTCATTCTAGATCCACCCACACATTTATTTCTGAAGAATTTTCTAAGGGTATTTTTGTATTACCTCAACAATTAGATATTGAGTTAGCCGTGACAACCCCTAATGGAACAACAGTTTCATAAAAAGATTATAATTCCTCTCTGATTGAAGTTTTTGGGAAAGTGTTTCCTCTAAATCTTGTGATCCTTCCTATAGAGGAATTTGATGTGATTTTTGGCACGGATTGGCGTTCTTTATATGGATCTCATATCAATTTCCAAAGAAGGGAAGTCACATTCCATATTCCATATCAATCTTTGATCGTCTATCGATGCAAAGATGAACATAACCTTATAGTGGAAATTTCTTCCATCTTATGGGTCTTGATTCCACTAAATAAAGGTTATTCATCACAAATGGTTGGTGAGAAACTCACAATTAAGAATATTCTCATTGTACAGGAGTTTGATGATGTCTTTCCGGAGGAATTTCTGGGTCTTCCACCAAATCGTGAAGTTGAGTTTTCAATAGAACTTGTAACGGGTGTTTTGCCTATTTCCAAGACACCTTATAAAATGGCCCCAATTGAGTTGTAGTAATTAAAGAAGAAACTCCAAGAGAATCATGATAAGGGATTCATACGCTGTGACACCCCAGGTTTTTATAGACTAGTCCAAGTGAACAATGTTGTGCTTTTAATGATGTCTCTCGTTTTATTTTATTTTATTCTTTGTGCGCTGATAAAGAATTCGAATGGAAATAAAACATGAATAATATGATAAACTATTATATATTTAAAAGACACATTGCAACAAGACCCATCTAATTGAATGTACCGGGCACAAGACCTAACACGACCACACCAAGTCTACTGAGAATCACAACACGGGTAATCAGATAGTCGTTATCTTCAGGGTCCATCAGTGTGAAAAATATAACAGCCAGAACCACTGTGCACGCACTCAGCACTAGTGGTATGAGGAGAGCCATCCGCCAAGGGTCCGGTGTTTTGAAAATGTAAAACATCCTACCCCTTATTTTTATAATGGACCTCTAATGGAATATGACCGTTATTTTTACCGTTGGATTTCAATGGATAAAGTGCATCTTTTTATAAATAATTGGTCTTTATTACGCTTTTATAATATTATGGTATTTCAATATTTTAATAATTACAAAATATTAGAATTATATCTTCATGTATTAAAATAAAGTATTATTCTTGAAAATGAATCTATTTTGTTTTTTTAAATCATGATGATATTTATATGGTGGAAAAATAGTGTATTTTAAAATGTCACGAAAGGGTATCCGCAATAATTGAAAAATTTATCTAAATGGATCTTTAAAACTATGTACTTTGAAATAGGGAAAAAATTATTTTTGAATCAAATGATGGGGTATGATAAAAAATGGATTTTTGATTTCTAAAGATATAAGTTCCTAATAAAAGTTTAGTATTATAATTATAAATTTTATAAGATTTATATCAAATTCTAGGGTATTTTAGATAATATAAAATGGGATTTTTAATTTGGAATCTCTAATTTAAATATATGTGTTAAATTGTGTAAATTTAATTTTAATGTTATATACCTTTTAATTCCATTTAAAAGTAAAACATTTTTTTTAAACGCACTATTCCTACTCGGAGGAGCCACTGCTGGCCGCGCCTTTGCCTCGACCGTCGGATCACACCAAGGACAGATCTCGGCCGTTGATATGTTTTAAAACGCTCTTTTCTTTTCGTCTGTCCGATCATGCCATGGTCGAATCCCAACCGTCGTTTTTTTCCTTTCTTTCTCCACGTTTTCGATCGTCTTCTACCTCACGTCGAGGTCCCGCGACCCAGCAACTGGTTTGCCGAGGACGCTACCCTCCCCACTGTTTCTGTTGACCTCTTACACCCACCTCCCTAGGACTCCTTAAGATCGACCTAACCCCCTGGATCGTTTTCCTTTAAGAACCATGAAACCCCAGTGTAAACGGGGACCTCCAGAGCCAACTCGCGCTGCTACGACACCTTCCTCGCCGTTGCCTCACCACCACACGAACCACCTTTGGTTCCACACCACACTCCCCATTCATGACCACACTAGGGCCAGCGCCACGCCGTTGGTCACCCCACTGCTATCTTTCAGCGTTTCCAGGTGGCCTCGACCTCACCAGACCACCTCCAGCCACCCAAGTTCCTCCTGGTTCTCCAGCCACCCAGCGAGCATACCTCCACAGTGAGCTCCTCCCTTAAGCAGTAAGGGTGTCCTGTTAAAGTGTTTTTCCAAACCTACCCATGCTCCTTGGTTTTATATATATACATGAATATATATATATATACGGCTTAGTTACAGGTATATATATATATATTCCATGCAAACCATTTTTCTAAACAGAGGACTCCATGGTTATTTGCCTTCATGGGGTACTCTCGTTTTTCTTATATATATATAACAGAAAACCTAGAAGAAACCCCCTGTGTGTAGTTGGTTACATACTATATGTATATATATATATATATATTTTATATATATTAAGAATCGTTTCACCCCTTTTCTTCAAAACTGGGTGTGCGGATTCAAAAGGGTGTTTCCCTAAATGATTTAAAGATTTCGCTTCTTTTGAGTATTGATTCTGTAACCGGTGGAATACAATAGGGGTATTGATATAATTTTAGGAATATACATAAAACTCTTCCATCTAAAGGGTTTCCAAGGAGGTTGATATTTTTTTCAAACAATTACACAAGATTAGTTAAAATAGGTTTTTCTTTTAAGGAGAACCATTACATATCTTATTTATATGTGTTTTCGGGTATTCAAGTATACACATAAATATACTTGCAACCATACAAAATAGGTTTCTAAGATTTCATTATAATTCAGTATATTATTTTAAGAATTATAGTTTTTAAAGGGGTTATTTTAAAACAATTCTTAACATGTACGATCTTTATGTAAGCCTTATATATATATATATAATTATATATTTTTATAAGTTATGTATTTCAATAAAAATTAGTTTTTGATTCTTACTTTGTATATGAATGATATTGGATGCGAACTAGGTCTTTGGTTTAGGTGCAATCATGTTATAGTTGAAATCAATGTTTTATAAATTTATAGTTTCATGAACATTTAAATCCCATAAGGTTTTGTTCTTTTTAAACTGAATAAATGATAGATTGTTAGAGGTTTTCAGATTTCAAGTGAACCATGTTTAATTTATAAGAAACCCTATATATATACACTTTGTGTATATATATCCCTATGTATGTATGAGTTTTTAAGATTAATATCTGGAATCCTAGTTTCAAGAAATGGTTATTAATATTTTTATGCATGTAGGATTTTAGCGCTTGCCTATGCTGTTTTATATTTTTGTGTCTAGGGGTACACCAATGAACTTGATTAATGTCGCCCTTGAAATGATTTGTGTGTTTTTTAAAAGATATGCTTATGCCTATTTTAAACTCATTTTATAAGGATAGTGGTTTAAGGGTTATGTTAATATGAAGAAATCGTCTATTATTTTTATACCAAACTCGCTGCAATTATTTTTATTGAGTAGAGGGTAACTGCAAATTCAATGACCAGTGAAGAATAATAATTAATGACAAGTATTATTTTTAATGTTGTTTATTTCCAAGTGTCATAATTTTAATGATTGTAGGTGTTTATTATTTTTATACCAAGAATGCCGCAACAATTATTAGTGGATGGAGATTTGTTGCAAGTACTGTGACCAGTGAAGAACAATAGTTAATGCCAAGTATTTCATTTCCATGTACTGGAATTTTAGAAACTCATCATTTAATACCCCTTGGGAGCAAATCTCACACATTCATCATTTTATGTGCTTAAATAATTGTTCTATGCACATAGTGTGCTTGCTTAACCATGCCTGCATTTATTCCATATTTTCAATTTTATCTGTCATATCATGTATTTTTAAACCAATTATGTAATTGTTACCTTATTCATATTATTCATGCGTATGACTCAACATGATAATGAACTAAGAACTAAGATTACCCAAAGTGGTATGGGATACCTTGGGTAATGAGAAATGAAAATGGTATTACCCAATGTGGTATGGGACACCTTGGGTAATATGAAAGGAAAATTAAATATTCAAAGTGGTATGGGACACCTTGAATATCTGACCTTATCAACATGTGGGAAATGTATGGGACTACCCGGAATAGGGTCTGGTAAAAAGAAAACCCTCCAGGTTGGGGACTGGTTAAAGTAAGCCCTCCGGGTTGGAGACCGGTAAAAGTAAGCTCCTCGATGCATCGATAGTTCTCGAGACAGTCAGATTGGGTTTTTACCCCTAGGTCAGGGCACAAGGCCTTGACACAGAGACCATTAGTCCTTCAGCATACATTTTTTACCTTATGACCAACCAGGTGATTACTCCGACTTTTGGAATATCCTTGGTTAGAGAACCTTACCTATGAGTATCAGATTAAAAAGACACAAGACATATGATATAGAAATGTTGATGTATGTCCAGTTTTCTTTTCCAGAATTTTATTAAACAAGTTGCATTAAATTTATCGTTCCATGATGTGTTTTTTAGATAATGCGCTTGTGCGTGACTCTGATGTTTACACCTTGTTGTTCATGCAAAACTTTCTTGTTTTTAGACACTTTAATTTGTATTACCCATGTCTTTTTATTAGCATTCTTATCTTTTCTACTAAGTGGGTACCCGCTAAGTGTTCTAGTGTATAAGTATGAAGTGCTTTAACTGTGTGTCATTGACTTTTGTTTTGTCTTGAAGTTTTCTTTTAAGAAAACATTTTAAGTATGGAAAAGTAGTTTCAAATTAGTTTCCAAAGGCTGTATTTATGTATTTTAAAAAACCCCTTACTGAGTATTTCAATGCTCACCCTATGTTTTTATGATTTTTTTACAGGTTGATAGAGCCTTTCCAAGTATTGGATGTTTGTTCTTAGCTCGGAAATAAAGAAGCAAAGCTGTTGTCTCCGATTCTCTAGGATCTAAACCAGAAAGTTCCTCCTGATGTGTTATGATGTGCGACTTATTTGCTTCATTTGTACGAAATAAATTACACACCATAACCATATCACCGGCTCCGGGTAACTGGGGTCAGGGTGTTACATTTGGTATCAGAGGAATGGTTTAGGCACCCTTGGAAAATTAGGACAATGAAAAAACATTAATGTTTTACTAACTGGGGTTTGTTCTTAAACTTCTCAGATGTCAAGATAGCGCACCACGCCTATACTCTTAACTCTCCCTACAGAGATCATAGAGACTATCGTACTAAAATCCTTCTCAACAAGCTACCAACCTTTTGTTAACATACGACTCACGTGAAAAACCATCTATGAAATATCAAAAACCTCGAATGTCCTTAGAATATTCCAAGGGTTGGAAGTTGTGTATAACCAAATGGCCAGTGCACTGTTCGAGAAGTATAAAAAGAAAGGGAAGTACTATGAGGGACTCTTCGTTTGATTCACCATGAATAATAAATGGTTGGCCTTCACGACCATCGGAGAAGCTGCAAAGGAGTTGGACATCCGTGCAGTCTTTATGTACCAAATCCTGTGTTTCAGCATACTTGGGGAGCTCTGCGATTTTGGGTCCTTCATCGAATCCTTTAGATATGAAGTTGTTCGAGAGATCTTTAGGAACCAAATCCAAGCGGATACTGCAAAGCTTGATCTCACTCGTTCCAATCTCTGGAAAACCACCTGTATCAAACGAGAGCATGGTTTCAACCACGACCCACTTTTCCAAAAATGTATTTGGGAAGAGGAGACCCACAAGCTTTGTTCTGCCCTGGGGATTGAGTTGAATAGTAACTTCTTCCATGGGCAGTGGAGGTAGAGGGATATCACCAAGGCTGTCAGAGGATCTGTGTGAGTAAGTCAGTGTATGTACACTGATCGAATTGCGAGGACGCAATTCTTTTAAGAGGGGGATAATGTGACACCCCAGGTTTTTATAAACTGGTCCAAGTGAACAATGTTGTGCTTTTAATGATGTCTCTCGTTTTATTTTATTTTATGCTTTGTGTGCTGATAAAGAACTAGAATGGAAATAAAACATGAAGAATACTATAAACTGTTATATATTTAAAAGATACATTTCAACAAGACCCATCTAATTGAAAGTACCGTTAACAAGACCTAACATGGCCACAGCAAGACTACTGAGAATCACAACACGGGTAATCAGATAGTCGTCATCTTTAGGGTCCATTAGTGTGAAATATATAACAGCTAGAACCACCGCGCACACACTCACCACCAGTGGTATGAGGAGAGCCATCCGCCAAGGGTCCGATGTTTTGAAAATGTAAAACATCCTACCCCTTGATTTTATAATGGACCTCTAAAGGAATATGACCGTTTTTTTGACCGTTGGATTTCAATGGATAAAGTGCATCTTTTTATAATAATTTGGCCTTTATTACGCTTTTATAATATTATGGTATTTCAATATTTTAATAAGTACAGAATATTATAATTATATCTTTGAGTATTAAAATAAATTATTATTCATGAAAATGAATCTATTTTATTTTTTTAAATCATGATGATATTTATATGGTGAAAAAACAGAGTATTTTAAAATGTAACAAAGGGGTATCCGAAATAATTGTAAAATGTATCTTAATGGATCTTTAAAACTATGTATTTTGAAATAGGGAAAATTTTTTTTTTGAATCAAATGATGTGGTATGATATAAATTGGAATTTTGATTTCTAAAGATATAAGTTCCTAATAAAAGTTTAGTATTATAATTATAAAATTTATAAGATTTATATCAAATGCTAGGGTATTTTACATAATCTCAAATGGGATTTTTAATTTGGAATCTCTAATTTAAATATATGTGTTAAATTGTGTAAATTTAATTTTAAAGTTATATACCTTTTTTCCATTTAAAAGTAAACTCTTGTTTTTAAACGTACTATTCCTACTCGGAGGAGCTGTTGCTGGACGCACGTTTGCCTCGACCGTCTGATCACACCAAGGACAGATCTCGACCGTTGATATGTTTTAAAATGATCTTTTCTTTTCGCCTGTCCGATCACGCCATGGTAGAATCCCAACCGTCATTTTTTTCCTTTATTTCTCCACGTTTTCAGTCGTCTTCTACCTTGTGTCGGGGTCCCGCGAACCAGCAATGGGTTTGCCGAGGACGCTACCCTCCCCACTGTTTCTGTTGACCTCATGCACCCACCTCCCTAGGACTCCGTAGGATCGGCCTAACCCCATGGATTGTTTTCCTTTAAGAACCATGAAACCCCAGTGTAAACAGGGACCTCCGGAGCCAACCCGCGATGCTGCGACACCTCCCTCGTCGTCGCCTCTCCACCACACGAACCACCTTCGGTTCCGCACCACACTCCCTGTGCACGACCACACTAGTGTCGGCACCACGCCGTTGGTCACCCCGCTGCTATCTTGCAGCGTTTCCATGAGGCCTCGACCTCACCGGACCACCTCCGGCCACCCAGGTTCCTCCCGGTTCTCCAGCCACCCAGCGAGCATCCCTCCACGATGAGCTCCTCCCTTAAGCGGTAAGGGTGTCCTGTTAAAATGTTTTTCCATACCTACCCATGATCCTTGGTTTTTTATATATATACATAAATATATATATACGTCTTAGTTACAGGTATATATATATATATATTCCATGAAAACCATTTTTCTAAACAGAGGACTCCAAGGGTGTTTGCCTTAATGTGTTACTCTCGTTTTTATTATATATATATAACAGAAAACCTAGAAGAAACCCTCTGTGTGTAGTTGGTTACATGATATATGTATATATATATAAATTTTATATATATTAAGAATCATTTCACCCCTTTTCTTCAAAACTGGGTGTGCGGATTCGAAAGGGTGTTTCCCTAAATGATTTAATGATTTCTCTTCTTTTGAGTCTTTATTTTCTAATTGGTGGGATACAATAGGGGTATTGATATAATTTTAGGAATACTCATAAAACTCTTCCATCTAAAGGGTTTCCAAGGAGGTTGATATTTTTATCAAACAATTACACAAGATTAGTTCAAATAGGTGATTCTTTTAAGCAGAACAATTACATATATTATTTATATGTGTTTTCGGGTAATCATGTATAGACATAAATATACTTGCAACCATACAAAATATGTTTCTAGGATTTCTTTATAATTCAGTATTTTATGTTAAGAATTATAATTTTGAAAGGGGTTATTTTAAAACAATTACTAACATGTACGATCTTTATGTAAGCCTTATATATATATAATTATATATTTTTAATAGTTATGTATTTCAATACAAATCAGTTTTCGATTCTTACTTTGTCTATGAATGATATTGGATGTGAACTAGGTCTTTGGTTTAGGTGCAATCGTGTTATAGTTGAAATCAATGTTTTATATATTTATAGTTTCATGAACATTTAAATCCCATAAGGTTTTGTTCTTTTTAAACTGAATAAATGATAGATTGTTAGAGGTTTTTAGATTTCAAGTGAACCATATTTAATTTATGAGAAACCCTATATATATACTCATTGTGTATATATATCCCTATGTATGTATGTGTTTTTAAGATTAATATCTGGAATCCTAGTTTCAAGAAATAGTTATTAATATTTTCATGCATGTAGTATTTTAGTTCTTTCCTATGCTGTTTTATATTTTTGTGTCTAGGGGTATACCAATGAACTTGATTAATGTCGCCCTTGAACTGATTTGTGTGTTTTTTTAAAGGATATTCTTATGCCTGTTTTAAACTCATTTTAAAAGGATAGGGGTTTAATGGTTATGTTAATATATCGAAATCCTCTATTATTTTTATACCAAACTCACTGCAATGATTTTTAGTGAGCAGAGTGTAACTGGAAATTCTATGACCAGTGAAGAATAATAATTAATGAAAGGTATTATTTTTAAAGTGGTTTATTTCCAAGTGTCAGAATTTTAAAGATTGCAAGTGTTTATTATTTTTATACCAAGCATGTTGCAGTAATTATTAGTGGATGGAGATCTGTTACAAGTACTGTGACCTGTGAAGAACAATAGTTAATGATAAGTAGTTCATTTCCATGTACTGGAATATTAGAAACTCATCATTTAATACCCCTTGGGAGGAAATCTCACACATTCATCATTTTATGTGCTTAAATAATTGTTCTATGCACATAGAATGCTTGCTTAACCATGTCTATTTTTATTCCATATTTTCAATTTTTTCTGTCATATCATGTATTTATAAACAAATTATGTAATTGTTACCTTATTCATATTATTCATGCATATGACTCAACATGATAATTTACTAAGAACTAAGATTACCCAAAGTGGTATGGGACACCTTGGGTAATGAGAAATGAAAATGGTATTACCCAACGTGGTATGGGACACCTTGGGTAATATGAAATGAAGATTAAATATTCAAAGTGGTATAGGACACCTTGAATATCTGACCTTATCACCATGTGGGAAATGTATGGGACTACCCGAAATAGGTTCCGGTAAAAAGAAAACCCTCCAGGTTGGGGACTGGTTAAAGTAAGCCCTCCGGGATGGAGACCGGTAGAAGTAAGCTCCTCGATGCATTGATAGTTCTCGAGACAGTCAGATTGGGCTTTTACCCCTAGGTCATGGCACAAGGCCTTGACACAGAGACCATGATTCCTTCATCATACATTTCCTAGCTTATGACCAACCATGTGATTACTCTGACTAAAGGAATATCCTTGGTTATAGAACCTTACCTATGTGTATCAGATTAAAAAAAAACACAAGACATATGATATGGAAATGTTGATGCATGTCCAGTTTTCTTTTCCAGAATATTATTACACATGTTCCATTAAATTTATCATTCCATGATGTGTTTTTTAGATAATGCGCTTGTGCGCGACATTGATGTTTACACCTTGTTGTTCATGTACACCTTTCTTGTTTTTGGACACTTTAATGTGTATAACCCATGTCTTTTTATTAGAATGCTTATATTGTCTATTAAGTGGGTAACAACTAAGTGTTCTAGTGTATAAGTATGAAGTACTTTAACTGTGTGTCATTGAATTTTGTTTTTTCTTGAAGTTTTCCTTTAAGAAAACATTTTAAGTGTGTAAAATTAGTTTCAAAGTAGTTTCCAAAGGCTGTATTTATGTATTTTCAAAAACCCCTTACTGAATATTTCAATGCTCACCCTATGTTTTTTTTGAATTTTTTCAGGTTGATAGTGCCTTTCCAAGTCTTGGATGTTTGTTCTTAGCTCATAAATAAATATGAAAAGTTGTTGTATCCGATTCTCCAGGATCTAAACCATAAATTTCCTCCTAATGTGTTATTATGTGTGACTTATTTGCTTCATTTGTACGAAATAAATTACACACCATAACCATAGCACCAGCTCCGGGTAACTGGGGTCGGGGCATTACATACGCCGTAGTGAATCACCTTGGGGATCACCTATTTTTTTGTTAATAAGAAAGATGTATCAATGAGACTCTGAATTGATTATCGAGAACTTAACAAGATCACTATCAAGAAGAAATATCCTCTCCCACGCATTGACGTCTTATTTGACCAACTACGCGGAGCTCAATAATTTTCCAAGATTGATCTTAATTTTAGGTATCATCAATTAAGGGTAAAAAGGGAGGATATTCCAAAGATGAATTTCCGTACAAGGTATGGACACTACGAATTTATAGTGATGCCATTTGGTCTTACTAATTCCCCTGCTATCTTTATGGATATGATGAATAGAGTCTTTAAAGACTATCTTGATCATTTTGTGGTAGTCTTTATAGATGATATTCTTGTCTATTCAATGATCAAGGAAGAACAAGAAGATCGCATGAGAATTGTATTAAAGAACCTAAGAAAGGATAAGATTTATGCCAAATTTACCACATGTGTATTTTGGCTTCAAAAAGTTTCATTTTGGGGTCACATAATCTCAACAGAGGGGATATTTGTGGATCCAGCAAAAACAGAGGTTATCGAAAGATGGTCGAGACCAACAACAGTAACTGAGATCCGAAGTTTTCTTGGTTTGGTTGGATATTATCGACGTTTTGTGAAAGAGTTTTAACGATTATCTAATCCACTCACCAGGTTGACTCGAGAAGGAGTTAAGTTCGTGTGGATGGAGGAATGTGAAGAGAATTTCAAGGAGTTGAAAAGATGGTTAACTAGTGCACCTGTGCTCACATACCCTTGTAGTGGAGAAAGTTTTGTGATCTACAGTGATGCATCCAAGAAGGGGCTGGGGCGTGTTCTCATGAAAAATGATATGGTGATAGCTTATCCCTCACGACAGCTGAAAATCCATGAGAAAAATTACCGAACTCATGATTTGGTGTTATCTGCTGTAATCTTTGCATTAAATATTTGGAGGCATTATCTTTATGTTGAAAGGTGTGATATTTATACTGATCATAAAAGTTTAAAGTATATTTTCACACAAAAGGAGCTGAATATGTGCCAAAGTAGATGGTTGTAGCTAATTAAGGATTACGACTGGTCAATTCATTGCGACCCTGGGAAAGCAAACAAGGTTCCAGATACATTATGTCGAAAAGACCATGATAGCTTATCCATGATGAGGATCACAAAATATCCAATATTTATGGATTTACAAAGGATGGAACTTGGAATTATAATGGATGGGGAAAATCTTATCTTTCACGAATGAATGTTCAACCATCTATACATGTGAAGATTAAAGAGGCACAGAAAGAAGATGCATAGTTACAAAAGAAGGTGAGAAATGTTCCTGGATTCAACCTTGATTATGATGGGATAATAAAGGTCAGGAATCAGGTTAGTGTTACTCCCATCCCTGAATTAAAGAAGGAGTTGCTGGATGAGGCTCATAGATCTTCATTATCTATTCATCCTGGAAGAACAAATATGTATAGGGACCTGAAATAGTTCATCTGGTGGGATGGAATGAAAAGTGATGTTGCTGAATATGTCTCTCGATGCTTGGTTTGTCAGCAAGTTAAAGCTGAGAGACTGAAGTCTAAGGGGATGTTACAAACATTACCCACACCCAAATGGAAATGGGAAAAAATCACTATGTACTTTGCCACCGGACATCCTAAAACATCCAAAGGCAATAATGTTATCAGGGTCATAGTTGATCGTCTCACAAAGTCGGCACACTTCATTTCTATTAGAGAGGATTTCTCTTTGGATCAGCTTGCCAGGATATATGTGAAGGAAGTGGTAAGATTGCATGGAGTACCACTTTCCATTATATCTGATCAGGATCCGAGGTTTACCTCAATGTTCTGGAAAAAGTCTTCAGCATACTCTGGATACAGAGTTGAGTTTCAGCACTACTTATCATCCTCAGACAGACGGTCAGTCTGAGAGAACAATTCGAACTCTAGAAGATATGTTAAGATCCTTCTATATGGATTTCAAAAGTGGTTGGGATGAGAACCTATCATTGGTAGAATTTTTATATAATAATATGTTTCAATCCAGTATTCAGATGGCTCCTTATAAAGCTCTCTATGGAATGAAATGCAGGGCTCCAACTTGCTGGGATGATGTTGGGGATGGAAAGCTATTAGGACCTGATCTTGTTGATGAGATGGCAGAAAAGGTATGATCTATTCAACAACACATAATAGAATCTCAGAGTCGACAAAAACGTAATGCTGATAACCGAAGAAAATACCTTGAGTTTGAGTGGGTGATAAAGTGTTCTTAAGAATATCTCCTTGGAAGAGAGTAATGAGATTTGGAATGAATGGAAAGCTGAGCCGTAGGTATATCGATCTTTTCAAAATACTAGATCGTGTTGGGAAGGTAGCTTACCGATTTGAAATTCCACCAAATCTCTCCCAAGTTCACGATGTGGTCCATGTATCTCTCCTGATAATGTACATACCCGATCCTTCACATGTACTAAACTCAGAATTTGTACCGTTGGAGCAAGATCATTCTTATGAAGAACAACCGATAGAGATTCTAGATCGTAGCGAAAAAGTCCTACAGAACAAGACCACTCCCTTGGTGAATGTTTTATGGAGGAACCACCAATTAGAATAAGCTACATGGGAGATTGAGGATATGATGAGGGAGAGGTATCCTCATATGTTTGTTACAAAGTGACGAATTTCGAGGGAGAAATTCTTTTTAAGGGGGGTAGAGTGTAACACCCGAGATTTTTAAGAGAAATATTTTGTTAATATGTTATATACATCATCAAAGTAATCATTCACTACACACAACACTAGATTGTCTTGCTTTACATGCAATGACAACCTTCCTTGATTTCTTGCGTTGGACGCAATACCGAGTTTCACTAAACAACGATATGTTATTAAAATATTATTAAAACCTGCCGTTATGAATAGTAATACCCACTTTTTGAAATTTTATAAATTTTTTCTTTCAAAATGGAATTCATTTTTGGATTCAAAATATCAAAATTAGCCTAGGGTGAAATTTTGGTATTTTTATGAAAACATTCAATTTTTTATGAATAGTGAAAACACTGGGTTACTATTTAAAATCCGACTTTGTATTTAAATAATTATTTAATTTATTTATATTTATTTTAGGTCAAAATTGATACATAATACCTATATATGTTCAATGTAATTCATTGAAGTAATTTTATAAGAATTTTAGATATATAAAATTTTATTGAACTTTTCACCGTCTTTTACCCACCTCCTAGGAGAGTTTGAAAATTTATATAAAATATAATTTTACCGCTTCTGTGAGTGAAATTTCGAAAATCCAAGAGACACGGTTAATATCAAGTACTAAAATGTTGTTCAATGAGATGAAAATAATTTTTGGTGAATAGCATATTTTTACTTTTATTTACCACGGTTAAAAGTAAATAGGTTAATTAAAGGTAAAAATGATATTATTATTACCCTAAAACATGTCCTAATTCTATTGGATAAGTTTAATTCGACCAAATACTACCTTAAGAATAAAATATGAACATTTAGGTCCACCTGGATTAGATTAGAACATTTATTGTTAATTTATTTAAAGAAGGGTTAAAATAGTTAAAATCAACGTTTAATAACTAAATCATTTTTAATATAGGTTTATACATAAGATAAATTCTACTATAAATATTCTTTAGAAATATAAAAATATTTACTACATAATGGTATTTTATTTATAATTTTTAGACATTAAATAATTTAATTTAATTATGACCCAATGATGATGCAGTAATTATCATATTAATGAAATATTAACATAATTGATGTTATAAATACCCAAATAAATAAAATTTGAGACTATTTATGAATTCAAATAATTTTATAGGTTAATATGACATGTTATTAGTGATTTAATTAACTTTTTTTGAACTAATATTTATGTTATGATTTTCACAAAAATCAATTATCAAATTGTGTCAAAATTGACATAAAATAGTTTTTAAAACAAATATTATATTATTAGTTGTTATTTTATTCCTAAAAATATAAGGTTCGGCCAAATGACTTAGATAAAGTTATATATATTAATAATAAACAACTTGGGGTTCTTTTGACTTGTTATAGTAAGTTTATTAACCATATAGTGTAAGAAAACAAGAAGATATGGTAAAATTTAAATTATTTATCTTAGAGTTAAATCTTAATGATAAGGTTAAAATAGTAAAATAAACATGTCTAAAATCTATTGGATGATAGCATTTTGACCCATCCCCACCTTATATTCTAAATAAATCAATTTGGAGTTATTAAAATCCTAATATGACTTTATAATAAAATAATACTTTAAGTTTTTCCTAAGGTGCCCCTCTCCTCCCTTATAAAAGGGCACCTCCTCCCTCTCCTCCCCACACCACATTGAGACTTCATGCTCGGCCAAACCCGGCCAATTTCTCTTCTCCACTTTCTTATAAATATCCTAGAGGTCCTGGTATTCTTAAAAGACCATCTATTGTGCCCTAAGAGAAGGCTAAGAAGAGGCGCTTCAAAGAAGAGATAATGTCTGTTACCGATTCTTTCAACATTATTTCTTCATGTATAGTTGTTTCATTATAAAGTAATAACATCAGTATCAATCATATAATGATATGTTATTATAAATATGAAACAACCCTATTTCACCTTCTATCCATCCTATAGAAAATGAAATCACCACGCGTGCGTACGTACAGAATACCATCTCGACCCCGTGGTGTAATCTGTTTTCCACCACCACCATACATGGATGGGTATAATGGTGTAAAGAATACCTATATATGATTATTGTAAAGTTATATTGATTCTTAAATAGTATACATACACTTCAATAAAATTACATGATCATGGGAACGATATCATCGCTCGTGCGTACGTACGACCTACCATCTCCACGATGTGATGCGACTCGTTCTACGTGATCTTCATTACATAAAGATTATATAAATGAATTGAATGAATAAATATGATATATATTACACTAATACAATTCTTTTGAGGAGGTATCTATAACCTAAAAGAATAATAAGAATTTATTCGACATAACACACATAAGAACAAATAGAAATAAACACCCGAATAACAAGTTACAATGAAATATTACTAATAAAAAGCTAAGAATATGACCATATATGATATCATAACAATGATTACAATTCTGGAATAATTCAATAACATTATTTAATTCATTATACAGGTGGTTCAGACTTGTACGAAGCAAATCAGACCTAAGGTAAGGGAAAATCTTACAATCTCATTTTTATCTGAGATTGTTTATACTTGAAAATTTACTAGGGAATATTTATCATCCACATACATGTTTCCTTAATATGTAATATTATTTACATCCACCTACAATTTATTAAATCCAATTTTACCCATTGGTGAGATTTTTTTGGTAAATGGTATGAAAGAAATCTTTTTTCGTTTTTCGTACAGGGAACTTATAGACTTTTCCTTCCAAAGTACGAGAAGAATATTTTTCTAACTTATACGATCTGAATGGAATTTTAGAACATTATTTCCCTGAAGCTTCCTTTACATGTTTTCATTTTTATTTTTAATCAACTTCTTTTAGTTTAAAATTTTATGACCTGTTAAGAAAGAAATTTTTTTTTGAAGTAGAAAGAATATTTTCCTCAAGAATGGAGTTCAAGAATTTTATCAAAATTATTTTCCATATAAGATAATATAGGGTTCTGTTTCTATCCCTATTTTTACATTGATTTGATTATTTTATGATGGAATTATTTTTATGATATCCTTTTATCTTATATGGATTATGTTATGATTTCACGATGTTTAAGAATCTCATTTTTATTACATGGGTTACGTTATGATGTATGATTTATGATCTTGTGGAACACATAAGAATGGTATCACTATGAGATGGGTGGGACCTATATATCCCTCCATTGCATTGGGTAACGATTTATATCTCATGAGATATTCATGGAAGGAACGACAGGTTAAACTGGTTAAGTGAAATAGGACTGAAACGATGAGTGAACTCAGTTAAGAAATGGAATTTTTCCTCTAAGATAGTCTTGGAAATGAGTCCTGACTACTAAGAAATGATTCACTATGATTATGTGTGTATTCCACAAAGTTTCATGTTTTATTTTATGATTATTGGGATTACACTTCACTACAATGATTTATCCCATGTTATGAAATTATGATCTATTTTACAGGTTAAGATTTCCAAAATGATATGTTCTTATGAATAAGATGTGATTGATATTTCTTTTGTTTACCCTTACTGTGCATTTGATCTCACCCTTTTGTATGTTTTCGTTTCCCTAGGTCAGAAGGAAGGATATTAAGTATGATATTCCAAAATTGACTCTAGATATGATAAAACAAAAGGGAGACAGTGTAGATGTTTTATGAACCAGTTGTTTATGTTTCCTAGTTTCTAAATACACTATACCTATACGGTCCTTTCATGGTTTTGTTATATGTTGTAATAATTGTGCTTCAATTCTGAAGTAATAATAATGTATGTAAAGTATGGGTCGTTATAGTTGGTATCAAAGTCAAGGTATAGTCAACCTTTATAAACTAGGATGTGAAAGACTTAGTAAGAACCCTAAGAATAATTCTAAGCATAGAACACAATCTTAGTGTTTTATAAATGGCCATGAACAACCTATGATAAGACCTTAAGTGTGAAATTTTGTTCTTGATTATGTGGTTTTCCTATTATAATTAGTGTTACTCACAGTATACTTCTTGGTTTTAGTCAATGACAGGAACCCGAAGAAACTGTGTTAATGTGGAATGAGACGGGCAATGCAATGATTGTCCCCCTGAGAAACCAAACGTTATGGGTGCTGGAATGCAAAATCTTGTACCCATGCTCACAAAAATTTCTCAATCTATGAATCATGCAAGACTTCCAAATGAGAAAAGGAAGGAGCAAAATTCTGTTGAATCCTTCATGAGGCAGTTTCCACCCTCATTCAGCGGGTCTACTGATCCATTAGTGGCTGAACAATGGATCAGTACCACTGAAAAATATTTTAAGTTCTTTAATGTTCTGAACATGATAAAGTCATCTTAGCAGTATATCATTTGGAAGGTGATGCTGATCAATGATGGAATGTTATCAAGAATACGAGGCCAAGAGATGAAATTGAGTCCATGGAATGGGACAAGTTCAAGAACATATTTTTCAATAAGTACTTCCCTCGTATTCTTCGAAAAAAGATGGAGAAAGAGTTTCTTGATCTAAAGCAAAAGGATGATGAATCTATTTGTACCTACGAAAATTTTACAAGACTTCCAAGATACACTTTTGGTATTATTTTCCAACCTAAGAGTAAGATCGATTGATTCATTAGTGGCATAAAACCAAGTCTTCTAAGGGCATTATCCATAAGGGACTTCAATAGCTATGAGGAAATTGTTCGATGTTCTCTTAAGGTTGAGATGGAGATTGGAGTAACCCATCAGTCATATGTGTTTGATAAGAAGAGGAAAATGGAATTCAAAGGAAAATCTAAAGAGCACAAAAATAGAAGATGAGTTTTCCCTTATACTCAATGTGTGGAAAGAAACATGGTGGGAGTTGTCTTAAAGGGACAAGTAAATGTTTCAAATGTGGAAATGAAGGTCATCGGGCATTTGAATGCCGCAATGATGGGAATAATTTGTGTAGTGATGCGAACAAAGAAAAGGCTACATAGAGTGCACCTCCTACACTTCAATGTTACAAGTGCAAGGAAATGGGGAATTATGCTAATAAATTCCCTAATCCAAGGGTTGTTGATGATGATCAACGTCAAAAACTATTAAGGATTAAGATAAAGGAAAGTCACATGAAATTTCTATCAGCTATGTTGAGTACGATAACGAAATGGTGAAAGGTACACTTACCATCCACTCTAAAGTAGAAAATGTTTTATTTGATTCTGGATCCACCCACTCTTTTATTTCTAAAGTATTTTATAAGGGTATCATCTTATTACCTCATCAATTAGATGTTGAGTTAGCTGTGACAACCCCTAATGGCACAACAATCACATCAAAAGTTTATAATTCTTCTCCGAATGAAGTTTGTGGGAAAGTGCTTCCTGCAAATCTTGTGATCCTTCCTATAGTGGAATTTGATGTGATTCTTGTCATGGAATGGATTTCTTTATATAGAGCTCATATCAATTTACAAATAAGGGAAGTCACATTCCATATTCCAGATCAGTCTTTGATCGTCTATCAATGCAAGGATGAACATAACATTCCAGTGGAAATTTCATCCATCTTATGGGTGTTGATTCCACTAAATGAAAGTTATTTATCGTAAATGGTTGGTGAGAAACTCACTATTATTAATATTCACATTGTACGGTAGTTTGATGATGACTTTCTGAAGGAATTTCCGGGTCTTCCACCAAATTGTGATGTTGAGTTTTCAATAGAACTCGTACCAGGTGCTTTTCCTATTTCAAAGACACCTTATAGAATGGCCCCAATTGAGTTGCAGGAATTGAAGAAGAAACTCCAAGAAAATCTTGATAAGGGATTCATACGCCCTAGTGCATCACCTTGGGGAGAACCTCTTCTATTTGTTAAGAAGAAAGATGGATTAATGAGACTCTATATTGATTATCAACAACTTAACAAGATCACTATCAAGAAAAAATATCCTATCCCATGCATTGATGACTTATTTGAACAACTACGTGGAGCTCAATACTTTTCGAAGATTGATTTTAGTTTAGGGTATCATCAATTAAGGATCAAAAGGTAGGATATACCAAAGAAAAATTTCCATACAAGGTATGGACACTATGAATTTATAGTGATGCCATTTGGTCTAACTAATTCCCCTGCTATCTTCATGGATATAATGAATAGTGTCTTTAAAGACTATCTTGATCAGTTTGTGGTAGTCTTTATAGATGATATTCTTGTCTATTCAAAGAGAAATTAAGAACATGATGATCACTTGAGAATTGTATTAAAGACCCGGAGAAAGGAGAAGCTTTATGCAAAATTTATCAAGTGTGAATTTTGGCTTAAAAAAGTTGCATTTTTTGGTCAATAATCTCAAAAGAGGGGATATATTTGGATCCAGCAAAAACAGAGGTTATCTAAAGATGGTCGAGACCAAAAATAGTAACTGAGATATGAAGTTTTCTTGGATTGGCTGGATATTATCGACGTTTTGTGAATTATTTTTCACGATTATATAATCCACTCACTAGGTTGACTTGAAAAGAAGTTATGTTCGTGTGGACGGAGGAATTTGAAGAGAATTTCAAGGAGTTGAAAAGAACGTTATCCAGTGCACCTATGCTCACGCTGCCTTGTAGTGGAGAAAGGTTTTTGATTTACAGTTATGCATCCAAGAAGGGGATGGGGTGTGTTCTCATGGAAAATGATATGGTGATAGCTTATGCCTCACGAATGTTGAAAATCCATGAGAAAAATTACCCAACTCTTGATTTGGAGTTAGCTATAGTAATCTTTGCATTAAATATTTGGAGGCATTATCTTTATGGTGAAAGGTGTGATATTTATACTGATCATAAAAGTTTAATGTATATTTTAACACAAAAGGGGATGAATATGCGCCAAAGAAGATGGTTGTAGGTGATTAAGGATTTCGACTACTCAATTCATTACCACCCTGGGAAAGCAAACAAGGTGGCAGATGCATTATGTCAACAAGACCACGCTAGCTTGTCCAGGATGATGATAAAAAAAGATCAAATATTTATGTATTTACGAAGGATGGACCTTGGAATTATAATGGAAGGGAAAAATATTATCTTTCTCAAATCAATGTTCAACCATATATACATGTGAAGATTAATGAGGCACATAAGGAAGATGTAGAGCTACAAAAGATGGTGAGAAATGTTCCTGAATTCAACATTGATTGTGATGGGATAATAATGTTTAGGAATTAGGTTTGTGTTCCTCCCATCCCTGAATTAAAGAAGGAGCTGCTGGATGAGGCTTATAGTTCTTCATTCTCTATTCATCTTGGAAGCACATAGATGTATAGGGACCTGAAAGAGTAGTTCTGGTGGGATGGCATGAAAAGAGATGTTGCTGAATATGCCTCTCGATGCTTGGTTTGTCAGCATGTTAAAGCTATGAGACGGAAGTCTAAGGGTATGTTACAACCATTACCCATACCCGAACGGAAACGGGAAAATATCACTATGAACTTTGTCACCGGACTTCCTAAAACATCCAAAGGCAATATTGCTATCTGGGTCATAGTTGATCTTCTTACAAAGTCAGCACACTTCATTGCTATTAGAGATGATTTCTCTCTGGATCAGCTTTCCAGGATATATGTGAAGGAAGTGGTAAGATTTCATGGAGTACCACATTCCATTATATCTGATCGGGATCCGAGGTTTACCTCAATGTTCTGGAAAAGTCTTCAGTATACTATGGATAAAGAGTTGAGTTCAGCACTGCTTATCATCCTTAGACAGACGACCAGTCTGAGAGAACAATTCAAACTCTAAAAGACATGTTAAGAGCCTACTATATGGATTTCAAAGGTGGTTGGGATCAACACCTACCGTTGGTGGAATTTTCATATAATAATAGATTTCAATCCAGTATTCAGATGGCTCCTTATGAAGCTCTCTGTGGAATGAAATGCAGGACTCCAACTTGCGGGGATGATGATGGGGAATGAAAGCTATTAGGGCCTGATCTTGTGGGCGAGATGACAGAAAAGGACTGATCTATTCAACAACCAATAAGAGCAGCTCAGAATTGACAAAAAAGGTATGCCGCTAACCGAATAAATGACCTTGATTTTGAAGTGGGTGATAAAGTTTTCTTACGAATATATCCTTGGAAGAGAGTAATGATATTTGGAAAGAAGGGAAAGCAGAACCCTAGGTATATCGGTCATTTCAAAATATTGGATTCTGTTGGGAAGTTAGCTTACCGATTGGTGCTTCCAATGAATCTCTCTCAAGTTCACGATGTGTTCCATGTATCTCTCCTGAGAAAGTACATACCCGATCCTTCACATGTACTCAGCTCAAAATTTGTACCACTGGAGAAAGATCTTTTTTATGAAGAACAACTGAAAGAGATTATGGATCATAGCGAAAAAGACCTACGGAAAAAGACCACTCAATTGGTGAATGTTTTAAGGGGGAACCACTAATTAGAAGAAGCCACATGGGAGCATGAGGATATGATGAGGGAGATGTATCCTCATTTCATTGTTACAAAGTGACGAATTTTGAGGGTGAAATTATTTTTAAGGGGGGTAGAATGTAACACCCGAGATTTTTATGAGAAGTATTTTGTTTTTATGTTTTATAGGTCATCAAAGGAATCTTTCACTACAGAAAACACTAGCTTGGTATGCTTTACACACAATCGTGAGCTTCCTTGATAGTTTTCATTGGACGCAATACCAGGTTTCACTAAATAGCGATATGCTATTAGAATATTATTAAAACTAATTGCTATGAATAGTAATACCCACTTTTTGAAATTTTATAAATTTTATCATTCAAAATGGACTTCATTTTTGGATTCAGAATATCGAAATTATCCTAGGGTGAAATTTTGGTATTTTTCTAAAAACATTCAATTTTTGATGAATAGTGAAAACACTGGGTTACTATTTAAAAACTGACTTTTTATTTAAATAATTATTTATTTTATTTAAATTTATTTTAGGTCAAAATTTATACATAATACCTATATAAGTTCAATTTAATTCATTGGAGTCATTTTTTAATAATTTTAGATATATAAAAGTTTATTGAACTTTTCACCGTCTTTTACCCACCTCATAGGAGAGTTTGATAAATTATATAAAACATAATTTTACCACTTCTGGGAGTGGAATTTCAGAAATCTGAGATACACGGTTAATATCAAGGACTAAAATGAGGTTCAATGAGATGAAAAGAATTTCTGGTGAATAGTAACTTTTTACTTTTATTTACCGCTGTTAAAAGTAAATAGGGTAATTAAGGGTAAAAAATGATATTATTATTACCCTAACACATGTCCTAATTCTATTGGATAAGTTTAATTCGACCAAAAAAACCTTAGGAATAAAATAAGACCATTGAGGTCCACTTGGATTAGATTAGGACATTTATTATTAATTTATTTAAAGAAGGGTTAAAATAGTTAAAATCAAAGTTTAATAACTAAATTATTTTTAATTTAGGGTTATTAATAAGATAAATTAGACTATAAATATTCATTATTAATCTATAATTATTTCCTACATAATAATATTTTATTTATAATTTTTAGACCCTAAATAATTTAATTTATTTATGACACAATGATGATGTAGTAATTATCTTATTAATGAAATATTAACATAATTGATGTTATAAATACCCAAATAAATGTAATTTAAGACTTTTTATGAATTCCAATAATTTTATAGGTTACTATGACATTTTATTATTGATTTAATTAACTTTTTTGGAACTAATCAAGTTGTTATTATTTTCACAAAAATCAATTACCAAATAGTGTCAAAATTGACATAAAATAGTTGTTAAAACAAATATTATATTATTTGTTGTTATTTTATTCATAAAAATATAAGGTTAGGCCAAATGACTTAGATAAGGTTATATATATTAATAATAAAAAACATGGGGTTCGTTTGGATTGTTATAGTACATTTATTAACCATATAGTGTAAGAAAACAAGAAGACACGGTAAAGGTTAAATTATTTAACTTAGAGTTAATTCTAAATTATAAGGATAAAATAGTAACCTAAACTTGTCTAAAATATATTGGATGAGAGGATTTCTAACCATCCCATCCTTATATTGGAAATCAATCAAATTGGAGATATAAAAAACCGAATATGACTTTATAATAAAAGAATACTTTAAGTTTTTCCTAAGGTGCCACTCTCCTCCCTTATAAAAGGGCACCTCCTCCCTCTCCTCCTCACACCACTTAGAGGCTTCAAGATTGGCCAAACACTAAATAATTCTCTTCTCCACTTCCCTGGAAATATCCTAGAGGTCCTGGTCTTCTTCAAAGACTATCTTTAGTGCCCGAATAGAAGGATAAGAAGAGGCGCTTCAAAGAAGAGGTAATGTCTGTTACCGATTCTTTCAACTTTATTTCTTCTTCATTAGTTGTTTCATTATGAATTAATAATATTAGTATAACTCATATACTTCTATGTTATTATAAATATGAAAAAACCCTATTTCACCTTCGATCCATCCTATGGAAAATGAAATCACCACGTGTGTGTATATACGGATTACCGTCTCCACGCCATGGTGTAATCTGTTTTCCACCACCACCATACTTGGATGGGTATAATGGTGTAAAGAATAACTATATATGATTACTGTAAAGTTATATTGATTTTAAAATAGTATACATACACTTCAATACAATTCCATGATCATGGGAACAATATCATCGCTCGTGCGTACGTATGACCTACCCTCTCCACGATGTGATGCGACTCGTTCTACATGATCATCATTACATAATGATTATATAAATGAATTGAATGAATAAATATGATATATATTACACTAATACCATTCTTTAAATGAGGTATCTATAACCTAAAAAAATAATAAGAATTTATTCGACAAAACACGCATAAGAACAAAAATTAATAAACACCCGAATAACAAGTAACAATGAAATATTACTAATCAGAACCTAATATTATGACCATATGTGATATCATAACAATGAGTATGATTCTGGAATAATTCAATAAAATTATTTAAATCATTATACAGGAGGTTCAGACATGTACGAAGCAAATTGGACCTAAGGTAAGGGAAAATCTCAAAATCTCATTTTTATCCGAGATTGTTTATACTTCAAAATTTACTGGGGAATATTTATCATCCACATCCATGTTTCCTCAATATTTAATATTAATTTCATCCACCTACAATTTTTTAAATCCAATTATACCCATTGTTGAGTTTTTTTGGTAAATTATTGAAATGAATCTTTTTCTATTTTTAGTACGATCTACTTTTTGACTTTTCCGGCCGAAGTACGCGAAGAAAGTTTTTTTAAACTTATACTGCCCAAATGTAATTTTAGAAAATTATTTCCATGAAGCTTAATTTACATGTTTTCATGTTTATTTTTAATTAAATTATTTTAGTTTAAAATTTTATGACATGTTAATAAAGAAAAAATGATTTTGAAGTAGAAAAGATATTTTCCACAAGAATGGAGTTCAAGAATTTTATCAAAATTATATTCCATCTAAGATAATATAGGGTTCTGTTTCTATCCCAATTTTTACAATATTTTGATAATGTTATGATGGAATTATTTTTATGATGTCCTTTTATCTTATATGGATTATGTTATGATGTCATGATGTTTATGAATCCCATTTTTATTACATGAGTTATGCTATGATGTATGATTTATGATATTGTGGCACAAATAAGAATGGTATCATTATGAGATGGGTGGGACCTATATCTCCTTCCAATTCATTGGGTAAAGATTTATATCTCATGAGATAGACATGGCTGGAACGGAAGGTTAAACTGGTTCAGTGAAACAGGACTGAAACGAGGAGTGAACTCGGTTCATAAATAGACTATGTTCGCTAAGATAGTCTTGGCAGTGATTATTGACTACTAAGAAATGATTCTCTATGATTATGTGTGTATGACAAAAAGTTTCATGTTTTAAGTTATGATTATTGGGATTACATTTCACTACTATGATTTATCCCATGTTATGAAATTATGATCTCTTTTGCAGGTTAAGATTTCCAAAATGATATGATCTTATGAATATGATTTGATTGATATTTCTTTTGTTTACCCTTAGTGAACATTTTAGCTCCCCCTTTTTTATGTTTTATTTTCCCCATGTTAGGAATAAGGATATTAAGTAAGATATTCCAAAAGGGAATCGAGATTTGATAAAATAAATGGGAGATAATGTAGATGACCTATGAACCAGTTGTTTATGTTTCCCAGTATCTAAAGACACTATACCTATACGGTCCTTTAATGGTTTAGTTATATGTTGTAATAAGTGTGCCTTAATTCTGAAGTAATAATAATTTATGTAAAGTATGGGTCGTTATAGTACTTACCTTAGTGAGAGGTTGTTGGAAGGGGATGTTATTTTGGGACCCTACACTTTATGAGGGGGTATAAGTATAGACTTTGTATAGTGAAGTTGAGATTTGGTAGTAACATTACCCTATGTTAGAGGGTAGAGGTTAGGACATGTTGTGACACCATACACTCAATAATTTGGTATGGGTATTGATTGTTTCATGATTTGACTTCTTTTTCCAGTAATTGGATGATCTAGATAAGATTAGATATCATGGTTTCCTTGTTAGGGAACGATGACCCAATACAAAATCTTATGTTCATTTGATTCAATTAACTATTTTCTTCATATATATACATTTTTATGATGGTTTATACATGGAAAATTTAGTGAGATCATACTAAGATATATATCTCACACCATGTACATCTACTCTAGTGTGTGCGTGGACCATATATTTTAATTATAGGTTATAATATATATTTGAAGTGAGAGTCACTCAATAGTGTTGTATAGAAAGGGTTTTAGGTGATTCTAAAATCATTAGGGGAGCATCTATATACCTTATTTTTATATCTTATTTTATTCATATTATGGGCTAGGTGGGAAATCAATTAGGATGTATGATCATATTAACACATTGTTCATTTTTTATATCATGTTTTATTATTGATATTTCATACTAAAATTGACCCATATAGATGAAATTTGGTAATTTATTTTCATTTATATAGATAATATATCCTCTAAAATGATGGTAATAGACTCTAATATCTAGTAAATATTCTTTTCTATATGGTTATGCGTTCATAAGGTCGTACAATACATTATATAAGATTCCATTGAATGATTTTATCCGGTGTATTAAAAATTGTTTACAGTGTGTCCTTTATTTTAGCTTACTATTTAGGGATTCATAGAAGAATTTTGGAATCTTTTGGATATTTTTATGTACCATAGTTTGGTGACTCTTGAATACTTTTCCTGTTCAAATTCATGTTTACCACGGTGATAAGATTTCTATTCATGGATTTCACAACTACCATTGAGATGTTTCTTCAGGTTTGATAAGAAGATTAGAGATTTTTATTTTTTATTTTTGTATATTTACATAGAGTGCAATGTTTTAAATTTTTATCAATTAAATTATCCTTATTTACTTCACATGAAATGTGTGTGTTTTCGTGTGGTTTATTTCACTAATGATAGAGGGTTAAAGTATTAAATGTGTCAATGAAAAGTTATATAGTGTATCATATATAACATTTTTGGTGAAATAATTCTCAACTAAACCATAATTTTTTGTAATTAATATTTATTTTAATATTACTATTTGAAGTTCTTTGATGTTGGTTTTATATTCCATTCGTGTAGGGGATGTGTAGTGACCCTTAGTGAGTGGGTTCCACTAATCGTTGACATGTAGATATTTCAATATTGGTAGGGTATACCTGAGAGTTGGGTTGGAATGGGAATTTGTTAAGTTGATTTTTTGGAAACACTTTATAGGTTAGAGAGATATATAGAGGCATTTGTAATTTCTTGGGATATCATGATATAATTACTATGAAGTAGTTATTTTATCTTGGATGTGTTTGAAGGGTATGATTAGTTGAATATTTTTTTGATTATGGAATGATTTTTGATGGGATAAAGGTAGGTGAATCTAGATGGTTAGTTTTAGGATGAGTATGTCAGGGGTAGATGATTTTTTTTCTACAAGATTAAATACAGTCAGTTAATCATGTGGATGGTTTGGAATGTCTGAGATGACTCTAGATCATTGAAAATGGATTCATCACGAGTGTGCCCATAAATTTTTTTTAATTTAAAATTGTTACATGGGTAGTTTTTACCCAAATTTGGCTAGGATGGGTAAGATATTACTCATAATAGCATGATTTAGTTTATAATAGTGTGATACATGATTGTACACCAATTTTGGTTCATATGAGATTGATATCGATGGAATAATTATATTCAATGAGAATATTATAACATTTAACTTTACTTAGGAATATAATAGTTAGATGTAGAATTTATTTTTTAGAAAAAATTATTCTTATATGAGGGAATGTGCATGCTGATTATGTACACTGGGTATTTGTTTCATATATTAGTGAGTGGGTTTTGAATTAGTCTTTTTAAAACATTTCATGTTTGAGGGGACCACGGGCTATCTAGTGATGTTTTAATGGTGTGTATACCACTTAGTTCAGAATACATTTGTGATTCATGAGAAAATTGTGTGGTTTGAATATGATCCCACTTGGGCTATGTTTGGGGATGATATGTGGATTTTTCATTTTGGTTATTAGTTGAGTCCTGATCAAATTAGTGAGACACCTACCAATATGGTTTGTTCTGGGATTTGTGACAATTTGAGGTGTTTTTCTTATTATAGGATTATACAATTGATATGAAACATAAAACATGGGGGAGTATTTCTTAGTATATCCCATAATGGTTTTTGGTTTTGATAGAATGATAATGTATTATAGGGAGTGAAACATAACTGATTTTGGAACATATCTTGGACCATTCCTAGGGTTAGTGATATGAGATATATCTGGTGGGGAGTGATTAATTTTCTTGTAAAGGGTTTGATCCTTTTTGTGGGTTGGTTTTTTGGAATATTAAAGATGATGTTCCTAATAAACCATGAATGGTTAGAGAATGTTTTTTTGGGTTTCTACTCTTGTATGATAAAGTTGGTCTTATCTAGTCCTTCAGGTTTTCTAGTTAAAGGGATATGGGTTTTATAGATAATGTGTTCTAGATTAACAAGGAAAAAATGAGGACACTTCTATGGTGGGGAGAATTGAATTACTTGTGGGTGTGTGACCCTCAAATGGGAAGGGTCACATATGTGGTGAAATTGGATGGTCAATGGTCAAGAAGGTTCCAATACATAATTATGAAAGCTAATCCAATTTTATATATTGTCTTTATATATAGAATATTTGTTTTTTTGTGTGTGGTGTTAAATACTATTTGGGTGTTGGTAGTGGACATGCGATGAAATTTATTTTAATCAATGAGTGAGCCAGAAACGTTTGTGTTAGTACTCATTGGGGGAGAGTGATATACAATTTTTCTTAGTTGATTACTATACCATATAATTAATTAGAGTTATGGGTTCTGTCATTAATGATGGTGGTAGATAATTGTATAATTCTCATAAGTGTTAGTAGATTATTATTATGTTTATGTGATGATTTGTTTCCAAGGGAGGTTTAGTATCCTTGGATAAAGATATGAAAGAGTAGGTTTGATTGATTCTTTTTCCATATAATTCAATTAGTTGAGGTAGAAATAACATTAGATTAATTATTTGGGAAGTTAAAAATGTGTTTCAAGGATAAAACTAGAAATTTTAAAGAAAATATGGTTTATGCCCATTTCAAGCATTAATGGTGGTGCTATTTTCAATTTAGTTTAGAATGAGGAATGCGGAGAAATAACGTACTATGATATATGAATTGGAAAAATATATATTTTTCATGGTGACTCTCGAGGTCACAAATCATTATGGTAGAGAGTTAATAATAACCCACATCATCATCATCGTCATCATTTATTTATTTATTCCATAGAAGAATAAAAAAAGGTTCATGTGAAAGGTACTAGGGTGTCCTAAAATAATGAAAACCTAGGGAATACCCTCTGATAATATTGAACCTCTCAGGGACCCGAAAGAACATATTATCAAATATGTAAATCCCCAAGTCATTTCTAGAAAGAGAAGCATGGTGATACACCGCTTTATTCCCCTCACGCCAAGTTGAATCATTCGAATGTTGGTGAAGAGAATACCTTTCCATTTCCTGATGATATAGAAAATTAACCAAGGAGTAGACCAATCCCATGTGATGCATTAAAGAGGATGAGGGAATCAGTTTCAGCTTCATTAATAGTGATGTTCCCATGTTTAGAAAGCCAGAGACTAGTAAGGAGGGTATGAGACTCTGACTGGAGGGAAGAGCCGCTGCCATAGTGAGCTGTGAAAGTCAAGATAACTAGGCCCCATGTTTCACATAAAATCCCTCCACATCTCATTACCCAATAGATAAATGATCCACCATTATTAAGCTTCAAACCCTTAGGAGGGGGAACCCATCATATATATTAGTTATGAAGAATGATGCCCCTAGGCTGGGTGGTATGGGTACAGGCGGAAAGCCGGCGAAGGGATGAAGCATCCTTCCATTTTCATGAGAGCCTGACTAGATCAATGAAGAGGGTTCTGACTCTAGAGATGATACCCATTGATTTGGAGTGGATCCACGTATTCCTCACTTTATTTATGGCCTTCAATAAACACCAAAATCCACCATGCATATGATGGAAAGCACCATTTTCTCTGGACCCCTATCACCTGATCCCTGGAAGCAGTGGTCAATAAATGGGGTTCCACTCAGGTCATGTGAATTGAATGTTGTAAAGCTTCTGAAGAAGGACCTGACATCACGCGCCCATTCACACTCGAATAAGAAATGATCCACGATTTCTTCCCTGTGATTGGTGCAATATGAAAAATGGGAAGCCATATTGATCCAACATCTTCTAATGTTCTCATTAGTGGGAATCAACTTTTTTTCAAAGACTCCACATGATGAGGTTGAGCTTTGTGGTGATTTACTTCATCCTCAATGTCTCGTTCCAGCTATCCTTTTTCACCTTGAATAAGAGAGTGTGATGGTAGTCTTTTAAAGATAATTCCCCCAAGGAGGATATAGAAAACCCCAAAAATCAGGTTCTGAGTTGATCTTGATATGGTTAAAGAAGGCTTGTTGTTATACATTCAGGAATGACCTTGTGAAATAGGACATAGATCATAATAATTAGTGTTTTGACATGTCTATATAGTTTTTGTGGATGTGTATGGATGATCAGGTGGTCTCTTGAGTGATAATATTTGAACTAGAGTAGGGTTGGGGTTGTTATACTTTAGAAATCTACTATAGGAAAAAAATAATGTTGCATCCATGCTGTATTAGTTCAGATTTTTATTTCTTGAGATTAATTTTTATGTTGTTATAATGATTCACCATGGATGAATAGAACTATTAAATAATTCCTGTATATATGATTTAATTTTAAGAGCCCAAGAAGATCATGATAATGTGAGAATGTTTTTTCCATGAGGGGACTCAAGGGGGAAGACTCATTCCCTAGAGAGAGGGGATAGTTTGGAGGGTACTTAGGATGTAGGGGTATCAGATACTTCTAGGAGGAAGTTCATTACATGGATCCCTGGGACACCCTATAATGGATGTCTAGTTATAGGCTATGTGATAGCACTAGTGGGTCATTCTATAAGGAAACCCAAAAGGGGGATATTACATCATGCCCCCCTTGGGTCGCCCCATAAGGGAGTGCAATTTATGTTTTTAAAAATATAGTTAGACCTAATTACTATTGGAAGGATTCTCACATGTTTTAGAGGATAAAGGGGGATAATTAAGGGCCATTAAACTATCTCCTCACTTCCTTTATTCATCAAATTGATCACTCTTGGTGAGGTTTATATTGAATGTATATTCTATGGTGGTTTGAAGGTATGATTTCCCCAATATTCATGTGTTATTAGTATTCTTTGCTTGATATTGTCTTGTTGGGGTTTGATTAAGAGATTTGAGTAATGATTACACTAGATAATAGTTTATTTTTATAGATTATTGGAGATTTTTCATATAGTGGATGGATGATTCCGAATAATGATGAATGCTTGGCGTCATTTTATATTTCGTTGTAGGTACATCACCCATTTTATTTAATTTTATTTTATCAATAAGATTCGATCATAATTGGTTACTGATTTTTAAGGAATGATGTGTATTTTGTTCCTAGGTTTTATAGTAGGAAGTATTTGGGGGTAAACATTACTTTTATTATGTTCTTAGCCATGATAGTCTTCTCAATGAATTTAAAAATATTATTCCTCATTTTGTTAAATTGTTTAATTAATTAAAAAATTTATATAATTACATTTTGTGAAATTTGGATGGGATATGGGATCATGGCATTGATCGGATTTTTTTTAGACTTCAACAAGGCTTGGATGAGTGTGGCATAAAAAGCATAACACCTATATATAGGCAGTCAATCTCTATAGTACTCAATCGTGTACTTTTTAGGACTTGTTATTCATTCTTTATTCAGTTTTCAGGTTTATGAAAAATAAAATTTGACTGGGAGCATCAAAATATGAGAATAAGTGTATTAGAGACTCTTAGTACAAAAATATGATCTCTGTTATATGTTGAGGGAAGTGATATAATCATGGGACTATGTTTCTAAAATTCAGGTAAATTTATTTGAGTTTATGATATGTTTGAGATAGGTCTGTAGACTTTGTATGTGTTGAGTTAGGATGAGCTAGTTCTTCCTATGGCTAGTCATCAAACATGAGAGGATTATGACTTTGTATGTTGGGTGAGATGGTAGATGGTACCTTATATAGTTAGGAGTAAACACATGAGGTTGGTTTGTAGCCATGTTATATGAGTAGAGATGGTTAATTCCTCTTAGTTTTTGAATGGTGTGATGTGGAGGTTTCTTCTATGTGACAGACATATGACCAATCATTTGATAGTGTGCAATGGAACCCAAGTGTTGTTGTAAAGGATTATTTTGGAAATGTGGAAACAAGTTGTGAAGTGGTATTGAGGTCATTAGTTTGTCATGGTATATACATATCAAGAATAGAAAATTGAAAATGGATTTGGAAAGGAAATTAGATCTGGCCTCTTATGGTATGGGTTATATAGGGACTATCAGTTGAGGGATCACTGTAGAGTGATGATTATTGGTTGGTATTGATAAGAAGAGGCTACTTTAAGAAAGGTGAACCAAGTGGATTTGGTTATGGACGAGTTAGTGATATGGATAGGAATTTCCTATTGATATATTGTATTCTATTATATATTGGGTGGTTATCCTATGATAATATGTGTGTTATGAGATGATATTTGAGATATGGTGATAGGTTATGAGTAAATAGTGCGTCATTTTGAGCTAAGAGTGTGATATATTAATGTCATGATAGTTTATTCAACACCTTGTTCTAATTTGTGAGACATGATGTGATTATATGAGTGTATTATTCTTAATTTTTTTATTATATTCATATGGAAAATATGATCTTATGGTTGATAATGTGACTAATTCTTGTCACCACCTTGAGTGAGGGATTTTTGGTATGGAGTGCTATGAGTGAGTGGGTATTAGTTCTGGATGATATTTTGAGACCCACCCTGAGAGAGAGGATAGCAGCTGATGAGATGTGTTATGGGTTGGATGTGAGAACTCACCTTAATTTTGAGAGGTCTATAATAGAGAACCCTCATGGGGTATTTTCCCACGATGTAATTGTGATACCCACCATATCATAAAGAGGATTAGTCGATGTGATGTGTCCAAAGACCTGATTCCTAGACTCACCTTGAGTGAGAGGTTACTAGATTGGAACATCCTGAGTGAGACGTTTTTGGTCCATGATGTAATTGTTGGAACCTACATTGAGAAAGAGGGTATCAATTGAGAGATAGTATGATATGGATTAGGTTTATAATGGCCCCCACCCAATGTGATGTGTTATTTTTCAAGACATGGTATGAAACCATAAATTAAATCTTTGGGAATTGGTTGGGATTATGCATGAGGACATGTATTTTTTTGTTATTTCGCTGGGATATGTATTTTTTGGTGACATAATGGAATATTTATCGCACAATAATCCGAAAAATCTGATTTTCTGTGATTTTTTTATTTATTGTCCACCTGAAAACCCATGTTTATAATGGAATGTGTTTGATAAAATTGGTGAGACCCAACTGAGATGTATTTCTCAATCCTTCCATAGGGACACCTGTATACTAGTAGACCTTATGTGTATGTTTCAAATAACATGTTATAATTTAGGCTAGGATGGAGTAACATTAAATTGTTTTGGATATAGGTTTTAAGGTCATTCATGGAGTTTTAGGGTAGTATCCTTATTCCTTGTTTTTTATATCTTATTTTATTTATGAAATTAGTCCATTGGGAGATTAGTTTGGATGTATTATTGAATGATTTCAATTTTATTTTTTTATTACATATTTTATTATTGATCTTATATTCTATGATTAATTTCTATCAATCATGTATAATTATTTCTTGTTATTAATCATGCTGGTATATAGATTTTTTTTCTCTGGTGACTCATGAATTTCATACATAAATATTAAATCCTTCTAGATGAATATTAAACAAATATAATAACATTAAATTCCCTAAAACAAGAAAGTATCGTTGTACATTGAAAATAGACAAATATAAAATTATTTAAAAAAATGTTTATCATATGTTGCAACATTCGATAGATAAGGTTCCCTTATAGACTCATCATACATTGTACCATTCTTCCTACCCGATAGAAAACATAAAACCCAAGAAGGGGTAAAATAAAAAGCTCAATAATGGTAATAATTATAGATATTTATCAATATACATATGAAATTATATCATCATAATATGGGTATGAGAACATGTGATTATCAATAGATAATCATAACCAATAATTCATAGTTCCTAATCATGTGTCATGGCATAAAAAAATATCATGTCACAATATTGGGGAATCACTAATTATCAATCAGGATCCATGAGTTCAAATCAAATCCATAACAACAATTCATTTGAGTGTGAAACCATAATATACATATAAACCATACCATATTTCAAGGATAACTATAGAAACCATCATATCATTGTATAGTAGGCATCACTACATATTTCCCATATCACAACAGATCATGCATCACTACATGCATTCCAAATCATAATGGATCAAGCATCCCTACCTATTTAACAAAGTGAATCAATCTTATCAACTTGTTTTTAATTATTATCTCATGATGTATAAGTATTTATCCAATTCATTGGAGGGATTTAATGAATCCAAAAATTAAATAATTAAAACCACATATATGTGTCCCAAACTATCATACAACATTCATAAATTTATCATAGGATATATCGTTGAAAGGAAAATGATTTATTAAACATTTCAATATAACATAACCATAATCCATATGTAGAAATAAAATGGACGTTATAATTTGATCTTATCAACAGTTAATCCTATAAAATACAAAAGTATGTTGAAATAGATGGAAATTACATTTAAAATATTATTCGAACCTTTTATTTAATGGGTGAGAAAATATCATTTTATTGTTATAATGTTTTAACTAAAATTTCCTCGATATTGAGAAAATTATTTTATTTGAAATTGACCTTTTAATATTTTAAAGGAATATTTAAAATTAAATAATTGTCATAGTGGTGGGAATATCCGTTCTTGTTGTATACAGTAAAAGAAAACATACCTTTCATACCATTGTTAAATATAAAAAATGGACTGTTTGAAAAACATTTAAAAAATTCCCTTTTTAAAGTTTATTAATAAATTAAAAGGTAGTGAAAATTTATATTTTAGAATATAACAATTATAAGAAAGATCTTCTGTAAAAAAAATTTTAAAGATCATATACATGGAAGAAACATTCCATTGACCAAAGAAGAAATAAGTTATAACTTTCTTTAAAAACATTTTCTCAATCATTTTCTGAACCAAATAGAAAAAAATGTTAATAATAATTGAAATTAATAAGAATAAGTATATTTTATAATAATATATGTTTCTTATAGTATAAAAATAATATAATTTCACTTAATGTAAATTTATTATAGATAATCCCGAAAGAAATAATATTATAACATTAACCCTTACCACAATTCTTATATTGCTTTGTACACATTAAAATATCATACTTAATAATTATGGATTAATTATAATTACATTCCAAAACCATATTCGTATATATAATACCATATATTATATACTTATAACATCTTAACACTATTTTATTAATAATTATTAGTAAAAACATTGTTTCGGGTGATGACAACATCATTTTTAAAACATGTTTTAGTTTGGTAGTCCATGTTCTTATAGTTTAGAAATTTTTCCATAATATCCAGAATTTTAATAATTTTTTGAATATCATTTGAAATCCTTATATAATCTTTTATAACTATTCATATATTACAGTGATGAAAAATGAATTACATCACTTTGTAGAGACAGTAGTCCTTATATAGGCATGACTGATGTTTCCACTTTTGAATGGTTGGAATTAATTAAAATAAAAGAATAATTAAACTATATATATGTAAATTTACATCATAAAAATCATACATATTCATTAAACTAATCATTATAAAAATTAATGTGAATCTGTGAGGAAAAATGAAACGCATCTCTTCGTGGAGGTGGTATTCTTCATGCATGTACAATGGATGTTTTATTTTCCCATACAATGTAATTAATTTGGATAATGTTTGATAAATAATAATAATAAAAATTATATATATTTAAGAAACATATTTATTGAGTTTAGAATTACAACCATATATTTAATGGACATGAAGATGAAATAAAATTGAAATTACTCACTTAAGAGTTATTCCTTTTAGTTTGGAAAACCTTCTTTGACTTACACCTAAAGCCTTAATGGGATGGAATTTTTTAAATAAATGTAGATATAATACATGGATAATGATTATAAGTTTATTTTAGGGTAATAATTATTTGCTATTTGTGTCTTAAATAATATCAATAATGGAGAAGATGGGGTGACCTTTTATAATTCTGGGTAGGGGAACCCTTTGAATTACCTAAAGTATTAAATTAATATAAACTAATTTCCATGTTAAAGTCGTTACATATTTATATATTTATTATATAATATTATTATATGTTCAAATACAATCATAAAATAATATTTATACAGGTTTAGGTGATGTATTTTCTATTATCTCTTAGTTGAAATTCTTGATAACCCTTTTGATGATTAGCACAATATCAACTATTTTTTCTCTTTAGGTGTCACCAAAGTGACTATAAAATGAAAATTCACCCATAAGTGGAAAATGGATGATACTATAAACCACATACCATTAAAATTGAACAATATAATTTTTTATGAATTTCAAACCATTTAATAATATATTATTTTCTATAAGACACTTTTAATTTCATTTTAATGGATATTGTAATTGTATGACTTTTATGATGATAAGATAGAAAATTAATTTGAATAATTTTATTTTAAAAATCACTAATATATTATATTTATATAAAAAATTAATTTAAAAAACAAATTCATCTAAATTGAATTACTTTTAAATTTTTTAAAATTATTTATTTAATTCTATTACTTCAGCATATATTGTGTCATCATTGCGTAAGAAGTTATAGTAATTATTCCATCACTAAAAAATTCCAATAAATTAACATGATAAAAAAATCAATATTATTTACAAATATTTATAAAAGAATGTAAACTCATTTGATACCTAAAAAGACTATATTTATTATAATAAAGAAAGTTTCCTTTTTAATTTATTCTTTACTTAAAATATTATTAAGGACATTATCAAAGAAAAATGGTACCAATTACCTCTATATTCAAATATTTTATTATTTTTGTACAACTAATGTCACATAATATGAATAAGTAATGTTATAATTTATTTATGAAGACATATCATGTTATTTTTAGACCTAAATACTTGATTTAAACTTATTGAGGTGTCAAATATTTATCAAGGTTATTATTCGTAATGACAAAAAATAAATAAGGAATACACACAACATTTGAACTGCCTTATTCCAATTATGGAATCCATTATTCTGAAGTATATATCATTAAGTGGACTAAAATCATTTTTAATTGAGTGTGAAAAACACAATGAAGACTATTTTTTTAGAAAAAACATGTTTGAAGCATAAAAATAGATTTATTCTTAGCCGATCCGCAGTAAAAACATTTATATAAATTTTAAAAAATTATTGAATATATAATATATAAATTTAATTACAATTATTAGTAAATAATTATTAATTTAATTTATAATAATAAATAATAAATTTATGTATAGAAACAGTTTTTTCAGAAAAATATATCATTTACATTCAAATGCATTTATGTTCAAGTATAATCAATTGCTAACTAGTTAATTTAATTATAAATGGGCAACTAATAATTTTTAACAAAATATAAACTTTAATTCATACTGACCAATCCAACTATTACAAGATATCCCAAATATTAAATAATAATATTTTAATTGGATTTTTATAGTACTTTTAAACCTAATGTTTCTTATAATGAAAGGAACTAAAGGAATCAAATTTTTTTAATATTTTTCATAAAAATTGGGTTTTTATATTATACCCCACTTAAAATAAATTCTCCCAAAATATTACATCACTTAGATAAAAACAAGTGTGGATATATATGTTTCATCACATCCTACAGTTCCCATTTTGTTTCTTAGATTTTTATATTCCCCATGATAACTATAACCAGGTGAGTAGTCGTGTTCTTTAAAACATTATATCTATGATCAAAGATTTCTATCAGTTTTTCCCTATAGGGAGGATCATTCTCTATTTGTGTAAACTCTGAGTTTAGTACATACGAATGATCCTATATGTATATCATTAGGAGAGAAACATGGAATATATCCTATACTTGATAGAGTTTTGGTGGATATGCTAAGAGAGAAGCTACAATCCCAAATCAAGAAATAATTTCAAAGGGATCTATATAACAAGGATCTACTTGATCATCCTTATGAATCCCCTAAACATATTCTTTGGAGAAATTAAAAGGAAAACAGTCTCACTAACTTTGAATTAATGATCTCACTGATGAGTTTCAATATATGTTTTTTTTCGACTATATGAAACACATATGTGATGATGAATGGATATAACCTCATCAATCATTTCCTAAACTATATATGGTCCCAATAAATCTCATTCGCAAACATTATCCCAGTATATTAGACTTATATACTTGTTTCCAGTGATAGTGTCATAAGGATGCTCGAGAGAATGTTAATTTTGTAAGAGAGTTATACTAAAATATGTTATCTATCCCAAACGTCACTGAAATCCATAGAGTAATAGGTTAACATTGTCTTATAGAGTTTCAATAGTCCACTTAGACGTACCATCTGCCTATGGGTGGTATGTAGTATAAAAACTAAAATTTATATCAGGAAAATATTAAATACTTCTCCAAAGCATCATGGTAAATCACATATCCCAATCAGATAGAATAAAATATGGTATTCAATGATACCTTACCACTTCCTTACGTATAAATTAGAATTTTATCAAGAGAGATATATTTTTTTACAATTTAAATTTCCCTATTTCATAAAGTTATTGACCACAACCCAATAAAATTATGGCCTTTTGATGTTTTTTGGAATCTAAAGATGAAATATATTGTAATTTTTTCCCATTTCCATTTTGGTTTGGGTAATGTTTGTAACATCCCCCTAGACATCAATCTTTTGGACATATTTTGAAAATTTAATGAAAATTAAGACACATACTCTGTAATATAATATATTATATTATCCCACTATAAATACAAATTCAGATCAATATATATCATCACACATTTGAGATGAATTGATTATTATGTGGTAAGAACATCATCCCTTAACTCTTTCATCAAATATTTTTTTGGTTGGAAACATACTTGGTTATTAACCATTAACATTCAATGAATATGACGCTTAAACTCAAAAACATGTATCACCTTCTTATGTAGTTCCACATCCTCATATGATAAATCTTTAATACTCATGTGAATGGATTGTATAACATTCATCTGAAAAAGATACATTCATTCCCCCATAATTGTTATTTCAGGTTTTTTATTCTTCACATATGTAAGTATTGTATCTCTTTCAGTCCACGCGATGGAAAAACAATCAGGGAACTTTCTACTCAGGGAATTATCCACCATGTTTTCCTTCCAACGGTGGTATGTATTGAAAACTGATAATCATTAGTCATATTCAACCATAATATATAGTGCATATTAAACTCTTTTTATGGGAACATATAAATTGATCTTTTATTGTCAATTTAAATATTCCACATCATTCACCATAAAAATAATGCCTCCATATATTCATTGTGAAAATTAATGCTTCCAATTAAAATAAAGTGTCAAGTAAAATTTATCTGAAACTTCTAATTTTGTAAAAGTTGTATATTATAAACATTTCATTTAACACAAGTAAACATATCATTCCCTTTTTAAATCATAACTATAGATCATAAAAAATATCCAATATAGGGTAGTGTGATTACATGTGTTCTGATAAACATTATTTTTATCTCTATAAAATTATCTCCACATTTATATATCTATAAGAAATTTACTACCTTTCTAGGAAAATTCACGAGATCATAATATATTCATGATAAATTTCACACAAATCATCACTAGTATCCACTAATCCCTATAAAAAAATGGATCTCAAATATCATTTTTGGTCTAAGAAATTATATAGTAAATTTCATCATTGAAGGATCCACTGATATACATTCACATGAGATTATATTAGAAAATAATGAAAAATTTATATCCAAAATACAAATTTGGTAAATTTTTCATATTCAGTATCATTCCACATGGTCTTTAGTGTAATTTTAAAATAATTTTTATTCTCTAAATTCTGCTTCAAATATATATGAATGTCATCTATAAATAATACCAAAAAATGGTCAAGGTAATCTCTAAAGACATTATTAATTAAATCAATTAAGATAAAAAGTTAATTAGTAAGTCTATATGGAATCACTATAATTAAAAAATGTTTATAACTAATATAGACTGTGATATTTGGTATATCATATTTATTAAAACTCAATTAATTTTATCCAAAATGTTGAAAAACCTCATAAAAGTGTTAAGCTCAAAATAATTGATCAAACAAATCATCTATACAAAGTAGGGGACATGTATTCGATATAGGGATCTTATTAAGTTTCTAATAATCAATTAAATGATGAATTAAACCATCATTCTACATAAAAATAGAATAGGTTCACCCCATGGCGAAAAAATAGGGAATATTAGTCCCTTATCAAGACTCTCGAAAAAGTATCTTCATGAATTCCTAAAACTCAAATAGTTCCATTCTATATATAGTCTTCGAAATAGGTTTAACAGAAGTTAATAGATCCATTAAAAACACACCTTTATTATTTGAAGGAATACTATAAAAATATTCTTGAAAAACATAAATAAATTCCTATACACTAGGAATATTTTCAATTTTGAGTTTCTCCCGAACCATCTGATATAGATACCCTTTGAAGATAGGAATTAAGAATGAAAATATAGATATAATTTCCAATAGATGTCTGTATTAATCCTCATATCAATAAATGATCATATATTTATTTGGAATATGAAATAAAACATTCCTTACTTAATAATTAACATGGGATTTATATAAATAAATCAAATCCATTCCTTGAATTACATAATATTAATCTTGATAGAGAATTAAATAGATTTAATTGAATTTAATTGTAAGAAACATCAATTAATACAATCTATAGACTTGATATATGATCATTAAACCATTAGGTTGTTTTCACTGTAAATTCAACATCTAATTAATATAGTGGAAAAAATTCCCTTATTAAATACCATATATATATAATACTGTATTTACCAAAAATCAAATAAGTCATTATCTATTATATAGTGGATGATATGTGTACCTTTCATAGTTTCATAATTATAACCCAAATTCTCCATAAAGATCAAATTTTATTCCCCTTTGTGTATGGGATTTATAAGTTTTTCTTGCAAACCATTTTCATAATATTTTGGATTCATTCATTGAATGAAAAAGTTCCCAAAATCCTTGAATTTGTAACATTGGAGTTTTGGGGGTGCATCAGTTTGCTACTACTATTCCTCCATAGTATCAATGGGCCTCTTTATTACCTTCAAAAAATCATTGAACTTATGAATAGAACTTATACAACAAAAGAACCTCTCAATTCCATTCAATAAATTCCCAGTATGTTTCATCTGAAATATTTGGCATGTAGGTTAGTTTAATTTCTCTCCACCATGTGATTTATTTGACTTTTCATTAGACAATATAGTCATTTCCTTATCAAAATCCTGACTTTCTGATTAAAAATTTAATTTTTAATTTCAAAAACAAAATTTGTGGAAAATTTGGAAACCTAACAAGTTCAAATAAAAAGGAAATTAAACAAAAAATGAAATCTAAATACTTAAATAAGATACTGGTATTATTGGAATAAATCACCCAATATACCCCCCACATAAGTTCAGATACTTTTGTATCTGAATCATTTATGATAAGATCGTTAAAATATTTCTCCATCTAGTCCCATGTCTAGATATACTCCATAATGTTGATCATTGATTATTTGAATTCTCATGCTAAAATGTGGTCTTGTTTGAAAATCCATTCACTTTAGTCTATATTATGATCAAATTAAATCATTATATCTTAAACTCTCTTAACCTCCTCCTACATTACATTGATCTCAAAAACCTCTTCTAGTAATTATTCCTTAGAGTAGAGAATAATATTCAAAAACATTTGTTTCTCTACATCCACCTCTACAACCATTTTATTCTCATTATGCCTATATTCGTAACATGGAAACTCCATATTATCACCAAAATACTCTTTTTTTCCTTAGGATTACCACACACTTTCATTTTATTTTCACCATAAATCATAAATCCCTTATTATGAATGTTGTTCAAAATAGACTGTTTGAATTCAAGTTCCTTATAGGCCCCATCCTTTTTGGCCAGCCATGATTCCATATTTTTAGTAAAGTAAGAATAGTTCTTATAACCATTATATTTATTCCCCTTAATAACAAAAAACCTACATGAGTCTCAGGTTCCCATCCATCCCTTCTTCTTTACTGGGCAATGAAGTCATCTACAATGCATGTCCTCTACACTATCCACTAATTTTTGACTGAAGATTTCAACATTATACGCTACCTCATATAATACTTGAACTACAGTATTATACCCCTCCAAAGGAGTTTAATAAATTAAAAACACTACCTGATTTTAAACTTTTTATTCCACCATATTTCATTCCTCTTAATCACGAACCATATCACAAACATCCACACCTTTGAAATAATTTACCTAATTTAAATTTGATGATTTCCTTCTTGGACTTGGTTTATTAGGTGCATTAACCCAAACATTATTTAAAGACTAGACGTATAGTATTGAGCTTCCATGAGACATGAATTTAGAAGGACCTTCCTCACTGGTTTCATTTATCAAAACCTCCTATTTGGAATGAAATACAAAACACACTGCCTCTGATTAGGATGTGGTATTTGGGATGAATGTTATGAGGTTTAATGAACCTGATGCACACACCACCCCTTAATCCCCTGAAACATGAATAAAAAATTTACTAATTCCAACCAAATCCTTCAAACCAACAATAATAATATAAATAAAACACTTTTTACTAAGACATATTATACTACCTCAGTTAGAGCCTATCATCTATCTATGATTTTTTAACCTCTACCATAAAACTAAAAATAAGTTCTCCTATCTCTTGCGTGTAGTACTAAAATCAACCCACGAATCAAAGAAAAATGGTTTCTTATAAAAATACCATCCCCCAAAATCAATCCAAACATATTATACTAGCAGTAATGAAATATTGAATTTAACATAGATTCGCTGGAATATAGGATGGGGAAAAAATCATTTCCTACTGTTGGGAGATAAATTATAGAAAACTATATTCCTTAACATTATAATAATCGTCATATTTAAAAAGAAAAATGGTGTTATATAAAAATAACCAATAGTTCTAGCTTTGGAGTATCAGATTTCATTTGAAACTCATAAGACCACCTAAATAAGTAAAAGTGGTATTGATCACAGATATGAAGAGATTTAGACTAGTCTTTGGTCAAATAATTCTACAAAAAAAATCCTGATATGACTATATTAAAGGATTGTCACATTTCCTCATTCATGTAAGCCCTGTGATATGAAAAAAAAATTGTCGGATGAGTCAACTGATGGAAAATTTTGTTTTAAGAGAGTCACTAGCTTGAGATTCAGAAGGAATAAGAAATCTGTAAACTCTCTGAATGTGAGATAGAGTCGTGGGAAGCTATCAATCATGACTAGAACATTAGGGATAATCATAATATCGGGAAGGTAGTAATGAGATCACAGATAGAAAATGATATATTTGAATTATAATAATACTCAGGGGAATATGGAAAAAGTTCCTCCCCCTACAAATAGGGAGGGACTGACACAATATTAATATGTAGCTTGGTCATGGAAGGATCAGTCCTCATCCCCATGAAAATACTGATTTAATCAAAATTATAGAAATTACTAGAATATATAATTTCTATTTCTAACTTGGTAGCACATAAAAATATATTCTTATTATATACTAATTCCTCTTAAAACTAATATATTTTAGATACATTGTTTTAATATACAACATAGTAAACTAATTTTTCCATGAGGGATGATGAATAATCCCAAAGCTTAACTTTAATGTTTTTTTAAATTTGACTCATATATACCAATGGATTTTTCATCCTTCTTATTAAACTCTTGGTATTACTTATCTATTTTATATATATATATATAATATAAATAAAGTACATACTAAAAAATATACTCTTAAAAAAATCCCATTACATATAGTAAATTTCAATTTTCCCTCAAAATATTAATAAGGTTCCCCCATTTATCTACATCACCTACCAAATTTTAAATCATTATGATGAGTTTTATATATTCTAAAAATTGGGGAATAGAAACTATTTTCTTAGCGGTAATAGTCTATCAATCATCCACTAGTTGATCTGAAGATCTACTGAATAGTCGACGATGAATCATGATAGACTCAATAATACATTGTTGCCAACTTTAATTTTTTGAAGCTCATAATCACTCATGTCCTGAGATAGATGTTCCATATCCTAAAGAATTATGTTTCCCAAGAAGAAAATTATTTCATTTATCATCTATTCCATGTTATTTGGATTCCTTTTGGTTTATACTATTTACTAAAACCAGAAAAAATAGGTTAACCATCGATATACAATAATCATATTAATAAATCATATAATCTAGAAAAATCAATCATATGATGTATAAATAATTAAACCATAATTTCAGTCCATGATACATTAGTATAAACAAATGTAGCCTTTATCTATTCAAATCATGCATAGGGTTCAGAAATAAAATGTAAAATAACCCAAGAATATCCTCTGGGAGTGTAAAACTCAAGGTGTAGTAAGGGCTTATTCACTATTCACTAGAATGATGAATAAGATATATTTGACCAACTCATTTCAGAGTTATTACCCTTAGATTCCTATATTCCAAATCTATAATGATTTATAGTATATAAAAAGGGATGTATTTCAAGAAAAATTAAATAATCTTAATATTACTAAAACATTAGGTTATTATCCTATACATATGATTATACCTAAGGATTCACAAAAGTTATATAATAATAATTTCAAAAAATAACTATAACCAACTTTGATAACAAGTGATGAAAATTAATAATTACTAATATAAATATTATATCCTTTTAGATGAGTATTCAATACATCTTAAAACATTAAATACCCCGAAAAAAAATTAATGTAAATGGAGACTATTTAAATAAACATATTATTTAAGAATAATATACAACATTTATAATATTAATCATTATATAAGTTACCCTTCTAACCATATCATACTTCGTACCATTCTTTGTAACCAAAGGAAAAATTAAAATATATTATAGGGCTAGCTTTGATGCTTTGTAAGGGTTAACATGATTGATATCAATCATCAATTATTTTTAATAATATATTGAGAATACATGTATTAAAACATTTGATTATAAACGGTAATCTAACCCAATAATTCATTGTTCATAATCATGAGTCATTTCTTAAAACAATTGCTGTCATAAGATTGGGGAATCAAAGAAGATCAATCACAAGCCATGAGTTCATATCGTAATCCTAAAAAAAAATTATTTGGTTGGGCACCATCATAGGTAAAGAATCCATGAAATATTTAATTTTTAATTACCCAGACCATCATATCATATATTATCATGCATCATCAGTTGCTTCCAATATCCTAACAGATCAGGTATCACAACTTTTTTCCCATATCATTGTTTTCCAAGAGTCCCTACCTATTTTCCATTGTAGATAAATCACATCAACTCATTTACCATAATTATCTCATGAGATATAAGGATTTATCCAATGAATTTTAGGGATATATTGCACATTTCTATCATATAATGAAACCATACATATGTAACGACCCAAAGTTTAAATAATGGAAATCCCTCTTGATCTAATTAAATGTCTCTTTATGTTTATATAAAAGGTCATATTCATTGGTTTTTTGTTAATAATTTTGACCATTGCTAATATAGTCGTTGAACAGTGATCACATGATTAGTATAAATATAGGGTTTTAACACATCCAATTTTACTTAGACAAAAAAAGCGATGGACTCATGCAGTAGAATTACACCATACAAAGCCCATTTGTCGGAGCTCGGAAAAGAGGTGGCGTCTTTGGGCTTCGCCCTTGACCAAGCCCAAGCTGAGCTTCATCTTTTCAAGCTCGAACGTGACCGTCTATAGGAAAAGTGGAAGTTGATTGAAATTACCACTCGAGTGATGCTATCCGAGCCACCCCAAGAGTCTGTCACCATCACACACCTTACCCTTAGGTCTTATGCAACTGTCTTAAGGGGTTATGTAACAAATATGTTGTACTATGTACATGTAAATTATTTTTTTGTATATAATAATGAATGCAATTTCTAGTCATTTTTGATACATTTTAAATAGTTTTTAAAGTACAAATGGTGTTTTTAGTTATTATTTAATTAAGAATTCTATTTTATTAAATTAGGAGATTTTTGAATTAATTAATATTTTAATAAAATATTATTATTAATATTAAATTAATTTGTATTAAATATAAATGAGCTTATAATTTTATGAATACAATTACAATTTTTATGAAGGTTTGAAAACCATTTCTGTCAAAACTTATGAATTTTCGATAAATATCAGGTTTTATTTTAAAAGTAAAAATTCAAATATTTATAAAATTATTTAGTTAAAATAAATGTTATTTTTGGAATCATGACGTCGAAATTATCTAATAGTATATTTTTCATAATTTTCTGAGTCAATCAAATTTTTGGGGTAAAATTAAATACAGTTTAAATATATAATGTGTTTTATGACATCATAATGACCCAATAGTGATGTAATAAAATACAATAATCTTTATGTTCGGCCAATATATGTTTAAACATTAAAATAATGTGATTTTGGGTTTGTTTAACTTACTTTTCAAAGAATTACTGGACCCTCAAGACTTATTCAACACCGTTCCTTTTTAAATTAATTTCCATGGGAGTGTGACTCACCTCCACATAAGAAAACTTATTATTTTAAGAAGTTCGGACTTTGGACTTATAAAATAATGTTATCCTCTTACCTTTTACAAAAACCATGGGAAAAAACCATGGGATGGTTTTTGGTTTGGATTAATTTAATATAAGGGGTCCCAAACCTAAATAATAAATAATTCCCTCACCTATCCTATATAAACCCACCCAAGCTCCCACTTCCTCCTAACTCAGAGCCTTTTTAATTAGTCCAACCTCTTCCCTACTCTCTCTAGAATCCTCTCAAGGTGCCTAAAGCTCCCAATAATCCTCTCACAAGCCCATCTCTAGCCTTTGGAAGCACATTTCCAAGTAAGGGTTTTTTCTTACTTTCTCATTTTTGTCAATTTTAATTAAGCTGAATTACCCTTTTAATTTCAATTTTGAAATTTGGGGTATGGTTTAACACCTCCCCCATACTTCCCTCTTATTTTTTGAATGATTTGAGACCCCTTTCTCTCTCATTAAATTCCTCCCATGTACACCTGTTACTATGCCGAAATTCCGAAAGGAACTTCTCTCTCTTCTTTTACATTCAAGGAATAATTTTGTATCATGAATCTAAATTCCATTAAAATTGTTGGGACATGTATCTATATGACCTCCTTACTGTAAATTACATGTAAATATGATTATGAACCCCTTTATCTCTCATCAACCATTTTTTATGAATTCTTATGTCATATCGTTACGCTGCCGAAATCGCACCGGTTTTCGAAGCCAATGCCATTGTGTTGTAGATACCATGCCCATTTCTCCATCAAGGGTATCAACATTTATGCACATTTACTTATTGATTACAAAGTTTCATGTATTAATTCCACATTTCTTTATCGTGGAATAAATGATTATGTTTTTTGAATCCATGTTTTATGATACATGTGGTACACTTATGCAAGAAATGAAATATTTAAGAAGGGTGTGCCCTTATAGCGCCCCAATGCATTGGGTAAAGTATATTATCATGATACTTCATGTGCAATGAGTGTTGACTCATTATAATTCAAGTTCAACGAGTTTTTACTCATTCTTTATGTGAAATTACGATTTACTCATGCTCCATGTGCAATGGGCCTTGGCTCATGCTAATTACATGTTAAGTGTTGTTGTCACATTTCCATGTCACTATTATCATGATTTATCATGACTTTATGTTCATGTTTCTTATATGCTCTATTGATATTCCTATTTTCTAACCTGTATTGTACTCCTCATGTTATTCCATGTGTACTCTCTTACTGGGATTTATAGCTCACCCTTTTCTTATGCATATCCCCAGGTTATCCAATGCAATGCTAAGTATGAGGGAATATAGTGGTCATGTAAAGGATGTTTTCAATAAAGATGTTGTATTTCATGTTTTAAGTTTTTATGTAATGGAACTAATCCCCAAAGACACTAAACCTCTCGATCTTCTTTGTTGTATCAAGTGTAGTTTTATGTAATAAATGATGTTTACGTTTGTAATAAAAGTCGGGTTGTCATAGTTAATATCAGAGGATATGTTTAGTTATTTTTGGGATTAGGAAACCCTTGTAAAGCCTTAGAGACAAGAATAAGTATGATAAAAACATCCCTAAGATTTGTTAATTAATGAGTAACTAGTTTATCAGACAAATACATCCCTGTCTGGTTACGAGAAGGTAGAGGCGGCTCTGGCACAGATGTATCCTAGGGGTAAAACCTAAAAACATTGCTTTGAGATAGACTCGAACAGGAACTGGTGCACGACAACGGGCCTTGTTGCACTCTTGGTTATGACACTCCCAGGGGATACGTTTTGATAAATTCACAATCTTAGTATGAACCCTTATTAAGAGAAAAATTCCCCAAATAATATATGTTAGAAAGTAGATCATGAAAAGCCTAGATTGAAGCCTATATACTCATGAGTTAAGGAAATGAATGTTTATTTATAATTCATAAACTTTTGTCTTTGGATTACCCTTTCTGTGTTACCCCTAACATTCGTTTTATTCCAGCCAATGGCCAGTAATAGGAGGACTCTGGATAACAACTGATGTGAAGATTAGTGTGATGATTGTACTTATGAGATTCCCAATCCAATGGGAGCAGGAATCACAAACTTTTTCAGGCTTCTCTGTCAGCTAACTCAAGCATTGAATAGAAACACAGGTCAAGAGGAACATTCAACCCCCACCCCCCAAGAAATAACAAGTCGCTATCGAGAGATTCATGAGACAAAGGCCTCCTACTTTTAGTGGATCATCCGATCCCACGATCGCTGAACAATGGATCAACTCCATTGAAAAGATCTTCTCCATCCTTCAATGTTCTGAACAAAAAAAGGTTCTCATGGCTTCCTATCGTATGGAGGGTGAAGCTGATCAATGGTGGACCATGATAAAAAATATGAAGCCTGAGGAGGAGATCGAGGCGTTGGAATGGAAGGATTTCCGGAAGATGTTTTCGATATATATTTTCCGCGCACCCTACGGCTTAATATGGAAAGGGAATTCCTTTCCCTCAAGAAAAAAGATGAAGAATCTATTGGAGCGTACGAGGAAAACATTTCAAGGCTTGAACGATATGCTTCCGGCTTTGTCGTTACCCCCGAATGCAAGGTTGACCGCTTCTTTGGTGGGCTGAATCCTAGCTTGCGGAAAGCATTAGAGATCCGTGACTTTGACAGCTATGAGGAAATTGTCTGATGTGCCCTCAAGGACGAAATAGAGATCGGGGAATCACAGGGTTATCATGGGGACAAGAAGTGTAAGGTGGACTTCAATGCTGGTGGTCCGATGGATAATTCCAACGGTTCCAAGAAGATCCAACACCCCACTTTCCAAAAGTGCGAAAAGAAGCACCTTAGAAATTTCTTTAAGGGGACGAGAAAATGCTTTAGGTGTGGAAGAGAGGGGAACCTAGCTGTTAACTATTGGAAATAAAGACCCACGGTTGCGATAGAGGAGAGGAACACTCCGTTCGAACATCAATTCATTGTTCAATGCTACAAATGAAAAGAACCGGTTCATTTTGAAAATCAGTTCCCTAATCCAAGGGTTTTCAGAGGCGACCAACAACCTCCAAGGCAGCAAGGAAGAGCATTTGCCATCACTTCTGCCGAAGTGAACCCCGACATCGAAGTGGTGACAGGTACACTAGTTATTCATTCAAGAATAGAGAATGTACTTTTTGATTCAGGTTCTACGAATTCTTTTATACCTCGAAAGATTAGTAGAACAATCCCAGCACCACCACAAATCATGGAAGTAAAGATGTCGGTGAGTATAGAAAATGGGGAAATCATTGCATCCCATGAATATAAGTCCTCCCCTGTTATAATCTGTGGATTGAATTTCCCGGCGAACCTCGTCATACTCCCTCTGGTGGAATTTGATTCAATTCTTGGCATGGATTGACTTTCCTTATATAGAGCCAATATAAATTGTCAGGAGAGGGAAATCACACTCCATATGGAGAATCGACCCCCGATTCTGTACATGTTTCAGGAGGAAGATGAATCTCGTTTAGTTCCATCATCTCAATCATGGATATTACTGCCTTATGAGCACACATATCTAGCTCAGATTATTGAGTCCAAGGAAGAAACCATTCTTGAGGAAATGCCTATTTTTCGGGAATTCGCTGAAGTGTTTCCCGAGGAACTACATGGTCTTCCTCCTAGAAGAGATGTTGAGTTCTCAATTGAACTTATACCTATGGAGCTACCAATATCCAAGACTCCATATAGAATGGTTGTTTTTGAGCTTTAAGAGCTGAAAAAAACTACAGGAGAATCTGGATAAAGGGTTTATACACCCAAGTGCTTCACCATGGGGTGCACAAGTCCTCTTCGTCAAGAAGAAGGATGGGTCAAAGCGGCTTTGCATCAATTATTGTGAACTTAAAAAAATCACGATAAAGAACAAGTATCATCTCCCAAGAATTGTTGAATTGAATGATCAGCTGTGTGGAGCATAATACTTCTCCAAGGTGGACTTGTGGTCGGGATATTATCAAGTATGGGTGAATAAGGAAGATGTCCCCAAGACTACTTTTCGTACAAGATACAGGCACTATGAATTCATAGTAATTCCTTTCAGACTAACCATTGCTCCAGAAATCTTCATGGACTTAATGAATAGAGTCTTTAGATATTACCTAGACATATTTGTGGTAGTATTTATATATGATATTCTAATATACTACAAAACCAAGGATGATCATGAGGAGAATTTAAGAACTGTACTGGAGACTTTGAACAAGGAGATGCTCTTTGAAAAGTACAGAAAGTGTGAGTTTTGGTTGAAGGATGTCTCATTATTGGGACATATCATCACAAGAAAAGGGATATCTATGGATCCCTCCAAAACAGATGCAATTGGGGGATGGCCGAGGCCAACATCGGTAACAGATATCTGTAGCTTCTTGGGGTTAGCTGGATATTATCGATGATTTGTGAGAAATTTCTCACGATTGTCTAACCCTCTTACCAAGTTAACTTGGAAGTGAGTAATGATTCCTTGGAGTGATTAATGCGGGGAATGCTTCAAGGAGTTGAAAAAGAGGCTTATCACTATGCTCGTGCTCATGATACCCACAAGTGGGGAACTTTTTGTGGTATTCAGTGATGCTTCAAAGAAGGGATTAGGCTGTGTGCTGATGCAGAATGATAAAGTGATATCCTATGACTCAAGGAAGTTGAAAATCTATGAGTGAAACTATCCAACACATGATCTGGAGTTGGTGGCTGTGATCTTTGCCTTGAAAATCTGGCGGCATTATCTCTATGGAGAGAAATGTGAGATATATACTGACCACAAGAGTCTTAAATATATATTCACGCAGAATGAGATTAATATGCGCCAGAGAATATGGATAGAGCTCATCAAGGATTATGACTGTTCAATACATTAACACCCTTGGAAAGCGAACATGGTGGCAGATGCCCTAAGAGAAAGGATCTGGTGATTCTATCAATGATGAGAATTGAGAAGGATCCAATCTTCTTTGACATGATGATGATGGACATGGGAATCATAGAGAAGGGAACATCGTCAATCCTTTCACAAATTATAGCTCAACCATCTCTTTTGGAAAGGTAAAAGGATGCTCAAAAGGATGATCTGGAAATTCAGGAAAATGTGGAAGCTATCGAATAGGGGAAATCCTTAGAGTTTAATGTTAATGAAGAAGGAATTGTGCGGTTTAGGAAAAGACTATGTGTTCCATCAAGTTTGGAGCTGAAGAAGGAACTTATGGATGCTGCACATAGTTCAAATTTCTCTATTCACCCAGGGATCACAAATATGTATCAAGATCTCCGAGAAAACTTTTGGTGGGATAATATGAAGACGGAGATCTCTGAATATACATCAAAGTGCCTGGTGTGTTAGTAAGTGAAGGAAGAGAGGCAGATTTCTAAGGGGATGATGCAAACATTACCCATACTAGAATGGAAATGGGAGAACATCACCATGGACTTTTTCACCGGACTTCCAATGACATCCAAAGGCAACAATACAATCTGGGTTGTTGTGGATCGTCTTACAAAGACTGCACACATCATTTATATTTGGGAGGATTTGTCATTGGATCAACTGGAATGGATATATATCAGGGAAGTGGTAAGGTTGCATGGAGTACCACTATCTATTGTGTCTAACTGAGATCCAATATTCAACTCTATGTTTTGGAAGAGTCTTCTACATGCTCTGAATACTGAACTAAACTTTAGCACGACCTATCATCCTCAAACTGATGGCCAATCTGAGCGGACTATCCAAACACTTGAGGATATGTTGAGAACCTTCTCAATGGACATTAAAGGAATATGGGATCAACATCTTCCTCTTGTTGAGTTCTCTTATAATAACAGTTTCCACTCGAGCATCCAAATGGCACCATATGAAGCCCTGAATGGGAAAAGGTGTAGAACACCGGCATGTTGGGATGCTGTCAGTGAACGTAAGCTTCTTGGACCAGAAATGGTCGAGGAAATGGTGGCGAAGGTTACAACCATTCAGCAGCATTTCAAGACAGCTCAGAGTCGACAGAAGAGTTATGCAGATAACCTTCGACGAGACCTTGATTTTAAAGATGGAGACACAGTTTTTCTATGCATATCTCCATAGAAGAAGGTCATGATGTTTGGAAAGAAAGGGAAGTTAAGTCCAAGGTACATCGGCCCCTTCGAGATTCTTGATCGTGTCGGGGTTGTGGCCTATCGACTAGCACTTCCACCTACTATGGCCAAAGTACAAGATGTATTTCATGTATCCCTCTTAAGGAAGTACATACCAGACCGTTCACATGTACTCTCTTCTGAGGTGGTAAAATTGGAAGATGATCTTTTTTATGAGGAGCAACCAGTGAGGATCTTAGATCGTAGAGAAAAAGTTCTATGAAATAAGACAATGCCCCTCGTCAAGGTGTTGTGGAGAAACCACAATTTTGAATAAGCGACTTGGGAATCAGAGGATATGATGAAGCTGAGTTACCAACATTTGTTTTAGTATGGGAAAGGGAATATTTTGGGGGATAAATTTCTTAAGGGGGGAATATTGTAACGACCCAAATTTCATTAATGGAAATACCTCTTGATCTAATTAAATGCCTCTTTATGTTTATATAAAATGTCAACATCATTGGTTTTATGTTAAGAATTTTTACCGTTGCTAATATAGTCGTTGAACATTGATGACATGATTAGTATAAATATAGGGCTTTAACACATCCAATTTTACGTAGACACAAGAAGTGATGGCCTCATCCAGTAGAATTGAACCATACGAAGCCCATTTTTCGGAGCTCGGAAAAGAGGTGGCGTCTTTGGGATTCGCCCTTGACCATGCCCAAGCTGAGATTTATCTTGTAAAGCTCGAACAAGACTGTCTACGGGAAAAGTGGAAGTTGATTGAAATTTCCACACGAGCGATGCTATCCGAGCCACCCTAAGAGTCTGTCACCATCGCACACCTTACACATAGGTCTTATGCAGCTGTTTTAAAGGGGTTATGTAACAAATAAGTAGTACTATGTTCATGTAAATTATTTTTTTGTATATAATAATGAATATAATTTCTAGTGGATTTTTATACATTGTAAATAGTTTTTAAAGTACAAATGTTGTTTTTAGTTATTATTTAATTAAGAATTATATTTTATTAAACTAAGGAATTTTTGAATTAATTAATATTTTAATAAAATATTATTATTAATATTAAATTAATTTCTATTAAATATAAATGACCTTATAATTTTATGAATGAAATTATAATTTTTATTAAGGTTTGAAAACCATTTCTGTCAAAACCCATGAATTTTCAATAAATGTAGGTTTTTATTTTAAAAATGAAAATTCACATATTTAGAAAATTATTTATATAAAATAAATTTTTTTTTGGAATCAGGATGTCGAAATTATCCAACGGTGAAGTTTTCATAATTTTCTGAGATAGTCAAATTTTTGGGTAAAATTTAAATACCGTTTAAATATATAATTTGTTTTATGACATCATAATAACCCAATAGTGATGTAATAAAATACAATTATATTTATGTTCGGCCAATATATTTTTTAAGATTAATATAATGTGATTTTGGGTTTGTTTAACTTACGTTTCAAAACATTAATGGACCCCTCAAGAATTATTAAACACCTTGCCTTTTTAAATTAATTTCCATGGGAGTGTGACCCACCTCCACATAAGCAACCTTATTATTTTAAGAAGTTCGGACATTGGCCTTATAAAATAATTTTTTCCTCTTCCCTTTTTCAAAAACCAAGGGCAATAAACATGTGATGGTTTGTGGTTTGGATTAATTTAATATAAGGGGTCCCAAACCTAAATAATAAATAATTCCCTCACCTTTCCTATATAAACCCACCCAAGCTCCAACTTCCTCCCCACTCAAAGCCTTTGGAGTTCGTCCAACCTCTGAACTACTCTATCTAGAATCCTCCCAAGGTTCCCTATGCTCCCAATAAGCCTCTCACAATCCTTTCTCTAGCCTTTGGAAGCACACTTCCAAGTAAGGGTTTTTTCTTCCTTCCTCATTTTTGTCAATTTTCATTAAGCTGTATTACCCTTTTAATTTTAATTATGAATGTTGGGGTATGGTTTCGAACCACCCCCATACTGCCCTATTATTTTTTTAATGATGGGAGGCCCCCTTATCTCTCATTATATGCCTCACACATACACCTGTTACTATGCCGAAATTCCGAAAGGAACTTCTCTCTCTTCTTTTACATTCAAGAAATAATTTTGTATCGTGAATCTAAATTCCATTACAATTGTTGGGAAATGTATCTATATGACCTTCTTACTGTCCATTACATGTAAATATGATGAGTAAACCCTTTCTCTCTCATTAACCATTTTTTATGAATTCTTATGTCATGTCGTTACGCTGCCAAAATCACACCGATTTTCTAAGCCAATGCCATTGTGTAGTGGATACCATGCCCATTTCTCCGTCAAGGGTATCCACCTTTATGCACATTTACTTATTGATTAAAAAGTTTCATGTATGAATTACACATTCCTTTATCGTGGAATAAATGATTATTTTTTATGAATCCATGTTTTATGATCCATGTGGTACACTTATGCATGAAATGAAATGTTTAAGAAGGGTTCACCCTTATAGCACTCCAATGCATTGGGTAAAGTATTGTATCATGATACGTCCTGTGCAATGAGTGTTGACTCATGATAATTCAAGGGAAACAAGGTTTTACTCATGCTTTATGTGCAATGAGGATTTACTCAGGCTCTATGTGCAATGAGCCTTGGCTCATTCCAATTCCATTTTAAGTGTTGTTGGCACAATTCCATGTTATGATTATCATTCTTTATCATGCCTTTATGTTCATGTTTATTATATGCTCTATTCATATGCCTATTTTCTAACATGTATTGTACTCCTCATGTTATTCCATGTGTACTCCCTTACTGGGCATTATAGCTCACCCTTTTCTTATGCATGTCCTCAGGTTATCCCATGCAATTCTAAGTACGAGAGAATATAGTGATCATATAAAGGATGTTTTCAATAAAGATGTTGTATTTCATGTTTTACAATTTTATGTAATGGTCCTAATCCCTAGATACAATAAACTTCTCGATCATCTTTTGTTTTTAAATTGATGTTTAATGTAATAAATCATGTTTATGTTGGTAATAAATGCAGGGTTGTCATAACATATGTGTGCCATAAAATCCAAAAACATTCATAATTTAATTATAGCATAAGTCGTGGAAAATTAATTCATTTCCTAAAAATTTCAGCATATCATAACCATAATTAATCAAGATAAAGAACATGTATTATATCATAAAATATTATACCTAATAAAGTGTGATTAAAATCAATGGATTTTGAATTAGATTAAAAATACCTTTAAAAGATCATTTAAATCATTCTTTTATAGAATTACAAAATATATTTTTCCTTTGATAAAATTTTAAATGAAAATGGCTAAAATATTGAAAAAATAATTTCCTATGAATATAACAAAAAAAATGTTAATGATGATTCAAATTAAAGGACAGTCATGATGCTGGGAAAATTTATTCATGCTGCATGAATAAAAAGAAAACATTCTTTTCACTCTTTTTGAAAAATTAAAAAATAACTTATTTGGAAATCCTTTAGAAAGACAAAATTAAAAAATTAAATTAAGGCCAATATACTTTAAAAAACATTTTATAACACTCTAAGTACAAGTAATAACTTTTAAAAAATCATTTTTATGATCTTTTACATGGAATAAAATATCCCTTGCCCAACATAGAAATAAGAAAAACATTTATTAAAGAAATGTTTCCCATTCATTTATATTACCAAAGATTGAAATCCTTTACTAGTAAATAATTACATGAATAAATAGTGGGAAATAATATATATTGGATTTATAGGATAATATCCATAAAATTTAATTCAATGGAAATTTATCATAAGAAATCCGGAAAGAAATAATGTTGTAATACAAACCCTTATGACAAGTCTTATTTTGCTTTGAATTAATTCGAACAAACTATATAATAAATATTGATTAATTATAATTCTATTACATAACCTCACCGATATATATCATACAGTATATTATTTACTTATAACATCTTTTCACACATTAATTAACAATTCTTTATTAATATCATTGTTAGAGGTGATAATTGGTACGTTTTTCAAGAAGGATTCAGTTTGGAAGTTGCAATCCTTGTAGATTGATCATAGTACCACAATTTCCAAAATATTAAAAATGTAATGTGTATCATATTTAATCATAATATAAATTTTTTTACCTATTCATATAAATTTTTTATTAGAAATGAAATATATCAATTCAGATAGAGGGTAGTCTATACGTATGCACAAGTGATGTTTCTACTTTTCGAAGGATGGAATGAATGAAAATTAAATGGGAATTAACATTAAAATAAATGTTGTAACAAAATAAATATCACATATATTTACTAAATCCTCCATTATATTCATCATTTTAAAGTGGTGATGAAATATGAAAAATGGATCATTGTAGAGGTGGTAGTCTACACTTAGACATGAGTGAGGTTTTCTGTTCCCATAAGATAAAATAGAGGTGCATAATGGTAGTTACATAATTCAAATATAAATTCAATATATTATATATACTGAATTAATTATTTTATAATAGATATAATATATTTTGATTATGTATAATGTGAAATAAAATCGAATGTTCTCATTTAATAGTTATAGAAATAAATTGGAAACCACCATTGGTAACAGATGAATCTTTGAACTAAAGATATTCTTTATATAAAAAATGATCTAGGAAATGTGGAAGGAATATATTATGGTTTTAGGTCCAATATTGTACAATATATTAGGTTCAATAATTGTGAATATGGGATAATTGGAGGATATATTTTACAAGTGAGGGGATGTGAAAACTTGAAATTGTATAAAGTATTAAATTTAATATTAATTAATATTCACCTTAAAGTGGATCAAAATTGATAAATTTTAAATCTATGAGGAATATATGTCTAAATGATCTAATTAAAAAATATTTACACAGGAATTTGTGATTTTTAACCCTTATCTCTCAGTATTAACCATGGTTAATCCTTCTCATTATTACCATAATATCAATTGTTTTTAGTATTTTGGGGTCAGAAATGTTACAATAAAAAGATTATAAACGCATTAGTGGATCATTACTGATATTATAGACTATATCACATTAAATCGGCCAAGAATATGTTTTTTATGAATTATAAATCATTTAATAAAATATTAATAAATAAAATATTACATTAAATTCAATTTTTAACCATTCACATAGTTTCACTTTAAACATAGTAATATTGAAATGGAGTTAGTATATAAAAATTAAAGATATCATTATTTTGTTTTATTAATCTAAGAAATTCAAGGAAAAAATAATTCATCCAAACATTATTAGTTCAAATACTATTAAAATTATTTATTTCATTTTTTTGTTGCATGAACATGTATTGTGTTGGCATTGAGTATGAATTTATGGAAATTTTAAAAAACATCAAAATAAAATAACTTTATAGAAAAAAAATATTCATATTGAAAAAACTATTTATAAAAAAACATGAACCCTTTTATCCCTATAGAAATATTATAATTACTATAATAAAGAGAGTGACATTTTGAATTTATTTTTACATAAATTAATATCAAGGTAATTATCAATGAAAATGGAACAATGTTTTCATATTAGAGAATATTGTATGAGTACGGTTTAACTTAACTAATACAATATAAATAAGTCATGTATTATACAGATTTATAACGCATTATCATATTATATTTACCCTCAATTACTTAATTAACCATTAACGAGGTGAAAAATATTTACAATGGTTATTATTCACAATGATAAAAAATAAATGAGATATATTTTCCAAAATTGAAAATTTTGATTCAAAACCTGGAATCCATTTTTTGAAGATTAAATTTCTAAAAATGGTAGAAATAAATTATAAAATTAGTGTGCAAAACAAAACGAAAACTGTTAAAAATGTATTTCTAAAATATAAAAGTAGATTTATTTTTATCCCATTTTAGTATAAACTATTTAATAAAGGATAAAAAATTTTATTTAATAAATATTTTATAAATTTTTGTTAAATTATTCATCTATAGTTGTTAGTTTAATTTAATAACATAAAAATACATTAGGCATAATAATTTTTTAAAAATAATATATTTTTTACTTGGAAATGCTATTATTTTCATTTCTACATAATTGATAACCAATTAATTCATTTATAAAGTTTTATATATTAATTTTTCTTAATTTTTTATTCATATTAATACCCTTCAATATAACATCTGGGTTATAACTACCAAATTATATGTTATAGTATACCGTGGTTCGTTTATACTTGATGTTACTTGTAACAAAAAATATCAAATAAATCAAATTTATTTAAAGATAAATATATAATAAAATATTTATCTGTTATTTATTACCTCCAATGATGACCATATACTATTTTAAAGAGACTTTAGCCTGTGGAATATTAGGATTAATGCTTGAGGTCTTGTGGTTCACCAGCTATAGTACTGTTAAGTGATTTTAGCTAGGATATTACAGGTTGTGGGGAGAATGTGGGATGTGATCTTATCACCTCACTAGAAAGTAAGGTATTTATACATATCCTACCATGTGATAGGATAGAAATATGTATATGGAATAATTAAGGGTTTCATTTTCCATTTTAATTGATATGTAGTGGTACTACGTCTTCAAGTGTCGGTGTTATTACTATATAAAAGTTCCAATAATTTTTTGTGAAGTATTTTATATTCATTAGATTGTTTCTAGATAATTGGTAGTAGGATGGGTTGTTAGGTGTTTGGATGGGGTTCTTTAATCCTAGTTCATAAAAACACATTATATACTTTTTCTTGCTAGTGGGAGTGCTATTAAAATATTTTTTGGATTCATCATTGTTGATTAGAGGTTGTGAAATTATCCTTAGGGAGTAGTTCCTAAGGGAGTGTCATCATCATCATCATCATATTTCAAGAATGCGATTTAATTATATTTAATTTTCCCAAGTTATTGAATAATAACATCTCACTTATTATTTTAATCCCTATTAATTAATTTTTCCATTGATAGGAGTTTCTCAAACAAGATATTATAGATGAAGTGATTGAAGCCAATGAAATAGATTAGTGTCCACATGCTTGGAGGGTTATCTATAAACCATATAAATTATGGTTATAGAGTTTATTTTGGGATTCTTGATCCTTTATATTCCTATAGATAACTTATATAAAAATTTTAATAGTTTAGTTAATTGTCTAGTAGTTATGTAGTTCATGTAGATTGAGATTTTTTCCCAAATAAAAGTAGTGATAAGTCAATTACAGAAGAAAATAAAGAAAAAATATTTTGATAGGAAATTATATTAGATGAAAAATAAAAAGGTTTGTGATAAGTATTTATATAAGAACCATAAACTATCTCTAATAAAGTGGAGATTTTGAATTATCATGGATAAATTATTACAGCCTTATCTAGCAATGTTGAGAAAAACATCTCTAAATACAACATTATGGAAGAGTTGAAGGTTATACTATTAGAGATTTATATACATAGTTAAGATCAGGTTTAGAGGTTGTGGAAAGTAGTGAGTAATGATGAGAATAATTTTTTTTGACTAAGTTAGTGAGAAACATTAATGAAATATTGAATTACAAACTTTTGACAACATGATTCCCAATCCACCATTATTATTACATAATTATTACTATCAAGAAAACTATGAGTTCATAAAAAAGTTTCAGGAAAGAGGCATACATATTGATTATATACCGTCACTATTATTTTTCACTAATCCTAGAGATGTGGTAATGAAACAAAATCACGCTCGAGAGATTTCAAATATTCAAAATGTAAATGAGTTAAAATAAAAAATTTATAACCCGTTTGACAAGGTAAACCTTTCTTTTTGGGACTTTAACTCTATATAATTCTATAGTTAAGAAAGGATTTTCATAGAGTAGTATCAGGATGTGTGTCCTCTTTGGAATTTTATCAGGTTTTGTGTGAGTGGGATAAATTCCTAATATAAGAACATGCATTGACCTAGTGACATTCATTATTTTAATGATCTATTCAATCTCATGGGCGGGGCCTAGGGAGGGGATAACTTGTGTCTTTGGAGAGACTAGATGCATCTAGTATGATAGTAATCAATGATCAAATTAAAAAAATTGGTTTCTTATTCTATCAATGGGGCTTTGTTGTTATAGTTTTATACGTGTTTATATTACATAAGGTGTATTGTTATTTGAATTGTTGAAATGTAGGGTCCAAAACAGGGATGTTGTGCTCTAGAGGGAAGAGGAATATAACTCCCCTAAAAATTAAGGCCTTAAAAGAATAAATATTACTACCCATTTGAATAATAATCACCACTATTTTTGGGAGCCTACATTATTATAACTCTATAGTTATGAGAGGCTTATATATGAGTACTATCGGGATGGGCCACCTCTAGGATTTTTTCTTAGGTTGTGTGTGAGTGTGTAAAAAACACACGAAAAAAACATATGTTGGACTATTGGGAAATTAATTAGTCCTATAATCCATTAAAGAATGTTTTTGGTCCCTAGGTATGGGAAAATATGGGTCTATTGGCAATCTTGTAGAACATGGTGGGGGAAACACCAACAATACATATTAAAAAGGTGTTGAATATTTACTATATATGGTGCCTAGTTGATACAATGATTCAAGTTCTTCTTCAACTACCCAAGTGAACTCTATATGTACTACATATTTTATAATGATGGGTTAAATGCCTCTATTTATTATGAATGAAAATACCCCATTCTATCTGGGTAGAGGGAGACCCATTACATGACACATAATCCAAAGTTCAAGAGGCCCATGAATATGTCTGGTCCTGGGAAATGAATTCCCTTATAGTAGGCTCAAAAGCCAATTATTTACCCTAGAGGCTCATCTAATGAATATTATTTCTATAATATCTAGATCTTTATAGTACCTATTACAATATCTCCACTTCTAATATAAGATTATAATGTGGTGAAAGGTTAAGATAGTGGCCCCCGATTTAATTAGGTAACCATGTTTGTACAAATTACTTGTGGGATTAGTTTTCTATATATAAATATGTTGTAATGAATTTTTGTATATGAAAATAAATCCTACTAGAAAAAAAATTAAGTCATGAAAATCATTACATTTTGTGGAAAATATAATTTTTCATATAATGATTCTAATTGAAATTTTCTCTCGTTCTATGGTCTCCAACCAAGAGATGATTTTTCTTCTCTAAATGACTATGTTCTTATTATTAACACATTAATAAAAAAAGAAATATTTTTTCTTCTATAACTAGATCAAAAAATAATTAATTTCAATTGATTCATGTGAATTATAATAAGTGTTTAATTGAAAAAAATAAAAAAAGAAAATGTACTCAATATATTAACCTAGAATCCAAATGTTAGATAAGGGAAACCTGGAAATTTATATCATTTAAAATTTTCACCTGGGGAAATATGATTCATTCTATTAATATGGATGGTTAATTGACATTTTTTTTACAATTCATATATTTTTTATTTTAAATACATTAATTCCATGATTGAATTATGGTTATAAAAATGTGATTAAAAGGGATTTTCATATAAAACATGGTTGTATCATTAAATCCCATTAGATTTTTAATGTCAATGATGAAATATATGTATAAATCAACTAAATTTTATTTTGGAGAATTTTATTAATTATGAAAACATTTAGATTAAAAAAGTCATGATATAGAGCCAATGAAAATTATTTTTTTGAAGTTAAGGTTTTAGGTAGTGATAGAAAACATGGTCATACACTAGATGTTTATATACTTTTATAGTTCTAAAAACTTTTCTAGATTATCTCACTCAACATCACTAAAATTGAGATTGGGTTTTCCTTTAAAAAATAAAACAATATTGTAGAATTATAAATATTAATTTGATTCACATCTATAATATATTACAAGTTTAATGAAAATATTAATTACATCAAAAAACTGTGAAGTTATTGTTGGTTTTCTTGGTTTTATGAGCCTCATAGTTTATGAATTGGAATGTATGTATGACATTCCAATTATTACAATGTCCGAGGTTTCTTAGTAGCTTCCAGAAATAAAATTAAATCCATAATTATAACTAAATACATATTGAAACCCATTAATTATTTGAGACCCAATGGATCTGAACACAATAGAGACGTTTTTCACTGCTCAAAATATGCTACCAAATATAGATTTCAAATATTGTGCCTTAGATATGACCAAAAAATTGAATATTTAGATAAAATTTATTTCTATAAACTATTTAAAATGTGAATAGATAATTTTGATATGAACAATGTTTTTGTTAATAATTATAATTCTATTTAAACACTCAATATATTCCCACAAATTTGATTATCTATTTTTAATTACATAAAAATGTTTGAGGGTTATAATTTATAGAACATTTCATTTTATAGGTTCTAAATCAAAGAAAATATATTGGAATTAATATATTAATTTAGAGAAAAATTCACATGATATATCTATGGTGAGTGGTAATGAAAATATATTCCCTAAGGGGCCATTAAAACATATTTTAGGAATTTTTGACTATAATGAAAATTGGGGAAATCCATATGTTTATGTGTTCTATCTTAATTCATTGGTGTAATAAATTTTCAAAATCATGTTTGGGATGTAATTTATTCACATATATCTATCTGTTCTTGAGCACATTGATTTCATTTTTTAGTTTGAAATGTTGATACGACACTGTGATGGTGTAATGTCTATTAACTACATCCGAATATTCAATAAATTTTTCATTAATGTTTATATTATTAGGTTTCATAGAACATGTTTTTGAACATATCCATCAATTATAAAATATATAAATTATTTTCGGCATTGTTTAAAAACGGTGTTGGGGTTAAGCATACAGATATTAAATGAATTATATAATTTTATAAATAATATCATATTATTTTTTTGGGGAAAAGAACATTTTGTAAAGAATGAGCCTAATTTAAAAATAAGATACACTATATTATAATATGTACTAAAAAGTCATAGAATTCAGAGATCTGGTTCATATATCATAGAATGCATTAAAAAATTCATCATATTTTTCAACTTGAGGACACTTTTAAATTTTCATGTGTTTTTGAATAATAGGAATGGAGGCTGTGATTTAGTATCCTTACCGAGAAGAAGTCTATTTAATCGTAGATAACTGGGGTTACAGTTTTAAATTTTTAGAGGTAATATGTAATGGACCCAGTTACCAAGGTATTGGTGCTTTTGATATATATGGGTTATAATAACTTATAGTGGCATTATTTTATTTTTTATTAAAATGATGTTTTCTGGTAAGAATTATGTTGGGTTATTAGGTAGTATGTTGGGGTGGTTGAAGCATGGGTTCTGAGAACTCTTTAATGTGATGTTTATCACTAGTGGGTTTCATTAAGATATTTTCTAGGGTTATATTTTGGATAGTTTGAGGTTTCGACCTTTTCATTAGGGAGTGGTTCCTGGTGTAGTTCTTCTTATTATTATTCATCTCATTCTTATTCACCTTTTTCTAGAAAAATAGACATATCTATAGAAGTTATCATGGTTATTGAATAAAAATATATGAATTTTTTATTACATCTCTAATATGATATCTATATATCGTTCATGCCACATGAATGATACAATATCCTCATTGAAACCCTATAACGTTTTCCTTCCCTTTGGTCATTGGTGTGATCATTAGCCATTAAGTGGAAAAGATTTATTTGTTTATCAATGTATGGGCATCATCTAGTAGTATTATCTTGCATCTATTAAGATAAAATTCCTAAACATTCAATGGAAAAGTTTATCTCATTATGTATCAGATATGGTTTTGAATATTGAAGGTAGTATTCATGATCCCTAGTTATTGATCTATTCATTTTAGTGTTTCTATAAATATAATTGTTTTGATGAATTGAAGTACAATATTCTATGTTTTTTGTTTAGTGTAATATCTAATCATGGTTGGAAGAAATTTAAATTATGAATATTGAAAATGAAATATCTTGTCTTTGTTATGGATTGGTTTATCAATGGATTCTGTAAGTTCCCAGTCGATTTCATGTTTCACTGATAGGGGTAGAAGTGAATTAGTGAAATATTTTTATTTATGTGTTCTTCTATCTCAAACAACCATCACCTCCTATTAAAGAGTCATTAATTTCATTGAAAACTAAACAATCACACCACTACTAGAACACAATAAAATACAAGGTTCATTAATCAACAAGAGTATCTACATCCATGGTATGGTTTGAAAATATTATGATACCAAACAATCCTATAGAAAACAATCCTTTCAAGTTGAATAAATTTAGTAGGATATGCCCTTACACTCATGTTGAAATTTTCATAATATAATAGATAATCTGATTCAAGTAGCATGAAATTATGTAATAAAATGATTTGTAACTAGTTAAGAAACATGTTACCATGATTATTTTCTAAAATAGAAAAATATATTCTTCAAAACTATTATTTACCTTCTTACCAATTAGTATGTATGAACTTTCTGGACTTCGTAATGATACTTAGTATGATTTCCCAACCTTATTTTGTTGTCTTATTTCTTATTTTGATAACATAAATTTATCATAATACAGTTGAAATAATTCTGAACTTATTCTACCTTAGTCCTTAAATCCATGTGTGATGATCCATCCCATTACCACGATTAACAGAATATAATCCTCTCCTTTTTCCATTACTTCTTCATTCCAAAAAACATCTTCAAGTAAGCACAATTTTAAAACTCATTCCCTGTATAAATATTCAACTATCTACCTTCCCTCTTCTATAGTGCATCCATTTTAGAATGTAAATACTACTTTCTCCTTTTATAGGTGACTATTAAATGGTTTTGTGGGGATTTTAAAAATCCTTCCCACTAAAATAAATATCCTGAATCTTAACTACCCCTTGAATTTTAGCTTCATGTTTAACTTCTTAAATTCTTCTCAACTCTTCTCAAAACTTCCCACATATTCTCAATACACCAGATCTCTTCATGACTTTTTTAATCTTAATTATGGTCTTGATACATTAATCTGATTTTCCCAATATGATGGAGGCATATAGTCACTCTAAATTTCGTGAACCACATGAAAAATAAATTAGAACTTAAGATACTACATTATGTTCCTCCAAAATAATTGATAGAAAAAAAACTATATAAAAAAAACACTTTTTCATAACACTTATAACATCATCCTTCTCTTTATATCACATTTGAGACTTCTTGAAGCATTTATTATTTTCCCCTTTTTCATTAGATTTATGATCCTGTAGCCAATAATTTTTATTGGTGTCGTCCTGCGGTAGCTGGATCAGTATCGGCTTGTCACGAGCCATCCATGGGCCCGTTCTGTGACTAACCCAAGCCCGCCTTCCATAGTCCATGGGATGGTGAGTAGCACCATAGGCATAAATCCCAATAAATGTAAGTCATTCCCATTATAAATGCAAACAAACACAACATGGTATGAAATAAAGGTAAGCACTAAGTAACAATGAATACAAAAGTAAGTGCTGAAAGGAAAGGGGCCGAAAATACAATCCCAATAGTAACTACAGTAAAACTAAAAAATATAGTACAACTGCAGTAAGGTAAAACAGCAACCACTAAGTCATCCTTTAAGAATCCCACCTGAAGGGTGGGTACATATGGCCACTTTATCACCTCGGGTCCGTCTGACTGCTTCGTGTACGTCTCTCCAAGTTGTCCACCTCTGGGTACCATCGAAATCTACATGTATCTACCTCAATCCTTGCTTTCTGTAATTTTCATCCAACATAATGTAGTGCGGGCATAGCTCATGCTTGTGTGAGTATACGGTACACAGTAGGGACCCCGACAGCCCCGAAGGTCTCCCAGAATTCACAAAGGATAAACCAAATAAGAGAGATAAAATCACTAAGTATCAACCAAACCTACTGAGTTATATGCTCATACATATACCTAAGTTATCAAACATAGTTCAACTCCAACTCTCGAGCCCAAGAACAACACAGTCCACATAGGAAATTAAGTCAATCACATTGATGATAATGATTGAAAATCAAGACTCAGCTCACATAGGTATACATCTTTCATATAGTGATTGAGATGATCAGATGTAGTCACTGAATCATCTAAGCTATCAGACCCACACAGGATACAAGCCCAGCTAAGCTGTTAGACCCACATAGGATACAAAACCAGCTACTCTGTCGGACCCACACAAGATACAAGTATAGTGGTCAAACATTCGGACCCACACATGATACAAGAACAGTAGTCATTACTGTAAACTCCCAGACCCACACAAGATACAAGAACATTAGTCATCACTATTAAACCCATGGAGGATCACAGTACCATAGTCGTCGTTGTCGAACCGAAGGAGAATTCCAATACAGTAGTCATTGCTATCAAACCCATGGAGGATTCCGGTACAGTATTTGTCACTGTCGCAGTCAGTTATAGGGTTCCCGCACACAACACGCTCGATTCTGGGAGGGTCTGCTCCTCAAGAAAAGGGGTTCGATACATCAACTATCACTAAGCCCTAAGTTTATGTATCCCGAAGTTTTGTATCATTAAAAAAGAAACCCAACACGACTGACGACGCGTCAATCGGACGCCCGGTCTGAGTGTTATTGGCTTTTCCGTTCTAGGCGCCCGGTTGGAATTACGCTTGTTCCAAACCCGGCCATTTTCCAATGTCGTGCAAAACTCACATAGAGTATCGCAAAAGGACCGCCTCATCACGAGGATCCTAGTGCCACAGATGGTGTGTTGTTCGGAAGCGTGACTTTAAAGATATTCACGTTAAAGTGAAACGGACCCGGCCCGTCAAGCCCAGTGGGCTGGCGGGTCGGCCCGACCTGGTTCGACATATCCCACCCGGCTGAGGGGTCGGCCTGGCCTGCGCAGGAGCTTCCCGGCCCACGGTTGGCTGCGGTTTGGTCAGTGGGCCACGTGGTGCGGGGGGGGGGGGGGGCAGTTTCGTGAAACGACGGCACCGCCCCTCCTGCCCGACCGGCCGTAGCCGGATGGTCTCCTCCAGTGCGAGCGCCCCACACCAGTGGGTCGATGTTCCTCCCCACGCGGCACCAGTAGGTGTTGAGACTCCCTTTAGCCTAGCCGTTAGGTGGCCGACTAGTTTGCTGCCGAAGTAGCCTGCGTAACGTGGGCCGTGGTTCTCTTCAGCACGGTGCCAAAGGGGCGTAGCAGTTCTCCAGCCCGGCCGGCTAAAGCCGGCCAGTTTTCCTTCAGCCGAGCAGTATGGTTACAGGCCGCAGTCTCCTCCTCCCACGCGGCACTCATTGCAACGGTCCTAAAATGGGATAGCATGTGGCTTCCATTGATGTTGCTGCTTTCGGTCGTCACCGCCTCTTCCATCACCACCTCCATCGCGAAAAAAAGGATCATCGGAGGGTTTTCGTGCCGTGTTCATTTGGCCCGCACCCTCTGCGTTAGGTGTCGATAATAGGCCAATGACAATCCAATAAATGAGTATAATTTTATAAAACTAAAATTATACAAATCCCCTACCTCGACTTAAGGTTCGTTCGTCGTAGTCGTGGAAAATGGCATCGTGGAAGATGGATGTCTATTTTGTCGATGTCGAAGTGCATCCGAAGAGGAAGCATCGTTGGATAAATCCTACACGTTCTTCGTCTGTGAGAAAACAAGTTATTTGTTGTATTAAACTTCTATCTATTATCTAAAGCCACCCCAAAGTATAATCTCCAAACCAACTAAAACAAAATCACACCACCTATATAAAAGAATGGCTTAAAGCTTTCAAAATTCATACAGTTAAATAAATAAATTAATTGTTGTTCAATTAATTAATTAAATGGTGTTGGAAAATTTATTAAGGAGAGAAGGAGGTGAAGAGATCACATTAAAAAGTGGGAGTTTTCAAATTAAATAATGGAATGTTAATGGAGAGTTTTAGAAAGATCAGGGGAGGTGAATGGGTTTGGGTTCGTGTGTCCCCCACCACACTAAATACTCTCATGGTAGGTTATGTGGGGTGTGGGTCCCACCCCAACTCCCCTTTGGAGGAAATAACCACCCATTAAATAAAATTGTACAATACAACAAATTTATTTAATTTTCTATGATCCCCAAATTATAACTTTCAACCCACATAAAACACAACTGCAGTAAAGGTCCCCTTAAGAGAATACCAGCACTGCGAGCTAATCAGTGTCATCAGATTTCAATTCTGAGCACCAGTTCAAAATATTGGAAAACCCACACGTACGCTTACTGAAGTTACCCGAACAAAACTTCAGAAATTGATTCCGGGTACACCATGCCTTAGAATCACGCACCGTCAGAAACTGCGGACTCGTAAAATTACAAATAATGTAGGAAAAAAAATTCATTGAAATTTCAGGGTGTTTACATTACCCCAATATCAGGGCTTTACGTCCCTGTAAAGCTACAACACACTAGGGAAACAAATGGGGGTACTGAGCATTAATCTGAGCCTCCCACTCCCATGTGCTCTCATGGAGGTTCCCGTGCTGCCAGTGAATGCGCACTAGAGGAATCGACCATCCACGTAGGACCTGCTCCTGTTGATCCTCTATCTCCACCGGGACCTCCTTGAAAGTCACCCCGTCATCGATGTCCAGCTCCCTGTGATCAATGATGTGGGATGGGTCGTGCACACATCTCCTCAGCTGAGATACATGGAAGATGTCATGCACCCGATGCATCTGAGGTGGAATGGCCAGGCGGTAATCCACTTTTCCAACTCTGCTGAGGACCTCGAAAGGTCCGATGAAGAAAAGAGATAACTTGTTGCCCTGACCAAATCTCTGTAGTCCTCATCGTGGTGAGACCCGTAGGAAGACATGGTCGCCATCATAGAACTCCAATGGTCTCCGTCTCCTATCAGCATAGGACTTATATATACTATGTGTAGTCTTCATCCGCCCCTGGATGATCTACACCTTCTCTGTCGTATCCTGAACGATCTCTGGTCTTACAAGTGATGACTCCCCTGGGTCAGTCCAGCGTAGAGGTGATCTACAAGGTCGGTCGTACAGTGCCTCGTATGGTGCCATCCTGATGGTGGAGTGATAGTTGTTGTTTTACGCAAACTCCACCATGGGTTAGTGATCCTCCCAGCTATGACTAAAGATGAGGACACATGTATGGAGCATGCCCTCGAGAGTCTGAATGATCCTCTCAGTCTAGCCATCCGTCTGAGGATGCAAGGTTGTTCTCAAGAGAAGCTACGTCCCAAAAGGCTCATGTAATTCATTCCATAGCCAGGAAGTGAAATGAGCATATCGATCGGAGACGATAGTCGATGGCACACCATGAAGCCATACGATCTATTAAATATAGAGGCATCTAAAGCTCTCTACTGATCCCTACTCTCTGATCGGTATGAAGTCGTCCGACATGGTGAGTTGGTCTATGATCACCCAGATAGAGTGGTGTCCTCTCGATGTATGTGGAATCCCAGTCACGAAATCCATTGATATCCCATCCCACATCCACTCTCGAACCTCTAAGGGTTGTACCAAGCCTGCTGGTACCTGGTTCTCCGCATTCACTCGCTGACAAGTGAGGCATCGTGAAAAAAACTCTTCTATATCCTTCTTCATACCCAGCCACCAGTACTTCTGTCTGATTTCCTGATACATCTTCGCCTCAACTGGATGTACCGCTAGAGGAAAAGTGTGAAGGTCACTTATAACTTCATCCTGTAAAGAAACTAGTACCATGGTACGTCCCCTAAAGAGGATGATGTGCTCTCCTCCTTCAAAAAATCCATCAGTCACCTGCCGTGTGGATATATGAGCATGTCGCGTCTCACAATCAACCTCCCCACGATGTGCCTCTCTGAATCGCTGAAGAAGTAGAGGAGTGACTGTGAGGGACTGATGAAATGCTACTCCATCTCTATCTATATAGGATATCTGCAACGTGGCTAGCTGCTCTGTCGCCTCTCCTAGAAGTAAAATGTCCTATCTCTTGCTGAGATCATATGATATAAAGGTCCCCTTCCCAGGAGTATTGACTATCTCTAAGTCGTAGTCTTGGAAGAACTCAAGACATCTCCACTGTCTCAGGTTCATGTCCTTCTGCGAGAAGATGTACCTCAAACACTAATGGTAAGAGTATACTGTAAAATGCATGCCCATCCGATAGTGCTTCCACATCTTCAAGATGAACACCAAGGCTGATAAATACAGGTCATGGGTAGAGTAGTTCTGCTCATGTTGCCTCAACTGCCGTGAACCATACTCGATCACCGCTCGCTCCTACATCAAGATGCACCGAGTCCGGTCCCTGATGCATCACACTCTACTACGTACCATATTCCCTCCTCCGGTAGCCTCAAGATGGGAACACTGGTCAATCTCTACCTCAGCTCATGAAAGCTCTGCTGGCATCTATCTTACCACATGAAGGGTTTCCCCTTATTCGTCAAAGCTGAAAGTGGTGCTGAAACTATAGGGAAATATGCCATAAGTATCTGATAGTATCCAACCAGGCCCAGGAAACTGCGAACCTCCATCACACTCCTGGGTGGCTCACAAGCAAGCACTACCTCAATCTTCACTGGATCCACTGCTACCCCAGCCTCCGAGATGATGTGTCCAAAGAAGTGAACCTCTCAAATCAAGAACTGGCACTTCGAGAGCTTACCATAAAGCTAGTGCTCTCGAAGTTTGTCTAGTACTACCCGCAAATGGTAGGCATGCTCCTACTCAGTAGTCGAGTAAATAAATATGTCGTCGATGAAGACTACAGCAAAGCGATCGAGGTAAGGCTAGAAGATCCAATTCATGAGACTCATGAAAACTACTAGAGATTTGGTTATGCCGAAGGGCATAAACAAGAATCTTGTAGTTGCCATACCGACACCCGAAGGCTGTCTTCTGCATGTCGTCATCTCGAACTCTGAGCTAGAGATAGCCTGACCTACGGTCTATCTTCGAAAACCATCATGCTCCCTGGAGCTGATCAAAGTGTTTGTCAATCCTCAAGAGTGGTTATTTGTTCTTCACGATCAACTAATTCAGGAGGCGGTAGTCGAAACACAGTTGCAAGATCCCATCGGCCTTCTTGGTGAACAAAATAGAGGATGCACGAGGTGATACAATGGGTCGGATAAATCCATTCCCCTGCAAGTACTCCAGCTATACCCATAGCTCACGAAGCTCAGCGGGAGCCATCCGATATGCTGGAGTAGATTTTGGTGCTGTCCCAGGGTACATGTCTATGTATAAGTCTACCTCTTTACGAGGAGGTAGTCCTGGAATGCCATTAGGAAAAACATCCGCATACTGATCCACTACAACATGAAAACTCAGACTCCGCACATCAACCACACTGAGGATGAGACTAGCCAACTGTTGTGTGATTGGATTCCCTCTCCTCTACGTAAGTCCATCCTGTGATGTAAAGGCTCCCTTCTCGCCGGTGAAGGTGAACCTAGTCCCATCTGTGCGCACACACCGCACTTTGCACCTAATATAATCGATCTGAGCATGGAATGTGGATAACAAATCCATACCCAAGATGACATCGTAAGGCCTCAATGTCGCTACCAGAATATCCTAGACGAAGATCTCGCCTCCTAGAGTAAGCTCACACTACAGGCTCTAGTGCGTAATCATCAAGTCTGCTCTCATAAGAGTTCTACTTGTAAGGATCGAGCCAATAGATCCGTCAGAATTTATGAGCTTTGAACAATGGAAGCGAAAATAAAATAATGGCTCACACTTGTGTCTATAAGTACTGTAGAAAGGGTGGAGTAGACATAAAAAGTATCTTGAATCATCTTAGGTGCACCGTGGTCATAGGCCTTGACTACCTGGAGATGAGCCTGCCTCTGTCTACCAGCTCCCTGTGGTCGGGGTGGACCTCATGGTGTTGGTGGGGGTAGAGCCTTGAAACATCATCCACCACCCGCTACTCGGCCAGCTCCTCTACGTCATCCGCCTGATCCCAAAATACCACCATAGTCGAACCTCTGCCTCTTCTTGGGAGGTCCATCAACAATCTACTACTCATATGCATAGCCGATCGGGCAGTCACGGGCCATGTGGCCCTGCCCGCCACATGCATAGCACTGACTGCTCCTCGTATGACTGGCTCTGTTCCGTGTGCCCTGCACAACCGAACCTGTATCCTGAGGTCTCCCAACTGATGTCTTCGTCTGCTTGGACCTCTGTGACATTTTTCTACTACCGGCCGCAGAATACTTTGCTATGCGTCGCCCTATTTTGGGTCTCGCTGCCGGTGACTACTCAACGAGAAAACTCCCTAATAGAAGAGCTCACTCCAGCAACCCTGCCTAGGTCACGATGCTGAGGGGAATCATTGAATCCCTTATCTCATTCCTGAGTCCCTGCCCGAATGTCCGGGCCCTAAGGAACAGGTCCGGTACCAAATCTGTGGAGTAGAGTGAGAGGTTGGTGAATCTTGCTAAGTACTGAGCTACTGTCATACTGCCCTGTTTTAGATGAAGTAGCTCCTGAACCCGCACCGTATGAAGGGTGGTTGGAACAAACTCTGAGCGGATGAGACTCTCAAAGTCCTTCCAGATTAAATATGACTTTTCATGAACCTGGAGTATCAGGCTCCACCATCTACCATATGTTGGGTATAGGAGACTCGCATCAAGGATCAAAATAAGGTAGGATGATGTCTCTACCAATCTGAAAACTCTGAAGACAGCCTCTATCCAGTCCTCAGCTGCCTTTACGTCCGTCTCTCCATGGAACCTAGGTGGCCTCTGTCACTGGAACTCGTGAAATTCACTCAGGTGGCATGCACTCTCTACTGCTGGGGCTGGTGGTATCGATGGTCCAGCGGGTAGAGGTGCCTCTGGTACCTCCGCAGTGATGGGGCCCAGCACCGCGGCCTCATTGCTCTGTGGGATACCATCTCATATGTAACTCGAAACCCTAGCTGGCTACCTTCATGGGGCCATCCTAAAAAGAAAGAGGTCCGCCACGGTCAAAACAGTATACCTGGTGAGCTGACTCAATGTAATCACAATGAAAACTTTTGAAACACACATGCAATCATTGTTTTCGTGCATTGAGTCAGAAATCAGAGGTTGGGGTCCTAGTATATTGATACGTCGGCTACTACACCTACACTGGACTCCCTGGACTAAAAACCACACTCAATACTCTTAACACTATTGCATCATAGAAAATAATGATCAGAGTCCTGAGTTCTGGGCTAGAACCGACTCCTCTGATACCAATTTGTCACAACCTGTCCTCAGGCCAGTGCCGTGACTACCCCAAGCCCGCCTTCCATAGGCCAGGGGCTGGCGACTACCTCCAAAGGCGTAAATCCTGATAAAAAGGGAAGGAACTGCCTTTATAAAAGTAAAAAAACAAAACATAGTACGCAACAGATGTAAGCACTAAGTAACACTGAATACAAAAGAATGTTTTGAAAGGAAATGGACTGGAAATACAATCCAAATAGTAAGTACAGTACAATTCAAAAAGCTAGTACAACTGCAGTAATCTAAAACAACAACCAATGAGTTGTCCTCTAGGAATCCCATCTAAAGGGTGGGTACAGATGGCCTCCTCAACACCTCGGGTCCGTCTGACTGCTCCATGTACGTCTCGCCATGTAGTCCACCTCTAGGTACCATCCATCTCTACAATCCTCTACCACAATCTGTGTTTTCCATCATTTACATCCATCACAACGTTGCGCGTGCATATCCTGTGCAGGGGTGAGTATACGGTACTCAGTAGGGACCCCATGACCCCAAACAGTCTCCCAGAATCCACAAAGGATAAACCATAGAAGAGAGATACAATCACGAAGTGTCAAACAACCCTACATAGGTATATGCCCATACATATACCTAAGTTATCAACCACAGTTCAGCTCTAACTCTCATGCCCAAGCACAAACCAGTCCACAAAGGAATGTAAGTCAATAACATCGATGATAATGATTGAAATTAAAGACTCAGCTCACACATGTATACATCTTTCGTATATTTAATGATATCATTAGATGTAGTCACTGAATCGTCTAAGCTGTCGGACCCACACATGATACAAGACCAGATAAGCTGTCGGACCCACATTGGATAGAATACCAGCTACTCTATTGGACCCACAAAGGATACAAGTATATAGGTCAAACTACCAGACCCACACAGGATACAAGAAAAGTAGTCATTTCTGTAAACTGCCGGACCCACACAGGATACAAGAACCGTAGTCATCTCTATCAAACCCACAGAGGATCCCAGTATAGTAGTCACCACTATTGAACCCAAGGAGGATTAAATTATAGTAGTCTTTGCTGTTAAACCCATAGAGGATTCTAGTACAGTAGTCGTCACAGCCGCAGCAAGCTCTAGGTTTCCTGCACACAACACGCTTGATTCCGGGAGGGTCTGCTCCTTGAGAAAAGGGAATAGATACATAAAATATCATGAAGACCCAATTTATGTATCTTGAAGTTCCGTATCATTAAAAAAGAAACCCAACACGACAGACTGCGTGTCAATCGGACGCCCGGTCTGAGAGTTATTGTATTTTCCATTCCCGGGGCCTGGTTGAAATTACGCCCGTTCCAAACCCGACCATTTTCCAAAGTCATCCAAAACTAACTTAGATTATCTAAAAAGGACCTCCTCGTCACGTGGATCCTAGTTCCATAGACAGCGAGTCGTTCGGACGTGTGGCCTTAATGATATTCGCGTTTAATTGAAACGGGCCCGGCCCGTCAAGCCCAGTGGGCTGGCGGGTCGGCCTGACCTGGTTCGGCGAGTCCAACCCATCTGACGGGTCGGCCTGGCCCAATGGGGTTCTTCCTGGCCTGGTGGAATGTGGCCCGGCCTGACAGAATGCATCTCGGCCCATGCAAGGGCGGCTCGGCACGCGGCTGACCGCGGCTCGGCCAGTTGTGCGAGCGGTGCGGGGAGGGGCAGCCCCTCAGTTTCGTGAAACGGCGGCGCCGAGCAGCACCTCCCCTCCTGCCCGGTCGGCCGTAGCCGGACGGTCTCTTAAAGTGTAAGCAACCCACATGGGTGGTCTAATGTTCGTCCGCACATGGCTTAAACGGGTGTTGCGGCTCCCTTCAGCCCGACCGGCAGGCGTCCACCCGGTTCGCCGAAGAAGCGGCCCACGAAACGCGAGCCATGTTTCTACGCAGTACAGTGCCAAAGGGGCATCGTGGTTCTTCAACCTAGCCGACTAAAACCGGCCGGTTATTCTTCTATCCCGCAGCTCGGTTTCAGGATGCGGTCTCCTCTGCCCGCACGGGACCCGGTGCAACGGTCCTCTAACGGGCTGGCGTGCGGCCTTCGTTGTCCCTTCCGCTTTCGGTCGCTGTTGGCTATTCCATCACCGCCTCCATCGCGAAATAAAAACAAGGAACAATATAGGGTTGTCAAGCCGTGTTCGTTTCACCCGCACCCTCCGCGTTAGGTGATGATAATAGGCGGATGACAATCCAAGACAATAGTATAATTTTATTAAACTAAAATTATACAAATCCTCCACCTCGACTCACGGTTCATTCGTCGTAGTCACGAAAAAGAGTGTCGTGGAAGATGGATGTCAATTTCATTAATGTTGAAGTGCATCTGAAGAGGATGCGTCGTTGGAGAAATCCCCCACGTTCTTTGTCGGTGAGAAAACAAGTTCTTTTTTGGAATAAAGTTCTCTCTATTATCCAAAGCCACCCCAAAGTATAATCTCCAACCCAACTAAAATAAAATCGCACCACATATATAAAAGAATGGCTTAATGCTTTCAAAATTCAAACACTTAAACTAATTAATTAATTGTGGATCCATTAATTAATTAAAATGTGTTGGAAAATTTATTAGGGAGAGAAGGAGGTGAAGAGATAAAATTAAAAAGGGGGACTCATCAAATTAAATAAAGAAAAGTTAATGTGGAGTTTAAGGGAGTGGAGGGGAGGTTAATGGGTTTGGGTTCGTGTGTGCCCCACCACACTAAATCCTTTCATGGGATGTTATGTGGGGTGTGGGACCCACCCCAACTCCCCTTTAGAGGAAATAACCACTAATTAAATAAAATTTTATAATGAAATTATTTTATTTAATTTACTGTGATCCCCAAATTATGAATTTCAACCCGCATAAATCACAACTGTGGTAAATGTCCCCTTAAGCGTATACATGCGCTGCAAGCTCTCAGATGTCCTCAGATTTCAATTCCATGCACCGGTTCAGAAGATAGAAAAACCCGCACGTATTTTTACTGAATGTACACGAACAAAACTTCAGAAATTGATTCCGGAAACACTGGACTTCGGAATCAGGCGTTGTCAGAAACTATGGACTCGTAAATTTTCAAAGAATTTATGAAAATAATTTCTTTGAAATTTCCAGGTCTTTACATGGCTTCACTCTAATAATCAGTGTTTGTTCTAGTCTGTTGATTAATTACCCAAATTTCAAAAAATATATTAGAGTTATCCTTTCTCTTGAAACACTTGATAAGGGATCAAATTTCCCACCTAAAAAATAATCAACAATTCATCAGGATGAAAATGGTTTATTATATTATTGATCGGTCACTAAATTTCTTCCTCTCATCAGTACCAAAATACTTCAATTATTTTATTCTTCAATGGTACCAAAAAAATCTGAATGAAATAACTCTACTTCCTATTTTCATATGATGGTCAATGTCATTATGACTGTGATTCTTGTTGGTACACCAAGTCTTAGGGACCGGTTCCAACAACATCAAATGTAACAACTTCATTTATTTTATGATCATGATGCCCTTAATTTATTCATTGAAGATTTTTTCTTGTGGGTTATTGGTATGACTAAAAACCACCATCCCCATCCTCTCATGCTCTGATCAACCTTCTCATCCTTTCAATAAATTCAGTCATGATGTTCTCATATTGATTTACTGAGACCATAAATATTTTACATTAAAAACAATCTTCTCCCACCCCCTAAATCATCTTGTAATCATGACAAAATCATGAAATTAAATATGTTTTACAATCATCCTAATTATCTTATGACTTACTTTGGGAAATATTATAACATCATATTCTTCGAGAATCACCTTTCGTTCTAATTTGTTCGTCAATACGGCTGAAAAAAAATATTATTTACCTTTATTTTATAAGTATTGAATCACATGTCTCTAGACAACTTATTACTTTTTTGAATTAAAAAAAAAATAAAATCTTCATCATATTTACAATGGATCCATTTATAATCTAATTTAATCCCCTATTATGATCAGAACATCATTTCAGACCCAAGGTGAGTCGGATGTGAATATTATTGTTGAAAACATATTCCCAAAATAATGGAATTTTTTATGAATTGTTAGTCTGAAAACTTATATATAATGGTCAGTATGATCACCAACAAATACAATGTGAGGTGTTTTTTTTCTTTGTAAACAATAAAAAATTCTCTTAAAAACAACACCATTCATCATCCAAAAACATTATCTAGCCAACTTGGTCCCAACGATCACCCCTTTGGATTTTTTTTTTGATCTATGGTTCATAAATCACTAGAAAATATATCCTTAATATATAGATTAATTTTCAACAATTCTAATCCTACGTGAGATAAATCATTATAATAAACAGGAATCATTTATAGCAAAACCCAGCTTTCCAAAAGTACCGACTCATGTAATGTATTCATCCTTTCTTCACAAATTATTTCACTTTATATAATCTACTTTCATAAAATGTTTCCAAAAACCACTCCAGCAAACATTTAGTATAGTTCAGATACTTACATGATGAAATCACAACATACTCACATCTCCCCCTAAAAACTTTCTTCCTTAAATGGTTTATCACATATCGAAGGATAAATTTATGAAAAAATTATCCCCTTGATAAAACTATCCTATTACAAGATTAGATAGGGGAAAACATACCTAAACCATTATGATAATGAGGTTATATGATCATGTTCAACCTCATTTTATAAAATGGTTGCTTCAGTAAAAGTTTTATGAAATTGTCAGTAACGTGTTCTGATGTAGGAATATACTCTAAATTCAATTAATTATTCTCCACTTGATCATTGATGAATTGATATTTGATATCAAAATGTTTTTAATGTTTATTTTGTACCATGTTTCAATTACGATTTATGGAACTCTGATTATAATAACCAAAGATCAAGGGTAACTTCAATTTCATAAGTAAATATTCTAGAAACAATTTCATTCACTTATGATGAATATCAGCATGAGTATAAGCAATATATATATATTCATCCATGCTAAGAGATGTTGAATTGTTTTCTTTTTATCCCATGTAAAAAAACCCTTAAAAAAACTCCACTAGATAGGGATCTTCAACCATCAAAATTTCAATCTTAATCATCATCTCAATTATAAAACAAGTCAATAATTTCCAAGTTTTTATATCGAATACCAAAGTTTTTTGTGCCTATAATAGACCTTATAATTGTTTTTACAGAAACTTTATAGGAATATATTGTAGAAATACAAAATATTTCATATAAGGTTACAACATAAAATATTTTGGGTATTGAGGTAGTCAAATATAAAATACTTCTAAACAGATTTTGAAACATTTTAGTTTCAATTTCCTTTTCTTATCCATCATTTGAGAAATTGTTTCCCACTGAAATTAGTGTGGAAATCAGTTTCAAATTTTCCATTCCAAATATCTTATGATGTTCCTTGACATTATTTTCATGAGAATGAAGGGACTATTTTCCTTTTAAAAGATTTATAACCCACGAAAGTATTTCATTTCACCCAACATGGATATCTCAATCAAATTTTTCATCTCTTCAGAAAATCATTTACATGTTCTTTCATTATTTCCCAAAAGGATAATTTCACTAACATAAACAATTGACATGAGGGAAAATTATTTTATTTATATGATTTATAGATTCTTATCTACTCTTACATTCGTAAAAATCATCTTCCCCAAGAAAGTATCCAATTTGGAATGTTATTCCCTTATAGATTGAATTAATCAATAAAAGGATTTCTTAAACATGAACTCGTGACAGTCATTATTACCAACAAAAAAGACACATGGTTATTGAATATAGACTTCCTCATAAAAATAACCATTCGTAAAATATGATTTCACATCCATTTAGAAACTTGTGAAATTTAATTGTGCAGCAGTAGCAAGAATGATTCTAATTTTTCCAATCCTTCCAATAATGTAAAAGTTTAATGAAAATAAATTCCTCAAATATGTGAGAAACCTTTGCAAACTAATATGGAATTTTTTCCTTCTTACTTCACCTTAATCAATCAACTTTTTCTGAAAACCATACTTTGTACCAATAAGATTTATTCTTTTGTTATAGGTATGAGTTACCATGTATAATTCATTTCTATATGATCCAGCTCTTTATTCAATGACAGAACCCATTCCAGATTCTTAAAGGATTCATTCACATCTTTTATATTGACTTATGAATATAGAGATGTTTTTGTAATAACTTTTCATGTTCCACTTGTTCGAAATATTGATCTTAATCACCAATAACTTTCTGAGTGTCCACTTTCTTCCCTAGCCTAATATTATATCTTCAAGGTTCATCCTTATAAATATAAATTTCTAATTCTGATTCTTATTACCGTGTAAGATTTCTATTGTCAGCATCCTTATAATAAATTTCAAAAATTATTTTATTTTATTCACTATATTTATCTTAACAAGTCTATTTATATTCCGTAGTTAAAAACAAATCAACAGAGTCTAATAATCTTCCTAAATATTTTTATAAATATCTTCACACTCCTATTTATGTAGAATAGTAAAGAAAAATTCCATCTTCACCTTTATTCACAAACATTACAAGGTTTCCACCATTGATCATTATGATATCAGGAATCCCAAAAACTCTTAATTGTTTCAAACATGTATTTAGTCAACAAATAGTTCATACATTGTCAAATATGAACTTGGTCTATAAGAACATAAGATCTGAATATACGCAACAAAACTCATGGATTTATGCCAAAATTAATGTTAATGACCATGTTAAGGTAACATAGTTCGACCCATTTCAACAAAACATAAATTTTTCCAATTTGAAAAATCATTTTAGGACTTTATGGTGTACTAAACTCTTGATAATTAACATGATTCTGAAAATGAAATTTAAATTCATCATTTTTATAGTCACCACCATTTTCTATTTTCATCATCTTCACTAAATACTCATATTCCTTCATAGCTTTCCTCTTGAATCTATTAATTTTTTTTAAATAATCTGATTTATGTTTTATATACATTACACATGTAATGTGTGTAAATTTTTGATTAAAAGTTAGGAAGTACATATCTACATGAGTTAATTTTTTTCTCATTGACCCATAGATATCTGAAAGAATATGTTACGAGGATTTCAATGAATAAATATCAACGTTCTTATGAACTGATTTTGTGATCATTCTTTCTTGAAAGACAATGAAACGCAACTCTCTTTTTATTAACATATCATGAATACCTTAGACATTGTATCACTTGTATATTTTTATCGTGATTGTATGACACTTTTTTCCCATCCTTCTATGCCATAACATGTTTTAGTCGTCCATAATAAGTTAAAAAAATGTTTTTAACCTCACCAACTTGCAATAAGTTCCATTTTGTAGTATAGCCACTTGTAACTATCTTTTCATCTTATTCAATTTTCATAACAACCCATAATTTCTGAAAATGAATATTTTTATCCATCAATAAAATGATGAGAAACACTTAGAAAATTATATTTCAATCCATAAACAATAAATATTTTTTACATTTTAACATTTCTTTCCCAATAATGGATGATCCAACACCTTTAATTCTTAGTGATTCATTATTTACATTTGTCACAATTACTTCATTAATGTATTTCCAATTCATTAAATATGACATGTCTTCTATCAGATGAGAAGAACTCCCACTGTTTATGATATGTGGTCGTTCCCCTTTTGTTTCATTGAGAGCAGTTTCTACAATATATGATTTTACTTCCCCTTTATCTCTATTAACTTCATGCTTCTGATAATTGATAAAAACAATTTTTGTTGGTAACAAAACAATTCAAAATATTTCAAGGTTTCTTGGTTGTTAATATCTTTCAAAAATAGTTTCCGTAGGTTGGATCTTAGTTTAAATTTTTACACCAACCTTATCATGTTTCTTCGAAACATCCTTATTAAAATTATTTCATTGGAAGGATTGAATCCCCCCAAAAACATTTTATTATTTAGTGTCTGGAATAGTTGTAATGTTTTTTATTAAACAAAAATATATTCATTTTATGCTTGAATCCACAAATATACTAGCACTACTCATAGAAAGAGTATTTTCCTATGAAACTTCCATAGTGAAAGGAGTTGTAAGCACACTTCTCTGTTACTTTCTTGTCTTTATTATCAGAACATTATTGGCCACTAAACATTATATTATAAATTTAAATAATCCATTTCATATTGGTGTTCATTTTAGCTTTATTTGAACTAGGAGTGATAGAAATTTTTCTTGATTTAAATTTTTTAAAAACTTCTAGCTTATCCAATTTTTTGTTCTTGTCCACATATATAAATTTCCCTACATTATTTTCTCATAAGACTTTTAACCATACTTTTCATAATATTGGGGAAATCTTTCTTTTCATTCTCACATTTACCCTTTCCATATATTTCACCAAATTCACATATATAATTATTAAAATTTATAACCCTCTTTTCAACTTTAGAATGATATTTCTGGACAAGTTTCACTTATTTTTATTTATCCGTCAACTTTACTTCTAGATGTTCATTACAATTATTTTATCTCTTTAGATATTTATTCATGTAATCAGTCATATCAAGAAGCTTAACATTCGTATCAAAAAAATTCTTGATTATTTTTTTAAGAGTCAATATATTTTATCTTCATGAATTATTTCTCAGGCCACCAAATCTTCCTTTAACATGATTTCAATTATTTTTTTAGATAAAATTTTGATTGAGATTCATCTTTATCAAAATTATTTCTTAAATACTCTTCATTATTAAATGTCATAATAAATGTGTTCTCAGTATTCTCAACAAAATTTTCACATTCATATTCACTATCTTAGACTTGTTCTTCTTCATGTTAAGATATGAAAAATTTTCATTTGGATATGATGATTTTTTTAGATTTCACTTTGTAATTAGTTTTTTTCTTATCACTATGATTATTCCATGATATTTTATTACTTCTATCATGTTCCTCACTATCCTATTATTAATCGTTTTCAAGGAAAATTAGCCGCAATGTGAAACACTGATTCACATCAGAAAATATTCAACAGATATTTCCCTTTATATTCACCTATACATATTTTTACACTTATATAATAAAAGGATAAAAATCGATAAATATTTTTACATACCTCATTTTTGGAATTAGAATCACCAGATTCTTCTTAAACAATAATTTTCTTTAAATATTACTTCTTGAAATCCTTGAAAGATATTATCTATCAACAATTTTTTTCCTTTAATAAATTTTTCCCTTCCCATTTCGTAGTTAATGAGAGTGATATAAAAATAATTCATAGAAATTTATCTAGATCTTTATCTTATAAAGAGAAAACTACAACATCAAATTTGACTGGATGAATTCTCAATATCTTTTCAAAATCCCTAAATCATATATATTTTATCCGATACATATAATAGTGCTTAAAATTTCATTAATATTTGTAAATATGTCACCAAAAGATTCATATTCACCCATCTTGATATCTTTATACATTATCCCCCATATTTGTAACTTTTCCTTCTTTTACATTTTTTTTCCTTAATAATTGTTTTCCAGCTTATCCAAGATACCTTTGGAAGTGGAAATACCCTTCACTCTAAAAAATAAGTTTTAGAATGTGATGAGAGTAAACCATTATTATCCCTTACATCATTCTCATGGTTATTTTTGTCAAAAAACTTAAGAGGAACTTTTTCATCAATAAGAATAAATCCATCTATTTCAACTTCAAGATCATCAATACTAGTAGACGTAAGATAATAATCATTATATATTTTAAAATATGACTGTTTTTCTATGGAAGACCATAATCCCCTTACTATTAACACAATTTAGATTCTCAATAACATCTTCTTCTTCAAATATTCATAAAATAGTTAACAATGAAATGTTTTTCTCTAAAACCACTTCTAGGTGGCCTATTAAGATAATGTATCCCTGATAGTGGAAGGGGATGAATTAGTGATAACTTTTTCATTTAATTTTCCTCCTTTCAAAAACAACCTTATCATCCAATTAAAGAGTTATCACATTCACTGAAAACAATACAATCACACATCAATAAGAAAAAAATTATATGGTTCACTAATCAATAAGATTATATACGTACATGGTATGGATTAGAAATAATAAAATAAAACCAAATTCACTTGAAAACAATTATTTTTTTTGCAGAATAAAATTAGTAAGATATTCCCATACACTCGTATAGCACTAGGTTTAATAAAATATCAAATTTACATTAAGTAGAATGAAATGATGTAATACAATGTTGTGTAAAAATTTAATAAACATGTTACTATTATGCCTTATTTACTTCCAAATTTATTCAAACAAAATTATTTACTTTCATTCTTCGCAGTAGGAATTAAATTCTTGAACTTTGTAATGATACTCAGTCTAATTTTCCTATCTGATTCCTATGTCCAATTTCTCAGTTTGATAACATCAATATGTCTGAATACTACTAATACAATCCAGAACATCTTCTACCTTAGTTTGGGAATCCTAGTCTGATTACTAATCTAGTTATTACACCCAATACGATGATCATCTTCTTATGATATTTTATCTTCTCCATTACTTCATATGTCCTGAAAACTTCCTCAGGTATGAATTATCTAGAAACTCATTCCATATATAAATATTTATTACTCTAACTTCTTTAATCAGTAGTATATCTATGTTTGGAAGGAAAAAGATCTTTATCCTTTTATATGTAACCCAAAAATGGTTTGTCCGAGATTCTAAAAAACATTCTTTCCTATCCAAATTTCCTAAATCATAATTTACCCTTGAATTTTGGATTCATATTTTAAATATTCAATGCTTCTTAACACTTATTGAATCTTCTTAAATCATCTCAATGCATTAGAACACTTCATGCATTCCTTTCAATATTTAGTCTAGTTCGAATTATTCACTCTGATTTTCTAAATATGATGGAGGTATATTATCACTCGGATTTTCGTGAACCAATTTCTAATAAATTAGAATTGAATATTCTTTATTAAATTTTTACTAACTAATTGATAGAAAAAAAATCAATCAAAACACATATGATTAACTCTTATAACATAAAGATTCTATTTACAACACTTTTGATACTATTTGAAGCATTCCTTATTTTCTTATTTTTCTATAGATCAATGATCCTTTATTATATAAATTATATTGGTGTCATACTGCATCGGATGGATTGATCATTACTTCACTCTGATAATTTGTGTGAATTCATGTGTGATGGATATTAACCCAAATGATAAAAACATGTCATATTCCTTCATTCTCTTGAAATACTTGTTAAGTAAAACAATTTTACCCCTGAAAAAAAATAAAAAATTCATCATGATGAAAATAGGCGACTATATTGTTGATCGGTCTCTAACACTATTCATTAAATAGGTCCCAAAAAACTTCAAATCATTTCTTATTAAATGGTCCCAACAACTCCCCAAAACATTTGGGTCTAATTTGCATACGATGATCTATGTTAGAATGACTCTGATTCTCGGTGGAACACCATGTCCAATAGACTAGTTCCAATATCTTCGACTTCAGAAATATATTTTCTTTTCTAATTATGATACACTGGATTTATTCATTAATGATTTATTTCTTTGGTATTATTGTTCTAACTAAAACAAAAAATATCATCTTCTCATTTTCTAATCAACCTTCTCATCCATTCAAAAAATATGCATCTAGTGTTCTCACACTGATGAACTAAGATAAAAAAAATTTGACGTCATAATCATTATTCTCCTCTAAACATAATTTTTTAATCATGAATACCTCATGAATTAGAATATTTTTATTGATGGACATTATCATCATCTGACATACTTTGGGAAATATTATAACTTTCCATTCTTAAATAAATTTCTTACTTTCTAATATGTTTCTTAATATGATTAACATTAATTTTTCTCCCTCATTCCTTTATAATGATTTAATCACGTTTTTATAAACATCATATGACTTTTGTGAATTACAAAATAGAAATGAATAATCATATTCACATCATATTCATGTAGAATCAGATTTTATTTTGTATTATGATCAGATACTCATTCTAGTCCCAAGTTGAGTCTATTGAGCCTTTTGTTCCAAAAATCATCTTTCCTGTCTGATGGAATATCATAAACATTTTGATTATGAAATCCTAAATAGGATGGTCAATACAATAAATAATAAATAGAAAGTTACATTATTTATTTTCTATGATAACAAAATAAAATACTCTTAAAAATACCTTCATGCATAATCTAAAAACATTCTCCATAAAACATCGTCCAAATAGATTCATAGACATGAAAATACTATTTATGGGGTTTATTTTTGTTTCATCAATGTTATTACCCGACCATGGCCTATAGTGTAAGCCACCATCCCAGAATCCTCTAAACTGGTTATGTAAGATTATATTCCATAACATCTCGGGTGGGCCTCCCTATATTCAAGATTCTTCTGACATGGGGAGAAGGACTATGAGCATACCATGGGGAGACTATTACCTTATATTAGAGTAGATATAATAGTGAAAATTATAATAAATTACATCAACAAGAAAGATGAACATTGTGTTTGAACTAGGGAATGCACCAATAAAAAAGTAAAATATTAAATTTCCATATAATTAGCCATACTATTAATTCCAAGGATCCCCTATGGGAAGATATTATATAGGAAAATAAGTAAAGTAAATAAATAAAATAGTAAACCAGAAATTCCTCCAAACTAGTTTAGAGTCCCACCTGGTCCCATCCCCCATACCCAAACTAGCATGTCCATCCATGTAAAACCAAAAATAATACACCTTCAATATACCAATGACCTGTGATCAAATAGTGATATATTCTTAGTTATAAAATTACCACGGTGGATTAATCAGGGAGTGATTAAAACTCAATTGGCCATAACTAATAGTGTCCCTGCAAAACAATCTAACACACGAGTGCATACAAAAGTTTTTAAAGTAAATTAATTTGGTTGTTATATAATATTTTATATGGAGTAAATAAATAATCCTTGAGGCATGGGTTATCATTGAAAGCTAATATCTACGGGTTCATATAGATATTTGGGTCCATGACCCTGATCAACCCTACATGCATCAGCCATAATGAGGGTGTCTTGAAGTATATCTAGATGAAGATGATAACCATTAATAACCACATGGAATCTAGGGTTTATCTAAGGATTACTAGTTCCACAAGGTAACACATGGAATATGATCACTCATCTATATATTCATATGGAATCATTCACCTCATTAGGATATTCCCTCAATCATTTTTCATCACATGAAATCCAGATTTTCAATCAACAATTCTAGTGTAATTCGAGAGCTCATACTAACATTCACAATAATCAGGCATCATACATGTATAGTCACCCATCCTAGACTCCTAGGTTATCAAAAATCATGTGGACTATAAGAATTTGTTATGTAATTAATAATCATCCTGAATCATATGTAATACAGTCTCTCATCATAACATTCCCATGTATCATATATAATATAGATTTCACGGATGTCACCACTGATTTTTTTTGCGACCACACACCATAATTACAATTTTTCGTTCCCATTATTTAATTATAATATTATATTAAATTGATAAAGAAACATTAAATCATTAATATATCCCCATTTAATTTAGTTAGTAAAAAGGCCATCACAACCAATAATAGACATTTACCTTTCAAGAACCCCATTTACAAATTACAAAGATCATTTTCAATTTTTACAAAGTAAACTAGTTAATAAACCCCTATATATTTCATAAAAAATGGTAATTTCCACTAACTAAATAATTAAATAGTTTTAGTCTTCCAATCCCACATACATATTAGTGGTTTTGAAATCCATTTTATAAAAATCAACATAATTCATAATTCTTTTCTAACTATCCCAACAAAAATTCATTACAATGATCAAATTTATTTTCAAAATACACACTACCCATTCAAAATCAAATCCTGAAAGTTGATTCTGTTAAATGTTGATCTATAAGGTATTTTCATTTCTAAGATACAAAGATTGATTATAGGGTAATTTAATAATGTAAACCAAAATTTGAATAAATTAGTTTAAAATAAGTTAAATAATGACACGAACAACTTGACTACATAAATCTCACAGTTCACAATGGAAAAATAATCAGGAATAAATTTAAGGGACCACCTACCTTATATATTTTAGGGTTTATAGGGCATGTATCATCCTCGAGTTCATAATGAAATGGGAGAAAATATAAAATAAAAAAGACACCCTAAAAATAGTGTATATTAGCCAATCCAATATAAAATATACATTAACCAGATTAAAAACTAATGCGAAAGTAAATATAGTGATAAAATCACCATGTGATCTCCAACAATAGTGATAGAGTTTTATTCAAAAAATAAATTATGAAGATCACTGAAGAAGAATGAGAGATGGAGGGTGGAGCACATGAGGGAGGTCATGACCGAATGGAGGTGAAATGGGAGGTAAAATCATAAAAGGGATGTTGGAAAAATGATCATTTTGATGTTTTAATTATGGTACATGCTAAATCTGAACAGTTTTCCAAACTGTGTTCTATATGTGAAAAAATCATTATTATCATAACACTAAAACACATAATTAGTGTAAAATGATTCCTGAACTATTGAAAGACCAATCATATGAATATGCAATTTATTCCGAAGATTTGATGATCTGATGGAACCCCTAAAATGTTATAACCAAACCTATGTGCCTTTATAGATCCATAAGGTTTGTTTATATGATTAGTAATAACCATGTCCTAACCAATAACCCTGGTCCATTTCCATTAGAATTATAATTATGAAACCCAAATCCAAAATTAATAACGAAAAACTTGAGGGACTTTACATGAACCAAATCATATCCAAAAGCAACCAATCATGTTTTATTTCAGCACTTGGAATTGTATTCTAACACTCATTATAAAAAAATAGTATATCCACCAAATTAAAATTCATATATTCCCAAACTTTATAGATCATTTGTAAACCTGAGCCTTACAGACCCTTCATTGCATCACTTATCATCAGTAATATGTCATAGTGGAAATTCAATCATGTCACCCAACCATCATCTACCAAAAAATTAAGTTCATATAGTCATTCTAAATTATCAAAATCTGGGTGCATTCCCATATCACTTCTCCAAAACATGATATAATGCCTCCCAATACAAATAAAATTATTTTACTACTATAGAGACACCAATATGACTCCCATTGAAATTGATTCATTTTTTCATACCTTTGTGTCATCGTTTGGTTAAAAAACATGCATATGGTTCTCCGACCAAAGGAATAATCTCACTAAGACAATTCTAAACATTGATTCCTCACATAATTTTAATTTTACTATTTAAATATATTCTCATTGTTCCACTATTATAATTATAATTTTTTCATACATTGCACATTAATAAGAATGAGAGTGGTGAACAACACTGGGACCAACACTTATTTCATCCCAAAAGTCAAAATGGCTGTGCCTATTATAGGAAACCTTGACCTGAACTCATTGTCTCATCCTTGAAAAGTCCCGATCAGTAGCCTGAAACACAACCATCACATCAAAAACTTCTCTCCAATTTTCATTTCATACTAACTTCATCCAAATTCATGTGATAACACTGAGATAACCTCATATAGATACCCTAACTCAATTTTTTTGACTACCACATATGTCATATATCAACTTTATAATCTTGATGCCTAACCCTTAAGGAATCCAAAAACTAACAACGAATTCCCATCATAGTCCAAACCAAGCTCTTGATGTCACTAATTAATTAAAACCACATATGACCAGATATTGGATAAATGTTCATCCACCATCAATGGCGATTAAATTAACCAAGCACATTGAAATTATCATTAGGGTCATGCCTAGATCATTTCGATGAACCAATGTCCAACCCAACATCCATTGTAATTCCATGTTCAAAACACCAATCACCCACACAATTCAATATTCTCACCTAATAACTAGAATGCAACCATGTAGAACCATTTTTGAAGTAAGACACCTCATTATAAAGTCGCAATTTCCACCCAAAATTAATAAATCACCCAACATAGACTATCCTTTTAAATTTATTGAGGAATATAGATTAAATTGGAAGCAGACATGCTCCAACATCTGGTGTCATCACAACCATCCAAATATCATCTCTACACACTAGTAATTCTTCTCACATAAATATTACATTCCCATAACTGACATGATTCTTCCCACCATAGTAGTTTCCTTTTTATTATTCCACTTTGTCAAATCCCCAGTCTCACAACCCACATCTCATCTTTTACTGAGGACAATGGTCAAATTAGGATAAACATCCACATTCTTGATCATCACTCCAACTGAAAAACTATAAACTCTTTCGGATCAAGAAACAATATCATTGGTAATAACTAAATTTATTCAAATATTATGGTCATACCATTTAAAATATATGGTGGTATCCCCACCATATTTATTTTCAACCACTACTCCCTAAGCACTAACCCCTGATGGGAACTACCGTTAATACACATGTCTCTCTCCTCCAGAGATAAACACGCCATTCTGTGACTACCTAACTAAGACTAATATACGTTATTGATAATGTGAAAACATTTAAATCCAACACTATTTCACCACTCTCAATCGGGGGTATCATCCAACTATAACCAACCTACTGGGAATCATAGACAAAATGTCTCTTTAAGCACACAATCCCTCATCTAACACACCACCAATCATCTATCCATTACATGATAGATATTTTACTCAAAAGTGTAAATTGTGTTAGTCACTTGATTTAAAATAGGTGTATCCCCCCATCCCAATTGAAATAATGTTTGACTGGAACACCCAAGTTCTGTATTATATGAAATTATCAAAAGAATCACCATAGGTACTGAATAAACCCATTTTAACCTCACATATATCAATCCATGCACCACGAACAACCTCTAATTCTTCTACATTAAAGGTGATAACTCTTTAACAATTTGATTAAATTATAAACAAGGATCTAACAATCCACTACGGCCATTTCATAGAACATGAATGATTATTCCAAATGTTGAGAATCACTAATACACAACTTACACATCTATTCAAAAAATAAACCATGATCTTGTAATTTTTCATCCACAAAATGAACATATTCTAGATTCCCAAAAAAATTCACAAAACCCTACATGTGTCACATATAAATTCATAACAACCCATTAACCCAGTCATTATTTAATGAACCCATGTATCTTACCTCCATGGCCACCGGGTAGTAAAAAAATTCCAAAAATGATAGGGCAAGGCATCTAACTAATCCAACCACTTCAAAACCAATCTATAAATATGGTATAATCACTACCAAATTCCCAAATAAAACATTAAAAATTATTGGTATCATTGAACAAGAACTAAACATAAAAAATTAGTATTTACACATTCCTCACACCACTAAAGTATTTTGTAAGATTGGATCAACCAATCTCAAGGGTTACCCTCAAAGTTTACATGGAATTGACTCACTCAATCAGAGTTGTAAATTAAAGGTATATTGATTCTACCACCTATCCCCTACATCAAATCTCACAAAGTTCATGAAACATGAGATAACACTCATTACCATCTCAAGGTCACATTTTATATAGCATGTCGAACACCCATCTTAGAGTTCTCATAATCCATTCCATTTCTAGTCCAACATTCCCACACAGAGGTTAAGATAAACACAAAAGTACTCTATGAAAACATAAACACTTTATGTTTTAACACATAACAAAATCAATTTATTTTAAATTTCCTTATCAATATTCATTAATTTTCAAAATCTAATATTTATTTATCATTAAAAATATTACATTAATTCTCAAAAAAAAATTCAAATTTATTATACATTTCAATGAATGATTAAATAAATTTTTATTAGGATACTATGATGAAAAACACCTTATATGATTCTTACGAGAACCTAATTTAATCGATACCATCACCAAAATAATTAAATCATTATGTGTTTTAATAAATTATCATAGTATATTTTCATTTATGATACCACCATATCCATATATGGAAAATACTATATATGATGTTTTTGATGAATTTAATACCAATCCCCTTATTAATAAGAAAATATAGACCATAGATAAATTTACATTAGACTTCTATAATTTAGGATAATTAAACACAAGCTAACTTAAATTATAATCCAGTACTAATCACAATCAGCATGAAATGAACATATAAACTGTGTCTCTAGCATGATCCATGTCATGTGAATCCAAATATTCATAAAATGATTCATTAATACACTCAAACCATCATTCCATTTAAATCTAAGAGAATATATTACTCGTAATAAAAATCATCAGAAATAAAGGGTCTCACCCAAAGTGAAAATAAAATACAATAGTAATAAGAGAAATATCAAAGAAGTCACATCCCATACAATAATGGTTTTTCCTAATGTGTGGGTTGATCTCTCCCATGAAATACCTCATTACCAAGATCTAACAGTATCCTAATCTCATATCTAATGTGACTCAATTTTAGGAAAAACTAAATACCGTTGATACCACATTGTATTACGCCACCATGGAATCCCCTAAACTTGTTCTCTTTGATGGTGGTCCCCAAAACCTCAGGCATAGCTTCTGGTATTCTAGAGGCTTCTAACAAGTGGTGAGGGAATATGAGTTATCATGGAGATATTATTCTCTTGATTTGTTGTTTCTATATTATATAAAATAATAATCAATAACATAAATATGCTAGATGAACATCACAGACGAACCATTTAAATCACTAATAAATTGGTACAATATGAAAATTCTATAACAATGGGTATACTATAATTGATATTTATTCCACATGGGTAGATCCTAAATTTATAAATAATTAAAAATATAATGTTAAAAAAGAAAATCCTCTTAACAAGTACTATTCCCTACCTGGTATCATCCCCCATACCTATACTAGCATGTACTATGAGGAAAAACCTCATCTCAATGGTCCTGCCTATACCTATGACCTATGACATATGAATAAATAGTTATATAAGTTCCATGATGACCGAATCAGGGAGTGAGTAATACTCAGTATGCCACGATTAATTGTGTCTCTAAAATAACCTGTCTAACATAAGAGTTCATGAAGAACTTGTCAATTTATAATACTTTAATATTTATAATACATTTTATATGATTGAAATAAATAATAACCAATCATTAGATTCTCGATGACACCCGAGATTAGTGAGACTATATCAATATTTTGGTCCCTGACTAGGATCAATGCCACATATTATGGCTAGTTTTGAGGTGCCTTTGATTATTTCTTAATGACCATGTGAACTATAAATAACCACATGGAATTTATGGTTTATCAAGGTATTCCTCATACTAAGGGAACAACATGTAATCTAAGCACCCGTCCTAGAATTACCATGAAATATATCTTCTATTCAAAAAATTACATCAATAATAAATAATCACATAGAATCTAGACACTCAACATATCATTTTAGAAGAATATGACCACTCATTTTGAAATTCTTAATCCTTTGGTATCATATATGTCTAGGAATTACTCTTATCCTCCATGGTCATTAAAAATGATGTGGAATATGAGCACTTATCCAAAAATTTATAATCCTCATGAATCAAATGAAATATATATAGTTATCACGATATTAACAAATAACAAATATAATATCAAATATTAAAATATCATCTTGATATTTTCATCCAGCATAAACTAAAAGTCTAGTTTTGAATTTAAATCACATAATTAAAATAATAAATTCACATAAGAAAATCATCACATTAAATCATTAACATATCATAATTTCATTCAATTTGTAATAATTATACTACAATCCATATTTTATTTTATTTTTTTCCAAACCCATTTCCAAATTACAAATATCACTTACCATTTTCTAAAAACAATCCATTTCATACACTATAATATATTTCATAAAAAATTTATTTCCATTAAAAAATTTATTTAACATTTTTAATGTTGTAATCCCATATATAATATTGATGGTAGTGAAATTACATCTCACAACCACCAACATAATTCATAATTCTTTTTGAACCTTCCCAACATGAATCACTTTATAAACTATAATTTTACATTCAAAATATGCAATACCAATTCATAATAAAATACCAATAATAATATTTATTTCAAAGGGTGGGTAAATAACTTATATCCATTTATATTGTTATTAATGGTTTTTTTAATTAGGGAAAACTCAATTTAAAACAATTAGTTTTATATATGTCTCAGAATATAATAGCCAAGTAAACCGTACAAAAAATACAATTGAGAATAAGAAAATACTATGTCATAGCTTTAATATGGAATCTACCGTATTCTTAGGAGAGTCTACAATCAACTATCAACCTATGGATTATCCTGAATCAAATGAAAATATTGAATTATATAATGTTCCTAAAAATATTGATTATTAGCCAAAATAAATCGAGATCTTCTTGAAATAGGGAGAAAACCGTAATAGGAGGGATATGAGTGGTATAATCACTAAGGGAAATCCAACATAAGTGATGACATTCAATTATGACATGAAATGATAGATATCTTACATAATGAAGTGGGGAAAGAGTGTTTCATATGCATGGGAGGGCCTGGGAAAATGGGGAAGAGAAGAGTAGGCTAAAAATTTAAATTGTATAGGGGGACAGATTTTTATATTGTCTATTTTTAGTGAAAAGAATAGTTATGTAACATTTTTTATGAAACTATGTTCCAACATTGAGGAATTCACTATTAAATGCACACCAAAATGCACAGTTGGTGTCAATGGTTTTCTAAACCTTTAAAAAATCATTCACATGCCTTTGTAATTTACTATCTAGGCTTCACAGTATTTTGGATCACCTCAAATGGTTTAACAAATCTTTATGCATTCACATAAAAAGCAACATGGTTGAGGTGTATGTTTTTCTCTAACCATTTGCTAACTATGAACCAAATGTAGTATCCATTGAAATCATAATTCTAGAACCTAATGCACATAAAAAAGAAACGATTAACTAAGATTCCCAAAAGATTGATACGACATCCATATTTTTTTCAATGATGTTAAAACTATGGTGATTCTATTCTAATGTTCAGTTTCAAAAATATGCCATCCACCAAAAGAAAATTATATTTTTTATTAACCTCAACGATTATCTATACACCCAATCCTTACTTATATCCTAGGTAGTGGACAAATAACTATTTTTTTTGAATTGGTAGTTTGTTTCTATAATGAATGGTCCCTTATAGTTATAATGTCTTTCTGCCTTAATCAGTTTTGTGGTTCCCACTATGCTATTAATGTATTTATTATATAATAAAAAAATAAGTTGGGAATAAAATCATCAAACTTATTATTTGAATATGTTTATACACAACTATGAAAACACTATACATTACGTCATTTATTATCATAATTAGGAATTTTCATCCTGATTGCTAAGGAGAAACATGGATTTATCCCATATTGGAGAATCACAATACCCGTAATTATAGAATAATAGAAGATTAATGATCATCATATGGGAGTTTTTTGTTGTAATATTTTGATAAAATATGATATTAAGAAATATGATGATAATAATTAATGGATATTCATCATTAAAGTTGTCTGTTAATTTTGGTTCTCATAGTGGTTCGTTGATTTGTGATTATATTATTATGAAACTATATAGTTTTCATTCTTTTTTATTATTCATATTTTCTACCCCTTTATATATATTAGAGTCATATGGTATGTAGATTCTATTTTGTAAACACCTTTTATGGATTATCAAGATATACTCACCAAAATTATACACCAAGAGACCAATACAGTTTGCATATCTTTATACAAAGGGAGTTATAGTTCGATTAAAGAAGTTAAAATATTTTTTATTGATGACATGTCATTTTTCCATAATGGTATAGTTTTATTCATTAGCTTATTGGATGATTTTTTTAAAATATGAGATTCTAAAATTAAAGGTAATCACCACATCCCTAAACTATTGCATAAGGCACATTCTATAGTCCCACAATTATAGGCTAATAAAAATAGATTTATTCAATAATATTTTAAAAATAAATGACTGTTATAAATTATATTTTTAATTTGATTAAATTTATATCATTTTTGGATTCATAATTTAGAAATTATTTTAGGGTGGACTATTCAGAACTTTTTAAAAAGTTTTAATTTTATGTGAATAGTGAAAATTACTATTTTTACAAGAATCATAAATTTTATGATATTATCAAGATATAAAGATGTTATAAAAATTTATTATACATTATGATTGATAAAATGTGTCCGTCAGGATTTAAATATTGTGTTTAAAATTATAATGATGAATTTGGAAACCCATACTAGTCTTTTTCAAACATAAGATATATATTATTACCACAAAACATTATTTATTATTTCCCTTTAATTAAGTATTTATAATAATCGATTAATTTTTTGTAACATTTTAAATTTAATTTCATACCTGAAATAAGAATATTCAAATTTATTAATAAGTTGAATTTCATTTTTGGTCATTAAATTAAGTTACCAGTGTAAAATTATCTCACCACAGTAATGGTTTATATGTTTAAAAGAGGGTTAAAACTAAAGGAAAATACGACCCTTATCCCAAAAAACCATACCAATAATTTATTGGATGATTTTATTCACTACTCCCATATCATATTATTTAAATTTTCATAATTGTTTTCAACATTCCTTGATACTGACTTGACTATATTTTAATAAAAAAATAATTTACATAGGTGCCACTCAAATCAATTATAAAATGATTTCTTCTCCACCCCTTGAATGATAAAAAAAATATTATACATCATCTCATTAAACTATTTTATTTCCCTCCCTAACAATCCTCTCCAATAGTATTGATATTTTACCCAAAATAAAAAGTCTATAAACTCTAATTCCCATGTTTTTCATCAGGAATATATTTATGCTAACAACATTATTGATATATTTTTCTTGATTAGTATCCTATATAATCATCATATAACTCTTAATTAATTTAATTATTATTATTTTAAATCATAACTATTCTACAAAATATATATCATTATTATTAAATAGCATGTCCTTACTCATTTAGTTATTATAGCACGCTCATATTTGGGATAGGTTTACAATGAAAATTAATAATGTTATAATTTTAGTGTCATTGATAATTAATTAATGTCAAATAAATGTAATATTATTTAAATTATTATTTTTTATATGCATTAACAATTTTCTAATGGTAAAATACATATTTTCATTCAATAATAATATCAATTGTTTTTAGAACTACAAAAAAATAATTTCTTTATGTTTTCTCTAATAACTGTCAAATAAGTTCCATGAAATGACCATATAAATACATAAATATATTCATAACATATTATAAAACTTTATAAACCCTATTGAGATGATGAAACCAAAACCATGTTACAAATTCTGAAACAGCTGAATTACAACACACATGGACAAATTAATAGTTTTCACAAAAAAACTAACATTAAACAAGAATTATAACTAAATGGTTAATAAGAAATTATAAGTGAATGGTATATGGTAATATAAATATAAATATGGTCATAATATATTTTTCATATAAATATAAATTAATTATACATGTATGTTATATTGCGATCGACTAGGCATAAGTTTGCGGTAATGGGTTATTTTATAACCACATTTTTATTTGGGATTATTTATGTTTATATTTATATTGGGGGAATTATGTTTTCTTTATCTATTAAAGATAATATATTTTCATAACCTATATTATTATTTGGTTTTAATTTTCCCTTTCAATTTTTACTCATATGGTTACATAAATCAACATAATAAATGTTTATAAAAAAACTCATCCTCATTTGTAACTTTTAGTCAGGAATATTTCTCTTCAATGTACTTATTATATAATTTTATTATAAAATCTAAATATATATACTTATATGATAGTCTGTGATCCGTTACCATTTTCCTTTACTTTCTTTGAAAATTTTAGAATGAAATATTTTTGGCATTTTAGGTATGATTCATTTTTAATTCTCTTTATAAAAGTTTGAAAATAAGGATTTTTAATTTTTTTTGCAGGACCACATTTTCATAAAATCATGAACATTATTCACTATTAATCTTATTTATAAATGTCACTATATATTTTTAACAAAAAAAATATATTCCTATTTTTTATAGATATTTTATTTTTAAAAGTCACCAAGGGAAAATGTTATTTCTTCTTTTTTTTAAAGAAACATCCTAAAATATTTATAAAGGCACATTTTATCTATATAAACATCATTTAATTTTACTTATACTGCATTAAAGATATTATCTAATGAATCCATCCAACCCTTTCTATAAATGGATCATGATCATGTTATACATATAACAGACTAGAGAAAATATTCACATTTAGTATCATTGTTTTCCAATATGGTTTATTATTTTTAATAAGGCATGTTGATTATGTATTTTACTATTAATACATTACATTAATATTATTAATTAATTGGAATAATTTATTGAGGTGTTTGGATTAAAATTATATATCCCATCGATACATCATTAGGTCTCATGAGAAAATCTAATTTGTGTTTCCAGAGTTTTCCATAACTTTTTATATATGATGTCGTAACATGAGGCAATGATGGTATGATTAAGATATATAGAGTTTTTATTTATCTCACTATGAAGCATGTAATTTTTATCAATGTGATTATATTTTTTACTTTTCATCCAATGATATGTTCCTCCTTCACAGTATTGGATATATGGAATATTTAATTATTATTTATCTATACCAAATTATTCAATACATAATTATTCTATGATATTATAAGATTAATTATTCCAATTACCAGGAATATAATCTCACACTTTTATTTTGATTTCTATAAAAATGGTACTTTAAAAGTTAAATATTAATGATTTTAAGGATATATTTTAATAAATAGTTATGAGATCACTAATATTTGTAGTTTTATTTAATTTTTTTAAAGGAAATGTTTAAATCTTGTATATATATTATACTAAGACTTCTAAACTATTTTATCATTTCGAATATATAATTTTTTATTATTTACCATCATAATAATGCATCCACTATATCTTGTTCATCATTGTCCTGGTTGAAACAAATTTTGGATACATACTACCACATGAGTGTAAAATAGGGTAATATGGCCAATAGTGACAATAATATTAATAATAATTACTTAAGTATAAATATAAAAGAAATTATGTAAGGGAATGAGTTTAAAAGGATTATATTTCCCATGGATTATCCCAGGTATCCTCCTTCCACTGGAAGAATACACCATCATCATTTATTTAAATAGATCACCAAAATCAAATGTTGTATTACCAATTAAAAGATTTGTATTCTTTATTTTGTTAGAAGATTGAAATTAGTTAACAGTATTCATACATATATCCCATGCACATCCATTTGGTCATAACATCTACGAAATGAGTCATTTAGAGAATTGAAAAAACTACAAATGAATTCATATAGGATTCATAACTAGAAGGAAGCTGTAATTTGGTAAGATATAAGCAAATAGAGAAACCACTTGATGAAGGAGTTATCAAACATTTGAGTCTAGAAGTTAATATGAAAACTATATAAGATAAAATATTAGAACATTATTCAAGGTATAATGTTATGTTCTCCATACACAAAAAATTAATATAATAATAGTTCAAATATAACTCTACAACTAAACATAGTGTATTCCCTAACACTAAGGAATAATAAAAATAATGTCATCATCATTATGAAACACTCGCAATCAATCCTATGGTATGGGGGACTTGTTTAAATATGATGATATTTTTTGGAATTCCATTATATTTTTACCACTAATTATCCCCAATGACAATGATTAGATAGGTAAGTGAGCATCCTCATTTATATATGTAGTCCCCAATAATGTTTATAATGAGTTATTTAAAATAATTATCTTGGTGGATGATGCTGAATGATGTATCTTAACCCAAGTTTTTTAGGAAGATTAATCCTAAAGTATTAATGTAATATCATCCATGAAAAAGAACCATGATTGAAATTAAAATGGGGTAATATCCCATAGATGAAATATTTTCCTACTAAGATTAATTTTATAGAATTGAATGGAAACTATTTGTAATTATCGGTGAATAAATCCATCTAACACAGGGAAGTTTAGTTGGATTCTATATGCCATTATTGTATTCAACTAGGTTCTGAGATGTAGGAACACATTTCCTTGGGTTGCAGCTTATTTAATTTTTATGTATATTCTATTTGTTCCATCTAAACATCAACCCTGACCATATATCTTTCACGTTCGTTTTTACAACTTGATTTCTAGGAGAAATTGTTTCTCCCAGCATAATATCAGATCTCAATCTAAGTTGTGGTATACATTGTTTTGACTCTATAAGCTATTGGAAATGAATCTATATAAATTAATTAAAATATATCATTCCAGATAATTAATTTATAGATTATTTTTAGGATTAGTGATATAGTAAAAGAATTTTGTGGGATAACCATCCTACCTTTTATGAAGGTTATGTATGAAACACCATGGTTGAGAACAACATCATGATTAGTGGAGGATAAGGGAACTGATTAAAATTCCTCGCACTAGATTCAATTTTCAAGAACAATAATGATAGTTTATGTTAGAATGAAACTGTGAGAGGTGGGAGATTCATAAAGATATATGAGGTTATGTTATATATGAATTTATTTTGTACATTAATGAGGTGTGATCACTTATAGTTGAAAAAAAGGTGTTGAAAATTTTCCCAACCATTTTCAATAGAATAGTTATCTCCATATTTATGATTGAATAAAATTCATATCTAGTTATCACATTTATGTGTGGCATTGATTATGATCACTAGTCCACCATAATTTGGATTTATGTATGTAAATTCTTTGTGAACAATGATTCTATGATAATTCTAACATGGTATAATGGGAATAGAGTGTGGGAATATCTTTCATTTATATGAGATTTCTCTCTTGTCACAACTATAATCTATTAGATTTTTTCCATACCCCCAAAATCTATGAATGTCATGATTATGGGTTTTATCGACCTTTATCACACCACGATAACTTAATTTGGTTTTTGGTGCCGATGCACTTCTTTTAATAATAATTTTATTTTCAATAAATATGAATAATAAAATTCCCAATATAATATTTGATTAGATTCTCTAGAAATACACATCATACATTATAAATACTTCTAAATATTTTCATTACCAAGACTCTAATTATCATTATGAACATTCAATTACATTACTACATTTTGAATTATATTTTTTCATCCTTCAAATTCTTACCCAATTAAATATATTTACAATTATTAGGTAATCGTGTTAATAAATTCTGTTATATAGTAATAAAAAAAATAGTCATACTATAGATACTAGGATTGTATGATGTTTTCTAAAAATTATTTTTTAGAACATTGATATTGGGATATTGATTTTAATTTTATTATATAGTATTTATTTCAATAAATTTAATTATATTTTTTTATTTTACTCATTTATAATTAACTATTTTGAAACATATTATTGGTTTCTTGAAATAAAGATCAGGTTATGAAATCTTCATGATGCTACTCATGCGGGAAAAATGACTAAGTAGAAAATCATCCACAATAAATTGATTACATTTCATTATTATAACTCCATTACCCATAATAAATTCTTTTTTCCTTACCTTCCTTATATGTTATTTTATTTTGAGTAATATATATAATACAACAAAACTGATAATCAATCAAAAATATTTTAGTAATAAAAACATTAAAAAATAATTGATATTTCAAATATTTAGGATTCTACTTTATGAATGTGACATGAATACAAACAGAATTAAATACATGTATTAATTTATTTAGTAATAATTTATAAAACATGTATGTTATAGTACACTTTAATGTTATTATTGAAAAAATTTTGGAAAATAATTTCTTTTACAATCTTAAAAAATACTTTATTTGAAATATTCTAATTTAATTATTATTTATTAATTATTATTTTTATTATTGTTAATGTTTAAAACAAAAGTATCATATCAGGTTATCAATATATCATCTACAATTAATAACAATGAATTTTTAACACTATATTTTTTTATAATAATGGGAGGGCTATATTTGATATTAATAACTATCATGTGATATATTCTTTATTCATATAATTTATAAATATTTAATTGATTAAACTAACATTAATTATCACTATTTATTATTATTATTTTCAATACATATTTATCTTTTATAACTAATTTTGTTAGGTTATAAATTTTTTTACTTTATCAACTATCATAAAAAATAGATCAATTGTTGTTGATTTTATATATTATAAAATTCATGTTTAACTGATATTAATAACTTAAATGGAAACATTAAGTAAAAATTTCAGTAGATCTTCACTTAATAATTCTATCATGTTGCTTCATATTTTCTTAAAATTATATAAAAAATTATAAATTTTTCTAAATTAATTAGTTAATAAAAATTTACCACATTTCAATACATAATAAATATTGGTTATATATTTCACCATTTTCAAAATCTAATGTATGATTACATATCACATTGGAACTATCTAATTGTTTTTATTTAAAAAAATGACAAGTGATTTATAACACAAGTATCCTATAAATATAGAGATTTTAATTTGGCTAAGCATAGAAATATAATTTATTTAGTTCAATTTTATAAAAAACATATTAAACATATTAATGTCTATATTTTATGTTAATTATGAGTTTTTAAAATTGAAAAATGTAATGTAATAAAATCCAAATTGATGATTTGAAAATTGAAAATTTTTTAATACAAATTTCAGATTAATCACTGATCCCCTAAACAAAAAACATTCATTATTATATCATATTTTGTAAATATGGAGAAAATTATGGGTCTGCGTCTTTCACTAAGATATGCATGAAAATAACGAGTGTTTCTATTCTCTTTCACGTTGCCACATGACTCTATACTATTCACAATCAATGTAATCTTGTTAAAAATATCCATGTACTATCATAAATATTGATATCAATAATTTCATTAAGAGATACATTTTTTTATCTATTAACAACTACTTTTAAATATTAAAAAGTTTAATATATTTTACCTTTTATCTTTATTCATTCTATGATCCTGGCTAGGGTGTAACATTAGACTACAATATTTAGATAGCTAACAGGAACAAATACATCATAAACATCAAGAATAAATGTTATAAAAATTTATACACTCTAAACTTTTTATCTTTATTGTATTAGATAATTTGTTCAATATATAATAAATTATTGACTATTTTGATAAAAAAAATTATTCGTAGTTAAAAATTCATAAATTTATTTCAAAAAAATAAATGTCTATTTTATATTTTTGTTTATATATTTAATCCTAAAATATATATTTAGTATCCAAATTTTAATTTTTAAAATAATGATCCTCCATTGTATCACAATTATACCATTCAACACAAAATTGTAGCTTCATGAACATTCCTTGTACGCTAAATATTTGATATCTGAAAAATTGAAATACCATTATGAAATGATAATATAATTTCAATATTGGTCTTTTATATTTTCAATGGTTATTTGGAAAATGATAACATATATTTTTCTATTATATAGACACTGTTTTGTATCTTAGTATTAACCATGTAATAATAATATTTATTTTATCCAAAAAATAGAAAAATTTCGTTAAATACTATTTTTAATAATATGTTATGTTTTAATAAATGAAAAATAAAAAATTATTGATAGTATTCATTATTTGATAGTATTAATGAAATAATACCTATTAATGATTATAATTTTTTGTTTTAGTTTGTAGCTTTTAATTTTTTAATTTATAATTTTTTTTAAAACTTTTTATTATTTTACCCAAATGTCACTATATATCTATATAAATTATTGAATGATCGCTAAATTTTTATCAATAATTTTTTTATATAATACTACGCTATTTAATTTACAATTTATTTTTTGTATACATATTTTTTTCATTAAAAGAGGATTTATTATAAGAATTCGATAAGGAATATTGTACTCAAATTATCATAGTCGATTTTAATAGTTTCAGATGCATTTCTATTCCATATCAATTATTATATAATTTCAAAATAATGAAAATGAAGGCTGATATAACAAATTTTAATTATCTATACCAATTTATTTTGAATGATATTTATTAAAAAGTAGTTATATTATTGATTGTTTACCAACATAATTAAAAAATACATTTCAAAATATAATCTGTTATTTTTTGTCTAAACATTTAAAAAATTTATTCTCTTTCAAAATATTATTTAGTTACTTCACTATAATAAAAACATAATATCATTCCAATAAATTTAAAAAATACTAAATTAATGAAACATTAAAAGATATAAGGAAATAATATAATGTTATTTAATTTTTTAAAATATTATATCAAGCGTATAATGAAATTCAAAAAAATTTACACTTTCAAGATATGAAAATTTTAATATGAAACCATTTGATATTAAATATTAACATGATAATTTATTCTTAGTAAAAAGATAGATATTTAAAATGAGGAAATGATAAGTGAAACAAGTAAAACATAAACCTAAGACAAACATATGAAAATGAAATTATTAAAAATATTTCATCACCTTTCTTGAATAGAGAACAATATAATTTAATGCATCAAATAGTTATAAAAAAATTTCAACTATGAATCAAATTCTCATTAAAAAAATGTTTTCATTTTAATAAGGACTCCCATGGATAATCTCAATGAATTTTTAATAAACATAGATTTTATAATATGAATTTATTTAGATGAAAATATTGAATTCTTATAAATACCTAATATAATTGAACAATAATTATATTTTATGTCATTTTTTCTGAAACTTTTATGAAACATTGATGAGAAATGTTGAATTAACTACCAATAAATGTCAATAAGTTAATAAAAATTGAAATTAAAATGGTACCTAATGTAATGAATGAATTGAATTAATCCATAATATATATAGTTTATTTTATCCTATATTTAAATATAATGAATATTATTGTTTAATAATTATTGGATGAAATTTATAAATTAAATATGAAAAAAACTTATTAGTATATAAAATATATAGTTACATCATAAAATTAATTTTCAATTAATATAATTATATATTATAAGTGTTTCTAGAATAAGGGTTAGAGTGATATTCTCATTACAAAATAAAATTGAATATGATGAAATATTGAAACTAAATTTAAACAGAATAACATATGTATAAATTAAAAATATAACCTAGAAATAATTAATATACGTATAGTTTGGAAATAATTTTTTGGTATCCTCCAAATCATTTTTTGATCCAAGGTTTCCAAAGTTGAAGGAAAATTGAATGAATGTCATTTTCTAGAGAATAATTTAATATATTGGATATAATTTCATTCATAACACAACAACTGGGAAGTAATATTTCCACAAATAAATTATATTGATTATAGAAAAACATTATGAAATTACAAATAAGAAAGGAAACAATTAATAACTTATGAAAAAGGAAGATAACTATAGATAAAGTTTTTAGATGGATGATTTGTGTATATAATTTATATGGAAGACAAATTTATTTAAAGAACTTATGTGAAAAATATTACACCACATAAGACTTACATGGTCAAGTTTTACTTTATAAACAAATGTGGTAATCAAGATTTTTTTGCAAACATAAATATAAGTGCATCGAGATTTACATCCCTAATATATCTAAATATTTAGATACACATTAATTATGATATTTATGTGACCTTAATATCTATCATATAATAATATATCCATATCTATTATTGATCGATGGAGGAGTCAACGACTATTTCCAAAAGGATGATTTTCTCTAATCCCACAACACATTTGTAATGGAATTGTTCCTAAAATATTGTGAATTGATCTAGAAACCGTATATATGAAAGTAGTAACACCTCTTTTATTTCCATACATTTACACATCATCGGCATGTGAACTCTGCGGATATCCCTTTGTAGTGAACTAAATAAAATTGTTGTTCCTTTTTTTATTTTTATAATTTATGTTATTTTTGGAAGTGAAATTAATTAAGATTGTTTTAATGAGTTCTTTATAATTGGGGAAAAGATACAACAATGAATGAATAATGTTTTACACTATAATTCCCATATGCATTTAGGGTTAGTTCATGATTCTTAATTGCAACATTTGGTAATAGATCCCACCCTTATATGAAAGGAATTTTTCATCTGATTTGAACCATTATATTAAATGCAATGAATATAAATGGATTTCCCCTATTTAATGGATTAATTTATTTAATATGGAAGAATAAAAGGATAACATATTTACAGTCTCTCAATTTTGATGTCTTATCTATATATATATATGTAAAAATTGTATGTTATGTTATAAAATTATCCATGGATGAAATATGTATAATGTTACTTAATTTTGATTTCAAATCTCAAAATTCCAAATCATGATCTATTTAAAACCGAATTTACATGATGGTTATGAGTTCCATTAGTGCAAATTTATTTCTAGGATAAACTAGATAATATATATGGGGCTGAAAGAAAGGTGAAGGAGGCTATGTTTAAATTATAATGTGACATGTTTATTGATTTGAAAATATACAAAAATAAATATCAATATATTCTTAAACCAAATCATCATGGTTATTTTATGTATCTTGGTACTTGTGAATGATATGAATGTTTTTGAGATTTTATAGAATATATTACAATGGATTTTAACACGTTAAAATCCAAATTTATCAACTCTGGAAGAGGTGAATTTAATAGAACTATCCTAAAATGTGCTAAATGAATTTTTTGTTTCATATAAATGTTTGTAAATCATTATGGATCATTAATTCACTTAAATAATGATTTATAATTTAAATCTATTGAGAATAATGACATAGATAAGGGTATAGATGAGGAAGAATATGTATGTGATGAACTATTAGCTCTTATGGTAGGGATATTATATAGAGAAAAAGGTATCTTTTAAGGAAAGATACCCATTACTTGTTCTCAATGAGGTAATGTTGGGAAAATTTTATTGAGTTGTGAAAATATATTTGATGATGGTGGTGAGGAAGTAGATTATACCAAAGCCTAAAGGAAATTCCTCCCAAAAGAGACTCCAAATTAAGAAATTTATATGAAAATATGATTTAGGGGAAGATCTTAGTGAAAAATTAAGAATATGATGATAGGGAATATTTTATGTAAATTGTAATATAATTTATATCAGTAGTGTGAGATTCTATGATGGAAATTACTAAAAAGGAAACATCAAAAATCATGATGGAAATTGGTGAGAAGGTATTAGTTATATTATGGTGGATCTTGATGGAGTTATTGAAGTTCTCTATGTTTGAAGGAATAAAAAATGAAACATTGATGGATTATTTAATGAATCTTATAAAAATGTGTATTATGTTTAATTTAATACATAATAACTTGAAAATATATTGGACGATCAATTATATAGACAATTAAAATCAATATAAGTTTTGGATTCCAAGATAACGATTATCGAACACACTAGGGTGAATAATTAACATGATGTTATCCTAAATAAGTGAATAAAGAATTTTGAATCCCCTAATAAATAGGTGGATATTATGTGAATGAAATATTAAAATTTAATGAAATAAACTGATCAAAATATGATGTTATGGTTCAGAATATTATTATATGAAGAGTTATTAAAAGTTTCTAACCAAGGATTGGGAGGTATTGAGGAGGTGTTAAATGTAAAAATTCCCCATTACATGGTTAAAAGTGGGGTTGTATTCGATGATGAAGAAAATATGAATAATAAAAAATTATAAAAGAACAAACTAGTAGGTTGGATATATTTTACTTGAAATTGATTAATTAAAACTAAAGAAATGATAGATTCTAATAAATGTAAGAAGAGGGTTAGAGATAGACCTCAATCATAGAGGGTTAATCAATAACCATGGAATTATTTTAATGTTGAAGATATGTGGAGATATGAATATTATATGCTGTTTCATATAGTGAAGAACTAATTATATAGCTATATAAGCCACACCATGACCTATTATGAAGAGGTAGATATTTATTAAAATAGATAAGAACCTTTACATCAGTGTATAAGAATGAGAATATATCCTTTATTCAAAAGAAGAAATTATTTTTTGGGATATTAATTCCATTAATCTAATTTTGGGTATATATTTGTTGATTATTAAAATGAATAAGTCAAAATTAATACCATGGATTTCAAATATAGATTACTCCTGTAAAACATAACATGATTCAATTGGAAAATATATGCTCTGTATTATAAGAAGTAGAAGAGTATGATTACATTTCCAAAGTTGAAGGGAAAAATGAGAGAAAATATTATGTATAAATCTTATTTGACATCTCATGGAAGGATAATATGAATAGTTAGAAGGATAATGGGGATAAAATATCTCTCAATGAAATAAATAATAACAAAATATTAATCATTGATTGTGGGTTCTTTTCAAATACAATTAGAAATATAAACCTCATAAATAATGTGAAGTGATTAATTTATATAATAATATGAATTGGAAATAATAGATTCTTCAATATCAAAAAATGTAGAAAAATAATTCTTGATGTATATAAAATGAAAAATATTAGCAGACTCTATATACATTGATTAAGACATCACCTTATAAGTATGAGTCAACTATATGACTATTTAATTGATTTTACATTTACCCAAATCGTATTATTGATCAAATGCAAGGAAAATAACTCCCCCATGAATGGTTAGATTATAAATTGATATCTAAACTATGGGAATAACAATGAAATCGTCTCCTTACCATGGATGATGAGGATAACATGCCGAACTGAAGGTTATGTCACATTTATTAACAAATCATGGATAACATAACCAATCTAAACGTTAAGTTAGATATTCCAAACTAAATGTGAGATCATTGTAGGAAATGTGTCACATGTATGTGGGGAAAGATTATTAGAAATATTTATCAGTTATACCTATCAATCTCTTAGATATTTTAGTGATCACAAATACCATTTATTAATATAATCATCTAATTTGACTATATCTTAGTTATTAATATTATGAATCAAGTTAGGATGTTGATTGATCAAGTGATAGGTTCAAGGGATGTTTGAATGGATATTTTGAAGTCCCTCACTAGACAATACCACCAACTAGCTAATTGAAACCACCAACCATATGATGTGTTAGAAAATGAAACTTATACACTATCCATCATCATAGGATACTAAGTGGAAAACTATTAATCTGTTGATGAGATGGATAATGGAGTCATCCCAATATCCATCCTCCCCAGCCTACCAATGATTCCATGATAGCCTGCCGACGAGCTAAGTGGAGTCTAAAAAACTACCTAATGGTCATTTTCATGAAAGTCAAACTAGAAGCTATATATTATCTGTATAGCCTCTCTAACCTCACAATGGCTCTTATGGACTCCTAAAACCTATTAAAATACCATGGGACCTCTATATTCAACAAATAAACCCCCAATAAATATTTCACACTAGCTGTAACAAGTTTTCTTTACATGATATCAATTTTTTCTTCCCAATTGTAATCATTTTCTCCCACGTTCATGGACCCACTTTCTCTGATTTTTTATATTAATGTATTATTTATATAAGAGGTATTTTTAAAATGTTTTTCCTAAATAAACCTCTTCCCCCTCATTCTTGTTGGGAATGTTCTACCACTAAAATGAGTTTTTTTTGTTCTATATACAAACATTAAAAAGAAAGTGTAATTTTTTTAATTTGTTTCTAAAATCAACTAAAAAAAATGGTCCAATGGGTATTTATGCTACTATTAAATACAATAGAGTAACATAATCATAAATCATATTTAATGGTGGATGCATAAGAACTCAAATTGAGTATTAGGAAAACTACATTATCACCCAATCTTGTCATTTATTATATTTTCTACTTCATTTTAAATTTAATATTATTTTTCATATATATGTATCACTTTATTTTTTTTAGTTTTTATATGAAAATTCACCCCCTCTTTCAATCTTAATAAGTTCATCAATTGTAATTATATCCATCCATAGTTTCAAAACCTTAACTAGTTTCATTGAATGAACATGAAGGTTTTAAAATTCATATAGCTCCTAAGGTGATCTTGTGGTATATTCAAAGAGTCAATAACCATTATTTGAGGGTTCATATAATAGTTATATTATTACACAAAAATCAATAATTAATAGGAACATTGGCTATCTCATTTTGAAAATTGTCATGTATGATTATACACCTACAAATGAATCATAGTAGAAATGGAATCCTTATATTAATTCATCCAGTGAACATGATGTAAAAGTAATAACTTTTTTGTTATAAAAAAATAATTTTTATTTTAATTCTACCAAAAAATATAAGCATGAAATTTAGAAACATTATGAAGTTATAAAATAGGTAACTAACAATATAAAATACAAAAAAATCATTTTTATTATCAAGAAATTAAAATATTTATAATATATTCTAATAAACCAATTAATAAAATATTTACTTATATATATATTTTTAAAATGAAAAAAATATCCTTGTGATTTTAGTAATTTAAATATGATTTTGGGGATGATAAATTGGTATTTACAAGTTCATGGTCACTCAAGGTAATGGAAATTAGGGATGGAAAGGATATAAAGAACATGTTGGTAGAAGAAATGATTGGGTCACTGATGATATAAGAGATTATTATGAATCAAAAAAACTTACAAGGAAGTAAAGTAAGGCATTTAAGATATGAAAAATAAGACTATTTGAATTAATTCAGTAAATAATGGGTCTTCCATACTTGATGCTAAATATTCTCACATAGCCAAGAATATCAAAAAATCCCTAAGGATTCATAAATATTTTCATCATTCTGAAAGGTAGAATAAATTTGGAGAAGTGGAGGTAAAATTATATGAATCTAAGAAGAATTTAATCATTATAGTAAAGTTCTCTATAAAATTAATGAAAAGAAATATAGGAATAATACATTTAAAGTTTCAATATATAGTGATATTGATGACTCCATCTCAATAACCAAATCATGTGATGATATTACCAAATTTCTTATGGAGATAATTGAGGTTGAAGATGGGATAGATTCTTCTCTTTCATCTTGTTCATCATATAATTGTAATTAAAAATATCCCAAATATCCACTAGAGTATTTATATTGTGTATATAAAACAAAATTTAATTAGGAAAAAAGAACTATAATAAAGTAATTATTGTGAACGATAAACTCTAAAAAGTAAATGGTGAATTATCCTTGAAATTAAATGTGTAAACAAATTTTGATTAATTATAATCCACTTATAAGGATCTTAAGAAGTATCTTTCAAAGTTTACAGAAGATGAGAATAAATTTTTATAAAAAAAATCAATCAACATCATGGGGAAATTCATTATGGGTTTAGTTATTCAAAAAAGAATAGATTTATTTTAAAATACTATTCTTTTAATAGGATTATCTCAAAAAAAATATTTCCATTATTCTTTTAAAATCATAAATATTATTTATAAATGCGATTATAAAAATTCTTGATATGTTAGACACAAAAGGGTACATCTATCTTCCAATATTTCATTTGAAAAATATTATACAAAATAATATTGGATTCAATATAACATTTATATAATATTTGTGGACAAAAACTTTTTTGGATACTAAATTCATTACTATATTGATTATTTTGTAAGGGAAATGTCTCAAGTGAAAATCCCAAAGAGCTTCATGGTACATGGTATAACAACCCATATTTATAATACCTTATATTTAATGATATTTAACATAGATATCCATATAATAAATTTCTATAAAAGAGAGGCCTAGTGGATTTAAAAAATTTGATACAAAAAAAGGTATCTTAAAGTCAAATACAACGTGACTATTTTAAATTCCTTAATTTAATCCATGGTTCCATCAAACATTTAATAACTCACACGGTGATCTAGGGAAATAGAAAAGGAAGGGGTGATATATAAATCCTATTAAAAGAATAATTAAAGTATAACATGAGGAAAAATAAAACATGTAATTAAAATGTCATATTGATGTGTCCTTTAAATGAATTTATTTTCCATGTATTTTGTTTATATTTTTTTACCATTTAATGAATTGTTTATTATGTGATAATTTATGCCACTTTAAGAACTTTATAGTATAATTTTTCAATTTTTCATGTTTAGTATTTTAATATTTTTTTAAATTTCATTATGTTTGTCTGAATTTTTTTTTTCACTATATTATTTTTATAATTAATTTTTAAATATTAAATCTTTTTTACTTAAAAATTTTAATTTTAAATTTTTTTTGTTTTTATTCACACTATAATTATTTATTATATTTTCATTTAATAAATTATACTTTAATAAAATTTAAGTCACATATTTATGTCTTTTCCTATATTTAAATATCTTGTTAAAATTTTTAATTCAATATTGATTCAATTATAAATTTAACTCATGTTTTCAATTTTTAATTTTAACTGAAACATAAAGTAAGTAATTAATTAATTGGTTTCATTCTATTTTTTACTTTAGTTTTAATTAATGTTATGTTCTTAATTTTTCGTAATATATTTTTTAATTTAGTTAATTTTTCAATAGTTTTAAATTTTTATAAATGCATAATATAATTTAAATTTCAATTATTTAAATAATTTGATTAGTTTTTTTAAAATAATTTATTTCTTCTATTTATTAATGTTTTATTATTTTTACTTGTCTACGCTACAAAGGATCCCCCAAAAGAAAAATCACAATCATGTATGATGTTGCACCGCCAGGGTTAGTCACCTCTCCCCTGACTCACCACTAGGGATTCACCATAAGAAACTCACTGCCAGAATAAGTCATCGCTCTCTTTCCTTTATTAGTGATTCTTCATAAATAATCAACCACCAGAAGATAGCCTCCGCCAAAATTCATCTATACCGCCAAAAAACTCACCATCAAAAAAAATGACGCATCCAAAATCAACCAGCCATCACAAATTCACTCATCGCCAGCTTCACCCCAACCTCTTCACCTCTGTTTTGGATTTTCCCCCACCAACCTATTCTTGACCGTAGGATAACATAAAAAATTTAGACACCTTTTTCTAGAGAGAGGCTTCACCAATTTAACCACTACCAGAGAACCCATAATTGCAATAAAATAATCCACTACCACCACCAAATAAACCCATATCCAAATCAAGTCACCACAAGTATCATAATTTATATTTTTCCGAAGGGTCTCCACTATCGACCACAGTCGTTGCACGATCAGAAACTACCACATTCAAATAAGAATATTTCTTCATTGATTTTATTGATTCAAACTACATCGACACCAAATTTCAAGTGGAAGACATCAATCTATTGTTTTATTGAAATAAACCCATCATATATGGAACACCCGAACCACTGGAGCTCCACCTCCCTCAAACTAGACGCCACTACCACACCACTAATGATATTTCTTCCATATCCATCGAAATCTCGAATTCGGATCAATTTTTTATGTAGATCAAAACCTCAATCATACAATTCCCTCACTACCACTTCTAAAAGGGGAAGTCCGTCCACCATGTGCTGACTGTAATGGATTGGTTTTTTCCTGAAATTTTTTAGCATTTTTTTGGAAAATTCTTAGACCCGACATTAAGATGGAGCGTGCTTCAGAGGCTAGATGTTCCTTGAAATATCATTGAATAATGTTCTTATTTTAATAAAAAAGCACCTGAGTGGATAAATTTTATCAATAATATCTTTAAAATGAGTGCCCAAATCAGAAATCTGAGGGCACTATTGCATTCAGAACATTGATTTTACCTTAGGAATGGCCTAACCTTAACCGATGTTGGCTGAAGATGAAAGATAGTTTTTGGACATAATCATCACAAAAATATTTAATAAAAATATTTTTATTTTACATAATGTGATATTTCACATAACATTCCCTTGTTATAATTCCAGGGTTATTGACATAACCATGAAAATACTCTGAGGTAAGAATAAGGAGCCACCTCTGACGAACCCCAATGGATTGGCAGATCATGATCGAGACATGGATCAAAAAAGAGGTGTAGCGATGATCGAGAAAAACACAGTTTCACCATTCATCAATGATCGAACCGAATCAAAGTAAGTCATTTTAGTTTTGGTTTCTTTAACCCATTACTGAATGTCATAATGAACATGGGACAATCAATAAACAGATTTTCTAGTGGATTGATCATTGTTCCGGGATGGGTTTTACCATGTGAGGTTTATTGGGGACAAATTAATTGAATTAATTGATTTCGATTAATAGTTTATTGGTTTGTTTTTTGTTTATCTTGATCCTTCTAAAGGAAAATATTGGGGCCAAAATGAACAAATAATCGAGGTTCACTCCTCAACTATATTTTTTCACTTTTCTCTCCCACGATCTTCATGGTCATATCAGAATGATAAATGATCGATCATTGTGCAACTATTCCTTGGTGAAATGATCCAAAATTAGAGATCTCTCCGCATGACAAGCTAGAAGAGTTGCGACAAATATGATGGTGAATGGATCATTGTGCTGTGGGAGATATCTCTGCTTGAGCATATTTCATAGAAAGTTGTCACAATGTGGATTTGATCCCATGGAGAATCAGAATGTGAAATGAGGGTCACATAAATTATTTCGGATTGAACATCAGAGCACCGGAGAAGCACAAATGGCCCACAGAAGGGTCCATCAGCGTGCCAGTGGTGGAAATGTGTGGGAGGAGGTGCACGCCAGTGGTGTGACTTGGTGGAGATGATAAAGGTTTTTATGTAGCTGGTGTTTCAGAGAGGTTGTGTCATGAAACCACGACGGGGAGGCTGGAACCATTACTCAAGGTCACAGGATGTGTAGACACGGCGGGGAAACAGAATCATCCACATCCAGGTGGAGCAAGCCGTCCTGCTAAAGTGGTTTGAGCTAGAGCTAGTAGGCTGGGCCCCATTGGGGAAGGCTGGGGTGGACCGATTCAGGTCAGTGGACCCTCGATCGGGTCGGTACAACTGGACCCAGAACCCACTGAGCCCCTTTTCACTAAAATGTTCATCACATTCCAAAGAAGCGTCTGTTTAACGAGTCGTATATGGCGCTGGGACCCTTGTGATGAGATGATCCATTTGAAATACTCTAAGTGATTTTTTATGTTGGAAGGTTGCATAATGGTTTGAGGTTTAGTTCATCCTAGTACAAGCACGCTTGAGTGGTTATCGGTGTTATTCATAAATGAGGGACTCCCCACGTCAAGGGAGTGGGTTCATTTACTTTGGGTAGCTTCCTCTGGTGTTGTTACTCCCCTGAAGTACTATGGTTATTCTTACTAGAAATGTTCATGAAGGAAGACTAGTTAATCCCCTGTGGGACCAGTGTGTGGGTCTTCTATCACCGGAGTCTGTACTCCATAATAGGACTAGGGTACAAGTCCTCCATATCTAACCTACATAATGTAAGTAATCCCCTACCAGGTAGGGTGAAGGTCCTCTATTTTAGGAGTCAGTACTAACTTGTTGGTCTAGGGCACAAGAAATCCACACATGAATTGATGGAGTTGGTACTCGCCTATCATACTGGGGTGTAGGTCCAATAGTTATTGAGTAGTACTCCCCGATCAGGTAGGGTGTGGGTCCTCAACTTATAATGTTGGACTTCCCTGTATGATCATTTTATGGGTCCTTCATAATTCCTACTGCCTCTATAGTATTAGGGTGCATTTCATCACTTTAGGAGTTTCACTCCCACATCCCAAGTAGTGGGGGGGATAGGTTCCTACCTTGTAGTTGGATATCCCTCTGCTATCAGACATAGTTGCGGGAAGTGGGACCATCCACTTGATGAGAACACTACCTAGATAAGAGCTAGTTCTCCCATAACAGATTGTTGTATGAGCCACTTTTTATAGGAGAAAAAGAGGTTTGGTGAGATGGTTAGGTGCAGGGATCCCTCATCTATGTACAGTGGTGAGGGTGGGCTTCTCCACTTGGGTTTTCTTAGTCCAGCGTTGCGCACAAGACAATGATGAATAAACCTTTTATGATGATCACTGGAGTTGGACCTAGTAGGATGATCCTGATTGAGTACGTTCACTTAGCCTTACCAATAGTAATGGTAGATTTGTTCCTGATGATGTGTACCTCTAGTATGTGTTCTATATAGGATATTTGAGCTCGTGGAGTATGTTCTCTTTATTTTATGTGCAACATTTCGAACCTACAATGGGAATCCTATTACTGGCTATGTGTTTGGAACCATATGATATTCAGTGTATGAGAAGACTATATCTTGATTTTCTTGGTATATATGTGGAAATATACCTATGTAAAGATTATTGTGTATTTATTTGTTGTTTTTCTATTGTTATTTACCTTTTTTGGTTTGGGGTGTCCTACTAAGTATTTTCTTACTGACCCCTGCAAAAGATTTGATCGCATGGTTCATGCCATATGCATACATCCTACGCTTTGGCGAAGTCCATGGAGAAGTAGGACTAAGTGGTGCTTAGTGAGATTATAAAAATGAGGCGTACTCCTCGAATTCAGGAAGCTATCCTTCTCATACCATTCAGGAAGGGTTTCAGTAGATGTTCTTCAGGGACTTTGGGTTTTACTTATGTCATATATTTATTTTGGTGGGCTTGTATTCTAGCATGAGTCACTATTTTGAACATTACATTTATTTTTCACTCTGGTTGTGTTATCATTAGTGGTTTGAATTCATGGTTAACTTAGTGTTTTACCTTTTATCATTTGTTTGTGCATGAGTACATGTACATAGGGAAATTTTATCATTCTTGTGATGTTCCTACTCGGTGCTAGTCACTAGCCCCCGACATATTGGAGGCAGGCTTGAGGAAGTCACAACGTGGACCGCTCTAGGATGGGTCGTGATAGAGTGGTATTAGGTCATGGTTTTGGTACCACATTTTTCACACCCCAAGATTTCATAGTACATTATTTCTTCAATGTAATTCAATAACTTGCACTACACACAACACTGAGTTCAAGCACACCACGACTTACGAAACTAGTCGTTCAAAATTTGTTATGAATAGTTATAACTTAATTTTAAATTTTATATAATCCTTATAATTTTAGAACATATATTTTGTGTTTCTTAGACATAATATAAGAACATATTCATTTCCCCATATAAAAGAAGTAAATTTTAATGCAATTTTACCGCCTTTTAATGGAGAACCATTTTTATATACAATATTTTAAATTTTTATATATTATATTTGAAAAAATAAACTTCTTCTTTAGAATATGGACATAAAAATTTAGTTTTGATAAATTTTTGGTGTTTTTTTGTTAACATTCAAATTTGGCTGAATAGTGAAAAATACTAAAATTTAACTGAAACAATCTTTTTTAATCCAAATAATTTATGTTGTTCAACTATAAATTTGAATGTTTTGAATGTATAACTAGATTATATTTTTACCATTTAATCCAATGTTGGCCATTGGAAGTAATTTCACTTTGAAATTGGACATAAACAAGTGTCAATCTTTTGGTAGTTATTATTTCTTAAAAATAGGTTTTTTGGTTTGGACAATGGGAATAAATTTTAAATTAATAATTTCAATTTCTATGTTTTGAATTTGGTAAAACAAACTTCATTTTTTAATTCGTAATATCTAAATTAGGATAGGGTGAATTTTTGGTATGTTTCTGAAAACATACAATTTATGATGAATAGTGAAAAAATCTGCGTTAATGGTTAAAACCAACTTTTAATTTAAATAATTATTTATTTTATTTAAATTTATTTTATATCAAAATAGATACATAATACCTATATATTTTCAATGTAATTCATTGGAGTCATTTTATAATATGTTTATATATATAAAAATTTTATTGAAATTTTACCGTCTTTTAACGACCATCAATGAGCATATGAAAATTCACATAAAACATAATTTTACCTCTTATGTGAGTTTAATTTCAAAAATCCGTGATATACGAATCACATCATAATGTAAAAATTGGTTCAATAAGATGAAAATATTTTTTGGTGAATAGTAACATTTGACCTATATTTACCACGGTTAAAAGTAGATAGGGTAATTAAGAGTAAAAATTGATATTATAATTACCCTACCACATGTCCTAATTCTATTGTATCAGTATATTTCAACAAAAATCTACCTTAGAAAAAAATATGATCTTTTAGGTCCACTTGGATTAGATTAGAGCATTTATTATATTTTATTTAAAAGAAAAATTAATAGTGTTATAATTCAAAATTTATTAACTAAATAATTTTTAATATGGGGTTATACATAAGATAAATTCAACTATAAATATTAATTATAAAGATAAAACTATTTCCAACATAATGGTATTTTATTTATAATTATTAGACATTATATAATTTAATTTATTTAAGATACAATGATGATGCAACAATTTCTTTATCAATGAAAGATTAAAATAATCTATATTATAAAAATAAAAATAAATATATATTCAAACTTTTGATGCGTTAAACTAATTTTCTAGGTTCATATGACATGTTAGGGGTGATTAGATAATTGTTTTTCGAAGTGATATGGATGTTATGACTTTCACAAGAACAAAATACTGAATAGTGTCAAAATTGACATAAATAAATTTTTAAAACAAATATTATATTATTAAATTATTTAATATCTTCAAGAATATAAGGTTTGGCCAAATTGATTGAATAATATTATATATGTCATTAAGGAACCACTTTATATTCTCTGGTTGTTTAGAAAATGTTTTTTAACCATATAGTGTAAGAATACAAAATGGCACAGTAAAAGTTAAATTATTTAACCGAGAGTTAAATCTAAATGATAATGTTAAAATTGTAACCTAAACTTGTCTAAAACCTATTGTTTTAGAGGATTTAGACCCATTCCAACATTATCCTCTAAATAAATAATTTTTGAGCTACTATATACATAATATAAATTAATTATAATATAATATTTTATGTTTTTTCTAAGGTTCCCCTCACCCCTCTTATAGAAGGGCACTTTCCCTTCCCTCAAATTCACACCCCAAAGCCATTTTTCTTGACCAAAACCTAACCAAATATCTTTCCAACTATCATACCATCATCCTAGAGGACTTAATTTCGACCGAAATATAACTTATGGAGCCCTTTTGATCAAATAAAAATGAGGAACCCGAAAAGTGGTAATGATTTCACCACCCTCTTTGAAGTTCTTTTCGCCTTCCACATACTCTTTATTTGTTATTACCATAACAAAATAATAACTCCAGTACCTTATATATACTGTGATGTTATTATATATATGTACAACCATATTAATTATTCTATCCACCCGATGAATAATAATGTCACCATTCGTGCGTACGTACGGCTTACCGTCTCCACGTCGTGGTGTAATTTGTTATTCAACAATGTGTTATTTGGTTGGATATAATGATGAGTAATATGTATATAAACAATACTAATAACATGATAATGTCTTGATAAAATTAATATACCATACAATTCCAAACTTTTATGGAAATGATATCATCACTCGTGCATACGTACGGATTACCATCTCCACGGCGCGATGAAATTCATTTCCACGTTCACCATTCATCGATGTTTATAAAAATATATATTACTAATAAGTATATAATATATGACATTAAAATGATACTGGATATATATATATATATTTATGTTCTTACATATATCTTATTCACTTACTTCCGTTCAATATGATATGAAAACAGAAATAGTGTTTATAGGTACGTACGGACTACCGTCTCCATAAACTATGCTTTCCATTTAATATATCTATATATTATAAATATTTATATTCAAAATATATGTGATATATATATTAATATTTTTATTCTGGATGTATTTAAATCATGATCTAAATGATACGACCAAGAATAACAAGTTAAAATACGTACGATAAATAACTCGATTATTAATCGAAATTTTAATTTATCATGAAAATCATTATTAAATGGGTAGTATAAAGTCATAAATGAATCATGTATGATATAATAACTGTGTATATGGTTCTGGTATAATCTAATAATTTAAAATGGTTATTATATAGGAATTTAAATGTATTCTCAACCGAATGAAAGTGTGAGGTAATGGTTACTTCCTCAATCCCATTATTATACGAGATTGTTTATGTTTAAGTATTTTCTGGGACATGTTAATTTTCCATGTCCATGATTCATAAAAGATATTTCAAAATTATTATTTGAAGAAACTCTTTAACTAAAATATCATTTTAAATGTTTTAAATATTTATTATTCTAAATCTTTCTCATTAATGTCCTTGTTTTTAAAATCATTTTAATGGATTTATTTATATAGAAATGAATGTTTTTAAAATGTTAATTCCTTTAAAAGTTTCAATGTGGTATGGGAAAATTTGATTAAAAATGTCTTCAAATTTATTCTTTTCATAATTGTGTGACTTCTAAATGTTCTCATGAATAAGGGGTATTTATCTCAATGCATTTTACCAATCATTTTCATTTGTGTCAACATCGTTGGATGGATTTTAAAATTTTTGGAAGTTGATAAAAATATTCAATATTGTATTGATGGTTTTGTGATATGTTTGACTATGGATGTGTAATTTTTATACCATTAATGGTTTATTGATAAAGTATTGACACATCGTATTGTAGTTTTAAAACAAATGATTATGTTATGTTTAAACCTTTTAATTCGAGGAATGTTTTGGACTTAGAAAGTGAAGGGTGGCGCCTGCTATAACTCCTCGATGCCTCAGAATGTCTCATTAGACAATTAGATGATGAATTAGCCAAGGACCTTCCCAATTTGATATATGGATTTGAATGAGGCCTAAATCATTTTTAGAAATCTTAGCCGATGCCTTGGCAAGATGTTTCATAATTTCCGGCATTCTGCATTCCCTCATAATGAAATTAGTTATTACATGTGATTATTCGAATAGTAGAATATCCACGTGCATGTTTATATGGAAATGCTTGATATATTTTTTCCATATTATATTCATGTTTATGTTTGAAAGGCTATTATTTTTATTACACATCTTGCCTTACAAGTTTATATCTTCCGCTAAATTATTTAACCTTACTAAGCATCTACGCTCATCCCTTTATTATGTTTTATTTTCCTAGGATATGAAGAAGTCAGTTCTGAGTGACTTTCAGGCATAATCTAGGAAGCTTGGAAATTTCTAATGGAATAAATTACTATTGTTTATCTTTTCGTGTTGAAATGTTGAACATCAATTATGTAATCTATTTTCCAAGACTACTAACATGACCGGTCTTTTAGGACTTGATTCCTTGTAATCCTAGAAATGTATTAAAATAATGCACCAACTCCGGGTAACTGGGGTCGGGGGGTTACAGTTGGTATCCGAAGATTTATAGTACAAACATTGGAAACTAGAGTTTGATAAACTCAGAATAGAAAACATTACCCTATGATAGACTTTGAGGATAAGTATAGAAAGACTTATTAGAATTTTGGAAATGTAGAGATTTTGTGTATTTTACAAGCAATACATACCTATATGGATACGAGCAGGTAGAGGTGGCTCTGGCACAGATGTATCTAGGATTGAAAACTCTGACACGGAGTTTCGGGCTTGACCAAGGGTATCCTGGAACACGACAATGGGCCTTGACACAGTCATGGTTATGAAACTCTCGAGGGATATGCTTAAGACAATTCACAATTTCTTTACAAACCATTATGAAGTATTTAGGTGTAAATACTTCCTCAAAGAAATTTTTTTTTATGATTATGGATTATATCCATAAACTGTTCAATTTAAGTTAGGTATTTTACTAGTTTGGAATTATGACTTATGATTCATAAACTAACCTAGTGTATGCTATTGTTTTAAAATAGCGCTCGGTAGAAGGAGTGAGAACTCCAACTATATGTATGATCCAAAGAGTAAGAAGGATCATATTATTCATGGTATTAATCCAACATTTAGAAGGGAAATAGTATCCTTCGTATTCTCAACATATGAAAAAATTGTATCATGTGTTAATAAGATAAGAAATGAATTCCTCGAGTCTTATGGAATGAAAGGGAAACTAAAGATGAAAAAAATGGTAGTGAAAAAGATAGATAAAGGGAAGAAGTGATTGAAGGATTTTCCAATATGTGATAATTTTGGAAAGAATCACATTGGTAAATACTTGAAGGGAATGGGAGTTTGTTATGAGTATGGAGAAAAAAGACACCATGTACGTGATTGCAAGGATAAGAAAAATGTTTCATGTGTATAATGTTTCGTCTGCAATTAGTTGGGTCAATGTGTGAATAAATGTCCAAATCATCATTGTATACCCCATATGATGCTATTGGATAATAATCATGTTATGATACTACCCAAAATGAAGAGGAATGACTAGTGTTATTATGTTATTGATAAAATATTATGTCATTTCCGTGTTATATCAATGATATTTCATTTATATGAATTATGTAAATAAATAATGACTGTACTACAGTACTATTTAATTGAGGATTTGAGATTATACGGTTTTATGAAAAGTGACTCAACAAAATGTTAATCTTTTTGGAAAATACATGGTTGGAGGAAAGATAAACCTTAATATGGTCCTGATATCAAGGTAGTAATTTTAGAATAAGAGATGGTTGATTTGGATAAATTGTATTAGATATTCTTGACTATCTTGGAACTGAGGAATGGTTTGTTTATTTCATCATTGTTGGAGTAGTTAAAATTTTGGATATAAAGAATATATCTAGTATTCTGTAGGGAATAAGGGAGCATGATTGTAATCAATAAGGTTATATGGTAATTTAGGGTGCTACCATCTTTTAAAATAGTACATGATGACGATATTCACATGTTATTACGTGGAAAAAAGGATCTTCATTGTGTTTTACATCATTATAAATTTTGGACTGTGGGTTTGTAAAGAAGTATTTTGGATAAGTATAAATGATGGAATGGATTATGTTTTACATTGGATTCTATTGTTAATGTAAAATAATTTCTTAAGATTATTTTTTGGATTTTTTATAAAAGGAAAACTCGGAGGTCAAGCGACTACCAGTCGCGTCCGGCAAGGCTACGAGACTTGAACCCTCAACCGAAGGGAGACAAGGGTGAATGACCTACCACTAGCCTACTTAATGTCCAAGATTGTATAAAGTATTTTTTTAAAAGGTCTGATAGACGAATTATAAATTCATTTTTTTGAAACCATATACGATTAAGATAAATATTGTATTTCTATGTTCTATTATCTTTTATAGTGAAAGATGAGATTGTGGTAGAAATTAGTTAAAGGATGGATCTCTACTTGTCAAGTATATATTTTTTCACTTATTCTATGAAGAAATTAATTATTAAACTTAATTTAAGGGATCATAAATCTAAAAATGTGTTATCATAATACCTTATGTTTTGTTGAACCGACGATATTTTAAATCAACATAGATTGGTGGATTTGAGGACCTAAATTTCACACATGTTTTTGATTGATGACCTAAATCACTCCCAATAAATATTTAAGTTTTTCCTCTAATTAAGTGTCTCTAATATCCACCAATGTTCCCCTAATCGAGATCATAATTTGGTGGTGAATTTTTCACTTCTCTTTCCCTCTTATTGAGACTAAATTTTATTAACCCAATTTCTAACGTGGGTTCTCCACAAAAGTATTTTTCTATTTTTAACCTTTTATTTTAAAAGGATAATTTATAATTGAGAGAATTTTTTTTTGACGGATGGTATAATGTAACACCCTAATGTTTCATAGTACGTTATATCATCAATCTAATTCAATAACTTACATTACACGCAACACTGAGTTCAAGCACACCATGACTTACCAAACTAGTCATTCAAAAGTGGGTATGAATAGTATTAACTGATTTTTGAATTTTATATAATCCTTAAAAAGTTTAGAATCCATATTATTATTTTCATAGACATAATATAAGAACAAATTCATTTTATAGATAAAAGAATTATTTTTTTAAAATACAATTTTACTGCCTTTTAATGGCGAACCCTTCTTAAATCTAATATTTAAAACTTTTATATTTTAAATATTAAAAAATAAACTTCACCTTTAAAATCGGGACATAAATATTTAGTTCCGATAAATTTTTGTATTTTTTCTGATAAATTTCATATTTGGGTGAATAGTGAAAAATAATAAATTTTCACTGAAAAAAACTATTTAAATCAAAATAATTTGTAGTGTTCAACTATACATTTGAATGTTTTATAATTAGAATTAAATTATATTTTTACAATTTAATCCAATGTTGGTCATTCAAAGTAATTTCACTTTGCTATTGGACATAAAAAGTGTCAATCTTTTGGTAGTTATTATTTCTTAAAAATAAGCCTTTTGGTTTTGACAACGAGAAATATTTATAAATTAATAAATTAAATTTCATTGTTTTTAATTTTTCAAAATAGACTTTATTTTTGATTTCAGAATATCAAAATTTTCATAGGGTGGATTTTTGGTATGTTTTTTAAAATATTCAATTTTTGATGAATAGTGAAAAACACTACGTTATTGGTTAAAACCGACAAATCATTTAAATAAATATTTATTTTATCTAAATTTATTTACGGTAAAAAAGATACATAATATCTATATATGTTCAATGAAATTCATTGGAGTCAATTTATAATAAGTTTAGATATATAAGAATTATATTGAAATTATACTGTCTTTCACCCACCTTCTAGAACCATTTGAAAATTTTCATAAAACATTATTTTACTGATTCTATGATTTAAATTTCAAGAATCCGAGAGACACGGTTATCCTCAGTATGTAATATGTGGTTCAATACGATGAAAATTATTTTTGGTGAATAGTAACTTTTGACTTTTATTTACCAGAGTTAAAAGTAAATAGGGTAATTATGGGTAAAAAATGATATTATAATTAACCTAAATAGTGTAAAAATCTATTTAATAAGTATATTTCGACCAAAATCAACCTTTAGAACAAAATTATGATCTTTTAGGTCAACTTGGATTAGATTAGGTGATTTATTATATATTATTTTTAGAAAAGTTAAAAGTGTTAAAATTCAAAGTTTATTAACTAACCCATTTTTAATATGGGGTTATACATAAGATAAATTCGACAATAAATATTCATTCGAAAGCTAAATAGTTTTACTAAATAATGAAAGTTTATTTATAATTTTTAGAAAATAAATATTTAAAATTTTTATGACACAATGATGATGCAGTAATATTCTTATTAATGAATACTTAAAATAATTTAAATTATAAAAATAAAAATAAATATAAATTGATACTTTTGATTAATTTAACTAATTTTATAGGTTAAAATGACTTGTGTTTGTTGATTATATAAATTTCTTTCGAAGTGATAATGTTTTTATGACTTTCACAAAAACAAAATACCAAATAGTGTCAAAATTGACATAAATGAGTTTTTAAAAACAAATATTATATTATTAAAATATATAACATTAAAAAAAATATAAGGTTAATCCAAATGGATTAAATAATATTATATATGTAATTAATGAACTTCTTGAGATTGTCTTGGATGTTTAGAGTATGTTTATTAACCATATACTGTAAGAATAAAAGAGGACACGGTAAAAGTTAAATCATTTAACATAGAGATAAATCTAAAAGATAATGCTAAAATGGTAAACTAAAATTATATAAAAAATATTGGTTGAGAGTCTTTAGACCCATACCAATATTACCCTCGAAATAAATTATTTTTGAGACATTATAAACTGAATATGAATTTATTATAAAATAATATTTTATGTTTTTCAAATGGGGCCACTCACCCCTCTTATAAAAGGGAACCTCCCCTTCTCTCAAATTTACACCACCAAAGACATTTGGCTCATCCATACCCTTCCCCAATATCCTCTCAACTACCCTACCTTAATCATATAGGCCTTCCTTTGGTCATAAAGCCACCCTAAGGATCCCTTTTGGTCAAATCAAAAGGAAGAACCTGAAGAAGAGGTAATGATTTCACCACCCTTTTTCAAGTGCTTTTCTACTTCCACATACAATTTCATTGTTATTACCATAAAAAAATAATAACTCTAGTACCTTATATATACTAGTATGTTATTATATATATGGAACAATCATATTCATTATTCTATAAATCCTATGAATGATAATGTCACCATGCGTGCGTACGTATGGCAAACCATCTCCATGTCGTGGTGTAATTTTTTATTCAACACTATGTTATTTGGATGGATATAATGATGAGTAATATGTATATAAATAATAAAAAAACACGCTAATGTCTCTAAAAAAATAATATACCGTCCAATTCCACACCTTTAAGGAAAATATATCATTGCTCATGCATATGAATGGATTACCGCCTCCACGATGCGATGAGATTCATTTCCACATTCACCATTCATCAGCGACTATAAAAATAAATATTACTAATAATTATTTAATATACAACATAAAAATATTACTGGATATATATATATATATATATTTATGTACTTACATATATCTTATTCACTTACTTCCATTCAATATGATATGTAAACAGAAATCACATTTATGCATATGTACGGCCAACCGTATCCATAAACAGTGTTTTCCGTTTCATATTTCTATCTATTATAAATATTTATATTCTAAATATATATGATATATAAATCATGGTTTATATTCTTAATGTATTTAAATCTTGATATAAATGATATGATCAAGAATAACATGTTAAAATATGTACAATAATGAAAGAGATTATTTCCCAAAATGATAATTTAACATGAAAATCATTATTAAATGGGAAGTATAAAGTCATAAATGAAACATTTATGATATAATAAATATAAATATGGTTATGTTATTATCTAATATCCTATAATAAGATCATTATACAAGAGGTTAAATGTACCCTCATCCAAAGGAATGTTCATGGTAATGGTTAATTCCTCAGTCTCATTATTATCGGAGATTGTTTATGTGTAAGTATTTTCTAGAACATGTTTATTATCCATTTCCATGCTTCATAAAAGAAATTTCAAAATGATTCTTTTAAGGTACTCTTTAACTAAATCATCATTTTAAATTTTTTAAATATTTATTCTTCTAAATCATTCTCATTAATGACCATGTTTTCAAAATGGTTTTTATAGATTTATTTATATAGACATGAATGTTTTTAAAATGATAATTCCATTAAAACGATTTAATGTGTTATGAGACACATTGATTAATGAATATATTTAAATATATTCTTTTCAAAATTGTGTGACTTTTAAAAGTTTTCATAAAAGGTGTATTTCTCTCAATGTATTTTACCGATCATTTTCATTTATTTCAACATCCTTTGATAGATTTTAAACTTGTTGGATATTGATACATATATTCCTTATTGTATTGATGGTTTTGTGAAATGTTTGACTATTGATGTGTTTTTTATACCTTTCATGGTTTATGGATAATGAATTGACATTTCGTATGCTATTTTTAATACAAATGATCATGTTATGTTTAAACATTTTCATTTGTGGAATGAATTGGACTTAGTAAGTGATGGGTGGAGACTGATATAGCTCCTTGATGCATTAGTAGGTCTCTTGAGACAATTAGACGTGGAATTGGCTGTGGCCTTTCCCAATTTGATATACAGTTTTGGCTGAGGCCTAAATCAATTTTAGACGTCTTGGATGAGGCCTTGACAACATGTTTCAGAATGTCCGACATTATGCATTTTCTCATTATGAAATTAGTTATTGTATGCGATTATTTGACTAGTAGAATATCCATGTTCATGTTTATATGGTAATGTTTAATTTATTTTTTCCATATTATGTTCATTTTTATGTTTGAAAGGATATTTTATTACACATATTTCCTTAAAATTTTATAGCTTATGCTAAATTATTTACCCTTACTGAGCATATGATCTCACCCATTTTTTATGTTTTATTTTACCAGGATATAAAGAAGTTAGTTATGAGTGACTTGTTGGCATAATCTAAGAGTCTTGGAAATTTCTAATGGAATAAATTACTGTATCTTTTCGTTTCAGGTTGTAATGTTGAACTTCATGTATGTAATCTATTTTTCATGACTACTAAACTGATCGGTCCTTTGGGACACGATTCTTTGTAATCCTACTAATGTATTAAAATAATGCACCAACTCTAGGTAACTAGGGTCAGTGAGTTACAACATTGGGACTAGGAGTCTATGAGTTTGGTTTGGGGAAATAGTGTTAACTGTATCATGTTTGGATTGTAGAGCTTGGACACTAATGTTGGTGCAGAGAATGATGTATTCATACACCAGGACTTCGAACACTTTCTTTTCGACTCAAAAAATGAAAAAATTATTTTTAAGGAAATTAATGATACATGCATCATATATGAATGGGTTGTGTTATCCATTTCCTTTATGAGTTATCTCTCCAGATATGATCTACTTCAGGATGCCTCCAAGCATGAAACTAGTTGTGATTCTATTGCATGACAATGAGGATGGTATGCCTTGCAATGAGGCATCAGTACTTGGACCAATACCAAATATAACCCCATTGGGTGGTTCAACAATAATGACACCACCCTTTGACCAGTTGTTACTACTAGTGCTACTCGTATAAGATGTCTTTAGGCACAATGAATTTCATGAGTTCTAGAGGCAGTGACCTCCTAGGTTCAAAGATGAGACAAATCCTCTAGTTGCTGAGGGTTGGCTTGAGGATGTTACGTGTGTTTTTCTCCTAGTAATGATGCATCTCAACCAGAGGGTGGTCCTAGTCCCTAGCCTACTTCAGGGTTTGGTAGGGAGGTTGTGGAGCTTGAAAATATATATTCATGATGATGTGACCCTCTCCTCGACAGAATTTGAGAGCCTCTTTAAGGATGATTTATTTCTAATGACATTACGCTCTATTCATATACAGGAGTTACTGCACCTATAATAGTGCATCATGAATGTAGAAGAGTACTCAATGAGATTCACATAACATTATCACTACAATACTGACATGGAGCGGGATGTCTTCATCAGGGACCAGGCCTTTCAGCAGGGACTACACTGGGAGATCAGGGCATCGATTATATCCCTTAGCATTCTATTTTTTGCTGGGGTGCTGGAGAAAGCCTTAGTTGTTGTGAGTTTCCTAACTGAGGAACAAATAGATGTGACCCACAGCAGAGATGATGAGGAAAAGGAGTCTATAAGAGCTAGAAGATGACATGAGATAAGACCGCAGTGTAGTAGGCATACTCATGACCGAACATAGACACACGGGTTTGTGGAGCATGAATAGAATTGAGGCCCCAATCATCCAGTGAATATGCGATGTTACACTTCCGACAACTGGGGGAATATCTCTAGGTATTATCTGAACTGTTGTGTTACTGAGAGGGATCTAGATGGCGATTCGCCTTAGATGAGACATCTCTTGGAACAAGGACTTATACAATATGGTGGGAAAGGTCGATGAGTTGGAAGTGTAGCAGGGGGCGGTAGAAGGTTTGCAGTGTTTCCACTACTACCCTTGGGTCGTTCGTACCAAGCATAGGGAGCTATAGGATATGGGGGAGGATATCTGCATGTGGTCATGGCTTATGAACCAAAGGCTCCCGGAGAGATCCGAGGTACAAATTACGTCTTTTATTTTTTATTCTGTTTTAATGGACCCGGGTGCTAGTCATTGGATAGTTTTTTGTGAGTTTTGTTAGAGACATAGAGATTTCGGTTTAACCGTGGACTTGATCCTCACGCATAGAGAAATATGCTAGAGGAGACATGAAGATCACACATAATGCTAATTTTGTGACCCGGATTTTGGAGGTGAGATTTGTGGTTGTGATCTCCAAGTTGAAGCATCGATGACTTACAACGTCATTCTTGGTGTGGGAAATTGTCATTCATTCCAATACTGAATGTTTTAGGAAATGTTTCAGTGTTTCTATTGTGATTTAACGAGGTTTACTTTGATTGTGAAAAGGAAAATCAAGAAGCACATGGTAGAATATCGCTTTGTACTTTTATATAAAGGTCTTAGTGACCCCTAGTGTTAAATTATGGTGGTTGAATACCTTCAACTTGCATGTTCTTGGGGGAGTTACGTGATGAACTGTCAGAGTAGATACTCCCTTGTCTAGTGGATTTTTGTTGCTCAACTTATTTTTTCTTGGCATCCCGGAGAGATAGAGATCCATTATTAGAATAATTCTATGGTGAAAAAGTTAAACCCCATGATGTTTTCAAAGTATGGAATGGTTTCATACCATTCATACATAGCTATGATGCTGGTAGTTAGTGTGGCGGAGTTTCTTTTTTGGAAATATGTATGGTTGCTGGTGGTGTAGAAAGAGGGCCTAGTACGACCCAATGTTCACTCTTGGGTAGCAATGTTTCATTCATAAATACCCTTATGTGTTCAACATCAATCATGAATGATAAGTTACTTGGGAGGATGTTGTATAGTTCATCCAAGGGTGAATGTGAACTGCTGGGTTCCATCAGTGTCTGTGTTAGGTTAGTGTTGACTTATACAGCCACACCCCATGACTGGAGATGGATCGTGGTGCTTGGTATGGGAGTTGGTTCACTAGAAACCAACTTATTTTTTCTTTATGATAAACCTATATTCATTGCATAAATATTTATATAATCATTATCAAATAATTATTTTCATTCTACATGACATAGTATGTTATAATTTTCTAAGAATAGATGTCGCACAAAAAGGGCTTAGAAGATCCCTACTGTGATTAGAACCTCTAAGTGCCATGAAACAATTCATGAATATATATTATGTGGATGAATGATATCATTTTAAGAAAGAAAAATGATACAGGCTATCCGGGGTGTGGACTCATAAATCATAGAGGCACCTTATAATGGTGTGGGACCTGAATAATAACCAATAGGATATTATGTGAACAATGACCCACCAGTATGAAATAAACATTCATAAGGGTCATTGGATGTTTAAATCTACAGATTTGTTTATTATTGTGTATACTTTTGGATTGTTGTTAAGGGATATTATGAATCACACACTTAGATTTATTGTTGAAAACTATGATGAAAAATGTTTATGGTGAGGTATGACAAGTTGGGTGCGTCATGAGTAATACTGCATTAATGAATAATGTGAGAAAGGATTTGTCACTTCTACAGAAGTAGATATCTCAGGTCATTTGATTGAAATGATATATATTAACTAAATCCATATCCATGGTGTTCTCCAGGCATGATTAATTTTGGGAAGTCAGATAATGAGAAATCGAGCACATGTGTTGATGGCACTTGCATGAAACTGATTTGGGTGGAGATATCGGGAAAAGGGATTATATTTCATAGTAATTTTTTGTATGAGGTGACATGTCAATACAAAATAAACATAAATGTATTGGGTTCCTTGACCTATTTCATAATAGTAATTATGGACTTTTGGCAAGCCCACCTAATTCCAATGAAAAAGTGGCCTAGAGTGTCAAACACTAAGTGTAACTAGTATCTCAGTTAAATAATTTATTTATTTAAAAAATTGAGTAAAGATTAATCTTAATTTTAATTAATAATTATTCAAGCATGTGTGATCGTAATTTTTTTGTTTTTTATTAAATAGAATATATTGTGGATTGAATATTTATTTACATGTTGATTATGTAGTTATATTTATTTAATAAATAATTAGTCATTATTCCGGGACTGATAAATGTTGAGGATAATTGGCAGACCATGTTATGGGTCTGGTGAGAAATAATATTAAATATTATAAGGTTAAATAATATTTAAATATAATGTTCAATTTAAGCACATGTCATGGAAATAATATCATTTTTATAATTATTTGACATGGGGTTTCACTTGGAATCAGAAATTAATTAACTGCACCTATTCTGATTATTTATTATTACTTGGTGATTTAAATTCTCTGTTATATGATTTTTCTCAATATTAGTTAAGGGGTCATTCGACCGGCTGACCAATCGTTTTGTAAAAAACACACTTTAAGAAATGCTCGCGAGCCTAGAGAACAATTACCTCTCTAAGAACGCTCTCAAGAACGAGGGAGATCCCCCTATACCAGATCATGGAGAACGATTTGGAAGCGATTCTCTAGGTGATCGAAGGAGGACATCTCAAGTGCATGGATTTTTCGCACTAGCACCCAGAGACTCATTCAGTGGTCTCCAGTGATACATGGAGCGCATATGGATCAATTCTATAGGATTCCTATCCTTTTATTCAACATCACAACAAAGCCACATCTCGAACCCATGTTCAGAGGCATCAATGAATAAATAATCTCCATGTTAGTAATTCTATAATTTAATTAATTTAATTATAAACAAAATATTTTGATCCTCTATTGTCAGTTCAGGGTTCACTCATTTTTCCTTTATCTTTGATTCAATTTCGTGGATTTTGGAATTCATCATTGTATTGATCCTATATTATTCATCAAGTATGGCAATTTTTAAAGTTGGGTACACTCCCAACTTTCCTTTCCGCTACACGCGAAGCCTATATGAGATATCAGAAGAATGTTATATTTAAATTTACAATTATTTAAATAATTCATTAATGATTTAAGCATAAAAAATTTATTTTTTGAATTCATATTTAATCATTCATGTAATCTGAATATCGATATATATTCCTCCCTTATTGTTTCTCGTAGATGTAATAGAAATGAATAATTTTATGATTAAAATTAAATCAAGGATCTCATTAGGAGGGGATGATGGTTTTATCCAGATAACACAATATTACACATCATGTAGTTGGATCTGCACGCCATTAATTTGTGTTCAATGCATCATGTGTAATTCAGAAATTACACAAGCAATGTGAATTAATGACATGCAATGTAATTGATTCTTATTTCTCGCATTTACCGGGACAGGCTGGTGCATGGTCAGTCGGACTACATGTCACGTGGCCTACTGGACATGACGTGTAGTTCATTTGGGTCATGGAACTTCATTTATCCTAGACACATCTTTCCCTACTCATGACTATGTAATACAGATTCTATAGATCTTGTGGACCACTCGACACACCGTGTACTCTGAAGATTTCTATGTTAAACCTCACACACAATTTCCCTAGGCATGTACTTCGGATGGACGGTGTGGAGGGTACACACCGTATAGTTATATCTACATACCATGTATTGTTTCCATATTACGTGGATTTAAAAATTATTTATTATATTATGTCACCCATGAGAGATATACCTTCATGTTGGTGTATATATGGGACACAAAAATTGATATGTGTTTTATTTATATATATGTGTGTGTGTGTGTTTATTTAACATCTATCTTATGTTTAAAGATCTTCCCATCATGTATGAGTTGTATTACAATTATAATTCTATGTGCATGCAACAAGTCACAACGAATAAAGTGTATTCAAGTATAAATATATGCTGGGTAGTTTTGGATGAGTATTCACCCGATTTATTCCAAGGTACATGTTGTGTACAAGGTTATGTATGAGAATATCATGTAAATTTCGAAAAGGATTAAGATAAAAATTATTTTTTAACTAAAGATAATGATTAATTGATTCGAGCTTAATTTATCTTAATAATTATGAATAAAGAATTTAATTATAGTTTTATTCAAATGAATAATTCGTTGCATGTATGTGGATGATCATGAGCTACACCAGACCGTTGTATGTGATAGGTTCTCTTTTAATTTATTTATTAAATTAAAATCGTTGCACTATATGCCTTCTCCTCATTAATATATAAGGACTATGTGTCTGTGGTTTCTTGTATGTAAACCCCACTTTACCCGTCACCTATATGTCAGACAAAAGAATATGTAATGGATGGATCTCCCAAGCTAGTGGAGGCGGTTCAAGATAGGATTTTAGGTGTACCAATCCAAGGAGATATAGAGGAGGACAAGTTGAATGATGTAAACACAAAAAATAAACGGTTCAAGGGGTTTCACCCTTAGGTCAAGGTTAGTTTATCTACTACTAGATAAACTAACCGATAGTAAATCTCTTGATCATGCCATTTATTTTATTTTTCTTAGTTGTATGGTTATTCATTATAGATGTTTGATGCGATCACAAAATTAATGAACTAACAAGCATGAAAGATAGAACTAAAATAAAATGTCTTATATGTAAATATTATCTATACAAGGTCAGTCAGTTAAGTATATCCCACTTAATATTAATAGTAATTTGAAAAGATAATAAGTGGAAATTTATGCATAAGGGATAAATTCGCTCAATTAAATATTATGTCTTTTAATCCTTCCATTACTTTGGTTATAATTGAACTGAAGTTTAATGTTATTGACTAACCCTAGGTGGGTTACATTAATATATTAAGGAATTATAATTTGAGGTTTTGGGTTGACATAACTTTGTTAACATCAATGGATGACTTCCATATAAGGACTTGGCATTGTTGAGAGGAAACAATTGAGGAAATCCATAATTAAGGATTTTAGGATTGGGGTGTCCACTCAAAAGATCAAGGAGTTGTGAGTTAATGCAGTGGGAATTTATAATTCCTACCTAAAACAATTGAAGTTGATTGACCAACCCTAATTGGGGTAATGTGAAGGGAAATATGGATCCCTTACATTATAATTTCTACGAAACAGGATATTCTGAATCCAATTGGGAGGGATATTGGTGTTTGAAAAAATAATGGGAGAAAAATAGATATTAATTAATTTATTTTTCTATATTTATCAAGAAAAATTACTATATCTCTGTTCATGTTAATTTGTGGAAACATTAATCAAAATGACATAAAAAATATCATTATTATCCCTACTTTAGAAGGAAAACCTTCCCACTGGCAGTAATTTCCAATATTGGAAATGGTTCCTTCGGGTTAACCTTCGTCATGAGATGAAACATTATGTGCTAGAAGAGGCTTTACCAGTTGCATCTGGAAATGAGGTGAGTGATGAGGAACTCTCTGTGTACGAGAAACATCTGAATGATGATATGGATTTTTAGTGCCTCAGGCTATCATCCATGACCAATGATCCCTTGAAGAAACATGAGGAAATGGATGCTTATAGAATGATCTATCTCCACTGGGATGTCTATCAAGATAAGGTGATACAAGTGGGGTATAAGAACTCCAACGCTTTTTTCACTACTAATCTTGGAGAGTCTGTGCTAGCTGGACCACATATAGTCAAGCTTAGTGGTTACATTGATCATCTGGATATCTTAGGGATTAAATTCTCAGATGAGTTTCATTGAGATCTCATACTATCATCCCTGTCTATGACCTTGTCTAATTTTATTGTGAATTATAATATGAGAAATAATTATATGAGTCTATCAGAGCTTCTTACCTTGATTCGATAAGTTGATAAATACATGGGGTGTGAAAAAATTGTAGTCCTTATGTTAAATAGGAATAGGAAGGACAAGGAAAATGTGATTAATATATATAAACAATATAAATCTTTCAAGCATCATCCGACCATGAAAAATAATATCCAAAGGCATGGTAAGGAAAATGAGAAAGTATTATTTGTATATGGAAAGTCTACCCACTAGAAGGAAAACTGCATCGAGAGGTAAGGGGAATCCAAAGGTGTGTTTGTTATCGATTAAAATCATTCCATTTCTACACATTGGGTATTATATTAAACTTTTGGGGATCTCATCTATATTAAAATATAGGAACCACGTTGATTATGGAGAATTTTGCAAGGAGAGGAATATCAGAGAGCTACCAATGGTGTGAGGCTGGTTACTCATTCCATTGGTGACTACCACCTCACACTGCTGATGGAAATGATTTTGGTTTAATGTGGATGGTATTATGTACTTAGTGTCACCAAGAACCTAATTTATGTATCATGTTTAGATATATATGGATTTATTTTCATGTTTGGAAATAATCATTTTCTACTTTTATAAGGAAAAGATATGTTATGGTATGGTGCATTTAAATAACAGTATGTATGTATTAAATTAGGAGAACCAAGTGTTTAAAATTGATAACAATCCATGTTCACCTAACTCATACAATACCCAGTTTTTGTATCACCACCTTGGTTTTCTAAACGAGAAGCACCTGGAAAAGTTCTATCAATATGGTTATATATATTCTTCAAGCTAAAACCACATAACTGATATAATGCTTGTTTACAATGAAAATTGATAGAACCACCATTTTGTTTATAGGTTTAATGGGCCACAAAGATTCTTGGATCAGTATACACTTATGTGTGTAGACAATTCCTAGTAAATTCTAGAGTTGGATATTCTTACTTCATTAAATTTACTGATGACATGAGTAGATATAGTTATTTGCCTTTAATAAGGTATATGTATGAGTCCATTGAGAAATTCAAGGAGTGAAATAATGAAGTATAGAATCAACATGGTAAGAAGATAAATTAACTTCAATCGGATTGAGGTGGAAAATATCTTAACCATAAGTCCATGAACCTTTTACGAGAGTTTTGGATTCTATCTCAACTCACTACACCTTATACATCGCAATGGAATTGTGTTAGTGAAAGGAGGAGTTCTACCTTGTTGGACATGGTACAATCGATGATGAGTCTTGCAGGTCTTTTATTATCCTTTTGGGGATATGAATAGAATACAATGGAATAAAAATTAATCCAAGTACCAAATAAGGTAGAAAATGGGATTCCCTTCTAGTTATATAGTGGAAAGAAACCCACTTTGTCGCATAAATGTGTATGGTGATGTGAGGCATTTGTTAAGGCTTTCTCAGGCAACAAACTAGTACCACGGGGCATGAAGTGTATCATTATAGGGTATCCCATGGAAGCAAATGGATACTACCTATACAACCCCTCAGAAAAAAGAGACTATTTCTAGATAGGTTGACATTCTTAAGAGGTATCACATCCTCAAAAGGATAGTTGGAGAATGATTTACATCGAAAAAGTTGATTCTTATGACACATAGGAGTTTTTAGAGGAACAAGTTCCATAGTTACCCGTGGAAGAGGTAGTTCCTAAAACAGAAGTACTTCATAGGAGAAGAAGAAATGTATGGAAAAAAATTGATATAGTTTCATTATCACTGAGGAAGGTGACTCATTATTGTTGTACGATGATGAACCTCTCTCTTACACGGAAGCAGTTGAGAGATCAGAATCTTAAAGAAGTATAGAATCTATGAATTCTAAGATAAATTCCATGTATCATAACTCAATCTATGTTTTCTTAAATTCACAAGTTGATATAAATCATGTTGGGTATTAATGGGTATTCAAAAAGAAACTGGACATGAATGGTCAGGTTTGTACCTATAAAGCGATGATAATGGATAAAGGATTTAAACGACTTCATGGAATTGACAATAATGAATCCTTTTCACCAGTTTCCATGTGTTAAATCCATAATAATTATACTTACAATAGCAGCATTACATTACTATGAGATTTGGCATATGATATCAAAACTTCATTCCTTAAAAACAACCATTTGGAAGATGTCTATATGACACAACCAGAAGGTTTTGTGACACCAGGTGATTCCAAAAGGTTATGCAACTTTCTAAGATCCATTTATTGATTAAGGATATCATTCAGATCATAGAACATTTGATTTGATAAATACATAAGAGAATTTGGTTTTACTAAGATTGAATGTGGTCCATGTGTTTATAAGAGGTTTAATGGGATTGTGGTTGTTATCATAGTAGTGTATGTTGATGACATATTGATAATTGGAAACAAAATACTAGTCTTTTAGTAGTTCAAGGACTTGTTGAACAAGTGCTTCTACATTAAGCACATTGAAGAAGCATCCTACACACTAGGGATCAAGATAATTTGTGATAGATACAAGAGGATGCTTGGCCTAAGAAAAAGTACATTCATTTCGAAGATACTAAGAGATTTAGTATGGAACAATCCAAGAGGGGATTGGTTCCAATGTAACTAGGTATATATCATTCTAGGAAAATTTATCCTGAGACACAATTTGAGAAGGATAGGATGTGTAAGATTCTATATGCTTCAGTGATAGGATCTATCATGTATAGAGTGTTATGTACCAGAAATGATGTTGTTTATACACTGACCATGGTAGGAAGATATCAAGTATATCCAAGAGAACTACATTGGACTACTATCAAGAATATCCTTAAGTATCTGAGTTGAATTAAGGATTTTTCCTGGTTATTGGAGGAGATGGGGAGCTTTTCATAAGAGGGTTTGCTGATGTGGGTATTCAGATAGATCAGAATCATCTAATGTAACAATCCGGATATGCTATCTACATTAATGGAGGTGCTGTGATCTGGAAGAGTTCAAAGAAGCATATTTTCACTGATTATATAGTGTAGTATGAATATATAACAGCTTTTGATGTAGCCAAGACAGTCGTCCAAATTTAGAACTTTTTGTAGGATTTTGATGTGGGGTCTACTAGTAAAGATCCCATTACATTGTATTGTGAAAATACTGTAGCAGTGGATCATTCAAAATATCCGAGGTTGCATAAATTAACAAAGAACATACTATGAAAGTATCACCTCTTGAGGAATTTATATCAAAGGCATGAAGTTGAAGTGAGAAAAGTGTACATGGAAGAGAATGTTTTGGATCCCTTAACAAAAGTCCTATCTCCGTAGTAGTGTAAATATCATGTTAGAGCTAACGAACTGATGGTTGTTGTAGGTGGATCTAGTGAATGTGGTAGTCTATTCGAATTGGTGCCCTTTAAAACAACTTCTTTGTACTCTATGATATACTTGTATTCATTCGATGAATATTTATAAACATTTTAACAAAATCAGGATTGTTCTTCTGCATGACATAATATGTAATAATGTTCAATGAATAGATTTTTTCACTAAAAGTTTAACGAGGATCCATACTATAATGAGTACCCAGAAGTTCCATGACAATATTATTGAATATTTGTTCTATTGACGGATGATATCATTTGAAGGAACAAAAATGATATAGGCTATCAAGGGTGGAGAATCATTATATTTTGAGGCACCTTCTCATGGTGTGCACCCTTGGTAAAACCCATGAGGATATTTTGATAACAAGACCCGCAAGTAGGAAATACACATTCATAAGTGTCATTGGATGTTCCCATCTGTGGACGTGTGTATTGGTCCATAAAATTTAAGATTATTATCAATTGGTATTATGATTCACACACTTAGATGTTTATACTAAAACCGTGATGGAAGATATTCGCGGTGAGGTAGGTATGTGGGATGTGTCACAAGTAATACAATAGTAATGAATAATGCGAGAAAATATGTGTCACTTCCAGGGAAGTATGTATATCAGCCCCTTTCTGGGAAATGTTATAGCTTAACTAAATACATAGTGAAGGTTTTATCTAGTCAAGTTCAAATTTGGAAAGTCAAAGAATGAGAAATCAAGCACATGGGTTGATGGAACTTGCATGAAACCCGCTTGAGATGAGATATTGGGACAAAGTGATTATATTACACGTTAATTTTTTGTATGAGGTCGTATGTCATTGTGAAATAAAATTATTTCTCTTGGGTTCTTTGAACCATTACAATAAAGTAATCTTGGACTTTGGAAAAGCCCACCTAATTCCAATGAGAAAGAGTCCTAGAGGGTCACACACTAAGTGAGCCAGTATATTAGTTAAATAATTTATTTTTTTAAGAAGACAAATAAATATTATTATCAATTGTGGTTTAATAATTATTCAAGTACTCCTGATCAAATTTATTTCATCACTATTTACTCGAGGGAATATATTGTGGAAGAAATATTTATTTATCGGTGGATAACAAAGTTATATTTATTTAATAAATAAATAATCATTATTCAAGGCCCATTGAATATTTTGGATTATTTGCAGAACTAGTTTTGTCCTTGTGAAAAATAATATTAAATATTATATGGCAAAATAATATTTAAATATAACGTGCATGTTAATAACATGTCATGGAAATAATATCTTTGTTATTATTATTTCAACTAGGGTTTCACATGGAATAATAAATTATGTAACACCAACTGTACTTATTATTTATTATTACATTGTGAATTAAATTCCCCATTATGTTATCATTCAGTATTTTAGAGAAGGGGTCATTCGACTATCTGAACAATCATTGTGCGCACAACATCCTGGGAGAAAATCTCTCGATCCTAGAAAACTCTTCCCTCTCTAATAATGCTCTCAAAAATGAGAGAGATACTCCTCCACCAGATCAAGGAGAATGCTTTGGAAGCAATTTTAAAGGTGATCAAAGGTAGACATCAGAAGTGCAAGGATCTTCTATGCTATCACTATGAGACTAATTTGGTAATGTTTGGAGATACGTGGAGCATTTATGGATCACCAGTAGAGAATTCCTATCATTGGATTCAACATCACAATGAATCTGCACCTCGAACTTGTGGTCAGATGTTTCAACATAGAAAAAATCACCTTAGAGGTAATTCCATAATTTAATTAAATTGATTTCAAACAAAATATGTTGATCCTTTATTCTCGGTTTTGTTTTATCTTCTTTGTATTTTATGATTAATTCATTTTTTTGGGTACTGGTGTGCATCGTTCTATTGATCGTGAATAAATTATTGATTATTAAAATATTCAGATATGGGTACACAGCCATCCTATGCTACTGTTGCACTTAGAACCTACACTTGGTTCTTTTCAACTTGTCATAGCTATGGAAACATGTGTTCTTAATTGAACGATGATGGCCTGGTAGAAGCTATATGTGAGAATTGGTGATCTTGGTGATTCCTATGAGCGCATGCTTGTATGAAACATATAGACCTTTTGTGATATTGTTGGCATAGTGTCTAGTATGGAGCTCAGTTTTTCTACCTTGAGTATAGGATTTTCCTTTTCTAGAATGAAAAGACCTATGGGGGAGAGAATTTAATGGATTGGGTTTTTCGTCAATTTATTTTTTGATATTATTCTGGAAAATTCTAAGACTGGGTGATGAGATGGCACGTGATTATGTGACCTAGTGTGCCCTAAAAAATCTTGGAATAATGTTCAGGTTTTAATCAAAAAATGATGAGGATAACATTGTACTTTAATACCATTCAAATAGATTCCTAGATCATAAATCAAAGGGCACTATTGCATTCAGAACAGTGAATTTACCTTAGGTAGGTCCTAACCTCGACCAGCACGGGCTGAGGGTGAAAGATAGTTTTTAGACGTAATTATAATAAAAATATTTAATAAAAGTGTATTTATTAGACGTAGTGTGATATTTATTTAATATGAACTTTTTTAGAATTCCAGATTCATTGACATAACCTTGGAAATCCTTTGAGGCATTGAAAAAGAGCCACCTATGATGAATGCCAAAGGATTGGTAGATCAAGATTGAGACTTGGATCGGAAGATTGTTGGATCGATGATAGACAATGATGAAACATTGACCTTCATGAAAGATAAAACTAAATCCATGTAGGGAATTTTTGTTTTGGATTTCCTTCCCCAATCTTTAATATCATGACGAACCCTGAAAAATCAACAAACAGGTTGGATCATGGATCGATAGTTTTGTGGGATGGGTTTTACCATGCAGGGTTTATTTGAGACTAATTAATTGAATCAATTGATTATGATTATCAGTTTCCTGGTTTGTTTTTTGTTTATCATTATCCTTCTAATAGAACTAATAGAGGACAGAATTAATAATGGACTGAGGATCAATCTTCAATTAGCTTTAGGTGCTTTTATCCCCCACATTCCTCACATTCTTTATATGATGAAAAATGATCGATCATTGTGCAACCATTCCTTAGCGAAATGATCCTAAATCAAAGATATAACCTATTAATAACCTATTGGATGTGCGAAAATGTTGGTGGAAAAATGGAACAATGTGGTTTTGGAGATAGCTTCATTCTAGTATCTTTCAGTGGAATGGGTCTCAATGTAGAATTGATTGTATGGTGATGAAGATTGTGCCATGATGGTCGCAAGCGCTCTTTTGGATAGAAAATTGGTGCAATGTAGAAGAACTGTTGTTCCACAGGAGGGGCCACTGGCACGCCAGTGGGGGTAGTGGCCGCGTGCAAGAGGCCATAGGCGGGAGGTGGTGCGTGCTGACAGCTCATTGCACCAGTGGAGACAACTGCATTTATTTGGCTAGAAATTTTAGAGAGAAGATGACATGAATCCATGGCTAGGATGGCTGGAGACATAGCTCACAGCTGTAGGGTGGGTTGACACAATAGGGATGCAACATCTGCCATGTCCTGGTGGAGCACACTGGGCTTGTAAAACAGTTTGGGTCAGTCCTTGTAGGTTGGGCTGGTAGACCCCTGGGTGAGGTCGGGTTTGGTCGGTCTAACCATGTCGAACCGGCCCCAAGCCAAATTGGACCCCTTTTCACTATAATGACCATAACATTCAAACAAAATGTCAATTTGAGAAGATTTTATGGAAATTGGACCCTTATGAAGAAACGGTCCTTTTGAGATACTATATCTGGTTTTTTTATAAGTTTTAAGGTGACCTAATGTTTTGATGAGTAGTTCCTCTCGATACATGCAGTCTTGAGTGGGAATCGATGTGTTTCGTAATGGTGGGACTCCCCACATCATAGGTGTGGTTTTTTTAGGTAGCTTCTTCTAGGGGTGTTACTCCCCTAAAATACTAGGGTGTGGGTTCCTGTAAATGTTCATGAAAGAAGTGTAGGTACACTCTTATGGGATTAGGGTAAGGTTCCTCTATCATAGGATTTGGTACTCCCTTATAGGACTAGGGAACATGTCCTCCATATCTAATTTACATTGTGGCAGTACTCTGCTAGTGGGTAGGTTGAGAATCATCTTTTGTAGGAGTTGGTACTCCCCTATTGGTCCAGGGCCCGGGTCCTCCACACATGAACAGATAGAGTTGGTACTACCTTGTTGTACTGGGGCGTGGGTCCTAATTTCCTTGAGTAGTACTCCCCTACCCGGTTGGGAGTGGATCCTCAAGTTACAAATTCATACTCCACTATCAGATCATGGTGTGTGTCTTCATGAGTCACACTCTCTTGAAGGATCAGGGTGCAAGTCCTCACTTACGGTGTTGAACTCCCCCATACCGAGTAGTTAGGGGATGGGTCCTCCCATGTAGGTGGAGCTCCCTCGACATTCAGACATAGTTACAAGGAGTGATACCATCAACTTGATGAGAATGAAACCTAGATAAGAGATAGTTCTCTCTCGATGGACTGACATATGGGACACTTCATATAGGAGCGACATAGGTTTCAGCTAATGTTTAGGAGAAGGGATCACTCATCTATGTACAATGGTTAGGGTGGGACTCTCTACTTTGGTTTCAATAGTCTTTCATTGGGTGTAAGACAATGATGGCTGAACATATGGTGATGAACACTGGAGGTAGACCTAGTAGGATGTTACCAATGTAGCACATTCTCTCAGACATACCATTATGGAATGTATAAATGTTCCCAATGGAGTGTACCTCTCGGATTGGTTTCATATATGATGGTTGAGCTCGTGGAGTGTAATCTCCTGATTTTTTGTGTTACTTTTGTATCCTATGATGAGAATATTATTGCTGGCTATCGGGGTTGGATCCTTATGATTATTAGTGTATGAGAAGAGTATATCAAGATTTCTCTTTGTATATGTATGGTCTTATGCCTATTTTGAGAAAATTGTTATTATCTTTGTGGGTTTCCCTTGTGTTTTGCCTTTTTGGTTTTAGGGTGTCCTGTTGAATATTGTTTTACTCACCACTACTATAACTTGTCCTTTTATTAGTGCTAAAAACCCACATTAACAGCGCTAGAAAAGCACTGTTAATGTCGTCGTAGATAGGGGTTCCCCTTTATCAGTGCTCCGAAAAGTGCTGATAATGGACACCCTTTATCTGCGCTTTTTTTAATTATTGATAACGGTGGAGTTTATGAGCACTTTTCAATGCACTGATAAACGGGACCCCTATCTACGATGGAAATAACAACACTTTTCTAGCGCTAATAAATGGATTCCTTTATCAGCGCTCAAGAAAGAACTGATAAAGGAACCTTACCCTACACCTGCACAACCAGCACATACACACCAACACACCTGCACAAACCAGCACCTGCACACCTGTACAAAATCACACTTTCACACCTGCACAAAATAGCACCTGCACATAATATTTTTACAAAAAATTCTATGTACATTTACCTAACATCATGAATAAAAAAACGCACTACTATATACATTTCAAACAACGTTTTACATGGATATAATTACAATTATCCAACAACATTCATAATCAATAATGTTTCATCCTTTGATATCTGTGATCCTCTTTCAAAAATTGTCGTCCACGGTATTTTTTTCTGAACAAAGCATCCGAACTCAAGGAAAAAAATTCACCAATATAAGAAAAAAAAATATTATGTTAGTAATACAATAATGACAAAAATTAAAACATAAATATGAAAGAATACATTAATATTTAAATGTGAAACTGAAATATGTAAATGATAAACTCAGATGTTTTCATTCTGATAATAATGAAAGGGAATAATGTAAAATAAATATGTTTTTAGATGATTTATCTCATTTAAAAAATAATGATTCTTTATCTAAGGAAAAACTTTACCAGTAACACCATGCTTCAGATTAAGGTGAGGTTGATTTGTACACATCAAAAATGACTAATGGATCATTTTCCAAATGTATCAAAACAATCTGAACATGTTTTCTTGGTTTGGTGTATGTCACTTGTGTTGTTTTCTAAAGATTATGTCAATTTGAAACTGATATCAGACACTTTTAGCCATACTCGTCACACCATGTGTTGGGTTGAGGTACGGTTGATTCTTAAACATCAAAAATGATTCAAGGATAGTTTTCCCAATGTATCAAAACAATCCGAACGTGTTTGCTCGGTTTTCCGTATGTCACTTGTGTTGTTTTCTAAATATAATGTCAATTTGAAACTCATATCAGACACTTTTAGCCATACCGGTCACACCGTGCATGGGATTGAGGTGTGGTTGATTTGTAAACGTCAAAAATGACTCATGGATCATTTTCCAAATGTATCAAATCAATCATAACACGTTTTCTCAGTTTTTCATATGTCACTTGTGTTGTTTTCTAAAGTTAATGTCAAATTCAAACTGATATCATTCACTTTTAGCCATACCGGTCACATTGTGCATTGGATTGAGGTGTGGTTGATTCGTACATGTCCCAGTTGAATCATGTATCATTTACATAAAGTATAAAAACAATCTAAATGTGTTTTATTAGTATTCTGCATGTCAGTAGTATTGTTTTATAATGTTAATGTCAATTTGAAACTGATATCAGACACTTTTCGCTATACTAGTCTCACCATGTGTCAGAATGAGGTTCGGTCAATTCTTACACCACAAAAATGACTCTTGGATCATTTTACTAAAGTATGAAATCAATATGAAAATGTTTAGTCAGTTTTGCATATGTCACTTGTGTTGTTTTCTAAAGTTAATGTCAAATTGAAACTGATATCAGACACTTTTAATCATACCGGTCACACAGTGCGTCGGATTGAGGTGCAGTTGATTCTTACATGTAAAAAATGACTCATAAATCATTTTACCAATATTTCAAAACAACATGAATGTGTTTTCTTAGTTCTTCATTTGTCACTTGTGTTGTTTTCTAAAGTTAATGTCAATTTCTAACTCATATTAGACACTTTTATCCATACTGGTTACACCGTGTGTCCAATTGAGGTGAGGTTGAATCGTACCCCTCATAAATGACACATGTATCGTTTTCCTAATGTATCAAAACAATCTGAACACATTTTATTGGTTTTCCGTATGTTAGTAGTGTTGTTTTATAATGTTAATGTCAATTTCAAAGTAATATCATAAACTTTTAGCCTTAACGGTCACATAGTGTGTTAGATTGAGGTGCGGTTGATTTGTAAACCTCAGAAATGACTCATGGATTTTTGTCCTAAAGTATAAAAACAATATGAACACGTTTTATTGGTTTTCCGTATGTCACATGTGTTGTTTTCTAAAGTTAATATAAATTTGAAACTGATATCAGACACTTTTATCCATACCTTTCACAATGTGCATCAGATTGAGGTACGGTCAATTATTACACCTCAAAAATGAATCATGGATTGTTTTACTAAAGTATCATAACAATCCAAATGCATTTTCTCAGTTTTACATATGTCACCTATGTTGTTTTGTAAAGTTAATGTCAATTTGAAACTGATATAAGACACTTTTAGCCATACAGGTCACACCGAGCGTCTGATTGAGGTGCGGCTGAACTGTACGCCTCAAAAATTACACATGGATCATTTTACAAATGTATCGAAACAATCAGAATGCATTTTCATAGTTTTCCATATGTCACTTGTGTTTTTTTCTAAAGTTAATCCCAATTTCAAACTGATATCAGACACTTTTAGCCATACTGGTCACACCATGCATCAGATTGAGGTGCGGTCAATTCGTTAATGTCACAAATGACTCATGGATCATTTTGCTAAAGTATGAAAACAATACAAACAGGTTTTCTCGGTTTTCTATATACCACCAGTGTTGTTTTCTAAAGTTAATGTTAATTTGAAATTGATATAAGACACTTTTAGCCATACCGGTAACACCGTGCATTGGATTGATGTGAAGTTGATTGTTAAACGTCACAAATGACTCATGGGTCATTTTTATAAAGTATAAAAACAATCTGAACACATTTTCTTGGTTTTTCGTATGTCAGTAGTGTTGTTTACTTAAAGTTAATGTCAATTTGAAACTGATATCAGACACTTTTAGCCATACCAGTCACACCATGCATCAGATTGAGGTGATGTTGATTCTTACACATCAAAAATGACTCATGGATCATTTTACTAAAGTATGAAAACAATCCAAAATTTTTTTCTCAGTTTTACGAATGTCACTTTTGTTGTTATCTAAAGTTAATGTCAATTTCAATCTGATATTAGACACTTATAGCCATACCGGTCACACCGTGCGTTAGATTGAGGTGTGCTTAATTATTACACCTCGATAATGAATCATGGATCATTATCATAAAGTATCAAAACAATCTGAATTCATTTGCTCAGTTTTCCGTATGTCAGTAGTGTGGTTTTCTAATGTTAATGTCAATTTGAAACTCATATCAGACACTTTTTTCCATACCGGTCACACCGTGCGTCCGATTGAGGTGAAGTAGATTATTACACCTCAAAAAGGTCTCATGGATCATTTTCTTAATGTATAAAAACAATCCGAACTTGTTTTCTAGGTTTTCCACATTTCACTTGTGTTGTTTTCTAAAGTTAATGCCATTTTGAAACTGATATCAGACACATTTAGCTATACCGGTCACACCATGTGTTGGATTGAGGCGTGGTTGATTCTTAAACCAAAAAAATGACTCATTTATTTCTTTCCTAAAGTATCAAAGCAATCCTAATGAATTTGATCAGTTTTCGGTATGTCACTTGTGTTTTTTTTCTAAAGTTAATGTCAATTTCAAACCGATATCTGTCACTTTTAGCCATAACGGTCACACCATGCATCGGATTGAGGTGCAGTCAATTCATACATCTCAAAATTTACTCATGGATCGTCTTCCTAAAGTATCAAAACAATCCGAATGCATTTGAATAGTTTTGCTGTATGTTATTAGTGTTGTTTTATAAAGTTAACTTCAATTTGAAAATGATATCAGACACTTTTAGCCATAACGGTCACACCGTGCATCAAATTGAGGAGCGGTCGATTCTTAAACCACACTAATGACTAATGGATAATTTTCCAAAATTATCAAAACAATATGAACAAATTTCATGGTTTTATGTGTGTCACTTTTGTTATTTTCTTAAGATAATTTCAATTTGAAACTGATATCAGAAACTTTGAGCCATACCAGTCACACCGTGTGTCAGATTGAGGCGTGGTTGATTTTTACACCTCACAAATGACTCATGGATCATTTTCATAAAGTATCAAAACAATCAAAAATTGTTTTCTTGGATTTCCGTATGTCATTGTTTTTGTTTTCTATATTTAATGTCAATTTCAAACTGATATCAGACACTTTTATCCATACTGGTCACACCATGTGTCTGATTTAGGTTCGGTCAATTCGTATACGTAAAAAATGACTCTTTAATCATTTTACTAAAGTATCAAAACAATCCGAATGCATTTTCTCGGTTTTCCGTATGTTAGTAGTGTTGTTTTCTTAAGTTTTTGTCAATTTGAAAGTGATATCAGTCACTTTGATCCATACCGGTCACACAATGCATTGTATTGAGGTTCAATTTATTTGTACACATCCAAAATGACTCATGGATCATTTTCCAAAAGTATCAAAACAATCCGAACGCATTTTCTTGGATTTCCGTAAGTTACTTTTTTTATTTTCTAAAGTTAATGTCAATTTGAAATTGATATCAGATACCTTTAGGCATACCGGTCACAACGTGGGTCGGATTGAGGTGTGGTTGATTTTTACACGTCACAAATGACTCATGGATCATTTTCCTAAATTATCAAAACAATCCGTATGCATTTTCTCAATTTTTCGTATGTTACTTGTGTTTTTTCCTAATGTTAATGTTAATTTCAAACTGATATCAGACACTTTTAGCCATAACGGTTACACCATGTGTCGAATTGAGGTGTGGTCGATTCGTACACATCACAAATGACTCATGGATCATTTTCCTAAAGTATAAAAACAATCTGAATGCGTTTACTTGGTTTTCCATATGTCAGTAGTTCATAATAGTTTATCATTAATTTATTCTTTACTAGAAACTAAAATCATTTCTAAAACCATTTTTCATAATCTATGGATATAAAACATAAGAAAGGGTGATCATATATGATCAATAAGTTTAAACAAGGGAGATATCAATGATCATATCAAGATATCATAAGTAGTAGGAATTCACCTTCACTGTCCTATTTGTTTACATTCTTCAATCAGGTACGCTGCCCATTCGTTTCTAAACACATCTATTTCATCTTGTGAATAGTATTTTTTACGGCATTCATATTAGTACTGAAAAAATATAAATACATCACATATTAATAAATATTTTAAATGAACTAGTAATTATTTTCAAAAATACCTCTTTATGGATGCTAGTTTGTTCATGAAATATGATCTATTTCATAAATTTACAAACACAATAACTGAAGTATTTTCTGTTTGTTTGTTTCAGACACTACAGAAACATTGAGAAAAATAAGTAATCAATTTTGATATGTATTTGGATAGTGCAATATAATTATATATACCCTGATACTTATCCATTTTAGATCTCGTGTGCTGGGTCATCCTTAGACCCTTGATTCATTCCATCCTTTAGACGATATTCATACACTGACCTATCATAACATAATCCTCATTAAAAGATAATATAAATTATATAACTAGATATTTAGTTCTAAAATGTTGGATCTAGTGTATTACAAATTGAAAATCACCATCAGGTGTGGTTGGTTTGTTGGATATCCATGCTGTGATCCAGAAAATAAATCTTTGGAGTATCCAAATTGACTGTAATGAGCATCCAATGCTGCCTAAGAACACAAAAAGTAATAAGTAATGATAGAAATGAAAATATAATTGATATGATTAAAATATAGATTTTTACCCCTGCAACGTTGGTATTAAAAATATCCTGTCAGTTGTAATTTTTCATTGGAACGTTCTGATTAGGTTTGACATTAATTTAGCATGAAAATCGAAATCTAATTCCTTTTTTTGTGTAGACATGTTGTGAGGGCTAACGAGTCCAACGTTGTATTCACAGGAAAATCCCCTCAATTTTTTTTCATATATACTCCTGTGAAAGATATGAAATGTATTTTGCCATAATTATCATAGTATATCAGCTTCTGTAAAATCAAATCCTGAAAGCATACATCATGTATACATTTATAACATAGGATCCTAGCCAGTCGTATGTGATGATTTCACCTATAGCGTCTGCACTAACAATATATAATGTTTCCTCTCTGCACATATATTTTTCAAAAACAATTGTGTGATTATTTCCCCATTTCATTTTCGTATTCACATGATCTTGGAATGATATTAAATGTGGATATTGAACGGTAGGGGTGAAGGTGCCCTCAGTAGATCGTTGTTATCAGATGGTTGATTCTTTTGAGCTTTTATTTCGGTTTATCTCCTTCCATTTGTCCTTATATAATATCATTCATCAGTTCAACCCTTTTCTAATTAAATGTTAAATGTTCTTCTTGAAAAATTAATTGGAAATGAATACCTCCGGTTCGAAAAGTTTTTTTGCAGTATTTGACGGCCATGCAACGAATGTTCCAACATCTTATTCCACCCTATGAATGTCATCATCATCATTTGTCATGGGTTGCTCGCCACTCATCTCATGAGCTATGTTAATCAACACTTTTACATGACTGGCTGGAAGTGGTCCGGAGTTTAGCGTGTCATTCTACATATTGAACACTGTATCTCTCGCTGCAAGGCGATGGGTGGGATTTGAAAGATATAAATCATAGAAATTTTCACCCTGTAAAATATAATTACAATAAAGGTATCAGTGTCTATGTGATTCACATTTCACAAAAAAATATATTAGAACATTGATTACCTCGGTTAAGTCAGGTCTTTGAGGTGAATGGCTCGCCTCATAACTGGTGGGGTATGGGGAAGGTTGTTATTGAGTTGTTTCTTCTCTTTTCCTCTCCCCCATCAACGTTTCTATCAACTCTCCATGACTTTGGAATTTTTCTCCAAGGGTAGATAGTCTATCTCTCATAATTTTCATTTCTTTAGTTTATCGCTCATCTTGTTTTTTTTTCTGAAAATATGTCCGGGGTTTCACGCCAAAAACTCGCACCTCTAACACGGCTATAATGTTTTGGGTATTTCAAGTCCATTGAATGCATGTCTGCATCTAGTGGGGGTGCTGTTGATTCATGTGACTTTGTGAAATAGAAAATATGGAAAAATAAGTATTCATCGTGATGTAATAGTTATTTAAATAAAAACAAATTTATATTATTTCATACTTATAAATGTTTCCCACACTTTATGTGTGTTTTCATCTACCAGTTTCCCCTCTTTATTAACACAAGCCTCCTTCTAATGCACATGGCAGGGAATGGAAGTGGCTTGGGAACTTGATTCATCAATCTATATATAAACAGAGAAACATGGTTACAATGTTGTTTTATGTCACATAAAAGTATTACAGTACTTTTAAAATACGTACTAATTGTTTTTAAATTGAAGCGTAACCCAGCCTTGCGTTACGGTAGGGGTACACTGGTTTTGCTTCCCGTTCATTATTTTCTACACTCAGTTGTTGTTTCATAAATAAAAAAATGACAATCCAAGTGATGAATACATGCCACATTGAAAAACGTGTTAACAAACACAATGTACCAGAAAAGTCTGCTCCGCACGATGGTTGAAAAATGAATCCCACGCTCCTTGGGATATCAAGTGTGCATAAATATGAGGTGGTCGCGACTTGATTTTCCCTTCATCATCTTTTAGATGAAAATTCGTTAAAATGGTGTGAAAGCCTCTTGGAACCCTTCCTCTTAGTCTTAAAACATATTCTTTATGCGAGACATCTACTATAAATGCACTCTGAAAGAGATGATAAAGAGTTTGTCAATATTCCAGTATTTTTGTAGTTTTTTTTGATCAATTAAATAAATGATATCGTAATGTTACCATAATCTCTTCCCACATTAATGTTTTCAGTCCATTGACAACATGGTGCCACGACTCTATATCAATCAGCACGCGTTGCCGAGTGGCGAATCCAATGTAGATACTAAACATGTCTTTGTTGGGGTTTACATGTTGGCCTCGCTTATTCCATCCCACCTTATATTTGATCCCTTTTGCTTTTTTCCTTAAGGATTTTGGCTAAAATAATCAAACTATGGTGCACTTATTTTTTTGTGTCGTCAGGGTTTCACTGCCTACCATTTCCTTGGTTTATGCATCATCATTATATTCCTCTGAAGCACTAGCATCAGCACTGGGACAAGCAACAATAGGTTGAGAAACCTGTTGTACCTCAGTAGTGGGACCAACAACAATAGGTTGAGAAACCTGTTGTACCTCAACAGTGGGACCAACTGCAATAGGATGAGAGACCTGTTGTATCTCAGTTGTGGGACCAGCTGCAACATGTTGAGAAACCTGTTGTGTCTCATGATTGGGTGTATCAGCAGGTGCAGAAGTCATTATCTGCTGAAGTGGTTTATCATTTAATTTAGATCACATAATATCAGCAGTGAACATATAATTACATAATTTAACACAATCTATATTACAATTAAAAAATAACCTCATTATTGTACTCTCTTTTTTTAAAAGGCTGAAGGGATTTTACCCCTATATCAACTATCCATATCCCTTCATTGTGGTATCCTCTGACATACAAAACATCGTCTACATTGGGACCACTGCGAAGTGATTGTGAAGTAAAAATGAAAGGGTCATCCTTCATTGAATTTTCATCTGACCCTTTAGTTGTTTGGGTCGATAACAGAACAATTGACCAGTTTCGGTTTGTGGGATTTGGAACATAAAATACTTGCACTGCCTATGACACCATTATAAATGGTTCGTCTTTCTCCCATACCTTACTAAAATCAACATTCATGAATCCCAAATAATTTATTTTAACAGCACTACAGTTATCAACCCACTTTCATTGAAGAATCGAAACGTGGAATTCTGTATAATCTAACTCCCATATTTTTTGATGATTCCAAAGTATGACATATTCAAATAAATTGGATTTCTGTTCTTATCACCGGAAACATGCATCACTTTGGCCACAAGTGAAACCCCACTATTATGCATTGTATTGTCTTCATCATGTTCATTAGTATAAAATGTATAACCATTAAATACATAATGATTGTAAGATAATACATACACACATGGTCCTCCAGCGAGCCATCGAAGTCAGTCGGAAATTGACTCTGGATTTTCATCTAACATCTTAAAAATATGGTCCTAAAACCATCCTATAAACTATCTATTATGTGTATCTGATATCCATTTTTCTGCCCTAGATGGATTTTAATGCCTAATAATTTCTTTGTAGGTTTCAACGTATGGGTCAACGTCGAAATTGTTATGCAAAACATAATGGTGGGCCTGCACCCGATTTGTAATATTGATTGTGACAACATGTCTTCCAGATATTCTTTCACCCTCAAGCCGCCTAGTGTGATGGGATTTTGGTAGGACAATTCTTTCCACAGCAGACAGGTATTTGGTACAAAATTAAATGGATTCCTAAAAAATATATTGCTCCACAATATGACCCTCTGGCCAACTTCGATTTTTGACATACCCTTTCAAAATCCTCATATACTATTCAATGGGTTATATCAATCTGTAATGTATAGGACCACATAGTAGAATCTCTCTCATCAAGTGGACAATCAAATGAACCATTATATCAACAAATGAAGGCGGGAAGAACATTTCTAATTCACATAATATGAAGGCAATTTCTCTTTCCATAGTTTGCAATTTCTCTAGGTCTATAACATTGCTGCATATAGCTTAGAAGAAGAAACCCAGTTTCATTAATGTATGGTGGAAATTCTTGGAAAAAATGCAATATAAATCAATAGGAATGAGATATTTCATCAAAACCTAGCTTTCATGTGATTTCAGAACTTTAAACATCAAATCGCTCATTGACACGAGGTTCCTGATATTTGACGAATACCCCTATAGAACCGTTACATCATTAAAGAAGTTGCATAACTGACATATCTCGTTCCTGAAAAGAATGTAAGCAGCAGGAGGATGAAATATAATTTTTTCACTCTTCACTAGTGCCAACTCTTCTCATATTCTCATCTTAACCTTGTCCAACCTAGCTTTAATTCCATATTTTGTTTTTCCAGGTGTATTTATCAATGTGTCGGTGACACAATCAAATACATTATTTTTTTACATGCATGACATTAAAAAATGTTTGACATACAGAAAATTCTAGTATGGTAATTTAAAAAAACCAGATCTCTTTTTCCAAACAATTTTTGTAAGGTTTTTTGAAGCCGATGTACCAAATGTAGTGTCCACATTTTTAACTTTGTCAAACTATTGATCGCCTGTTAGTGGAGAAAGTGTTGTACATTATTCTGAACTTCCATCGAATGATGTCATCCAAGATCGATACTTATGTCGTCATGGTAAAAATTTGTGATGTCCTAGAAACATGGGTTTCGATTGATGTTTCAACCTAATTGATTGTGTACCATGTTCGAAAACGGGACACCCTTGAGTTCCTTTAATGCTATATCCTGAAAAATTTCCATAAGCAGGGAAGTCATTTATTATCCCATACAACTGGCTCTCAAATTGAAATCTTTTTTTTTGTAAGAATCTATACAATGTAATACCTGAATCCCACAATAATTTCAAATCTTCGATCAATGGAACTAAATAAACATCAATATAATTACCCGGTTGTTTTGGTCCTTATATAAGCATAGATAACATGATGTATTTTCGTTTCAGGCATAACCATAGTGATATGTTATAATTTACCAACATAACAGGCCATGTACAATGACTCTTTCTTTGAAAACCAAAAGGATTCACTCCATCTATAGATAACGCAAGACAAAGGTTTCTCGACTCATTTCCAAATTTAGGATACTCATAATCAATTCTCTTCCACTATGGATATTCTGTCGGGTGACGTATTATCCCATCTTTAATTCTTGTATCTGCATGCCATGTCAATTGTCTTGTTGTCTCCTCACTTCCATATAGGCGCCTAAACATTGTAATAATTGGAAAGTACCATAAAACTTTAGTATGTCTGGATTCATCTTTCTTGTATCGAGAAGCACCGCACTTTGGGAATTCATTATGTGATTTGTGGTCCTTACGAAACAGTATACAGTCATTCGGGCAGGCGTGTATTCTTTCAGAGATCACACCCATCGAGTGTAGCATTCATTTGGCGTCGTATGTTCGGCTCGGGAGATCATTATCTTCTGGGAGCATGTCATTCAAGGGAGCAAGTAGATCCATAAAACCTTTTTCACTCTACCTGTTGTCTGTTTTCAATTTATACAGCTTCAGTACGGATAACAGTGCTGTATATTTAGTGCAACCAGTATACAATGGCGTATTTTCACAAATTTTTAACTTCTCAAACAATTTTGGGAAATCACGAAGTTCATCATTGATGGTCCTTGTCATTTACTCAATACGATCTTCATCATCATTCACATATGTAACCACATCCTCCATATGGTCATCTTCATTGTTAATAATTTTAATCATATCAGATGATCCTTTAAATGCAATGTTATCCCAGCCACTACCTAAATTCGTTGTATCCCGGTGTTTATTCCAACATATATAACTCTGATCTATTCCGTGACAGATCAAGTGTTCTTCCAACTCTTCTGGACTAATTTGTTTTGAATAACAATAGTGTAAACATGGACAAAGGATTTGATAAGCGTCATATGCATGATCTTTTGCAAACTTGATAAACTCTTTCACACCTTCTTCATACTCTATTGTTAACTGATTGACATTCATACATTCTTTATTTATATTCATCCTATTTGAAATCCAAAGTATGGGTATATAGGTTAAGGGAGAAGGAATATGAGTACAATTTAGATATAAAAGTACATACTTCAAAAATGGTGGGGGTGTGTTCATTAATATAAAATCTTTGCTTGTTCTTGGGATTTATCCATTCTCTTCCTATCTTCGATACCCTATGATGAGGGGTGGTTCTTGGTAGTTTTTTATAGTGCGTTAGTGAGTTATTCCCTCATACTTCATCAATTACTATTATCCTTTATTTCCCTATGATTTGGGATGATTTTAACTTGGATTTGTGTGATTCATTCACTATATCATCTTCAAATCAATTAAAATTATGTATATTTTGTTTGTATTGGCTATAGGTTATCCTCATATGATGAACGCACCATGTTTTGTGTGGATTAGGTGGTTTTGTGTTTCCCAGTGTGTTTTTAAAAGATTATTCCTAATTATATTAAGGTGAATAATTAATTATAAGTTTCTATAATTAATTATTTGGGAATTGTGCCTTGATATTGGGTCTCAATCATTGGTACACGATTAGATATGGCATGTATTGTCTTTGATGAGGATTAGTTGATATTGGTGAGGGGGTTACTTTATTTTTTGAGGTAGGTGGACCCTATAATACAAAACCATGTTCCAATTTATTCATGATTGTGCATTCATGCATGGGTATATGTGTTACAGAGAAAGGGATAGAAATCAAGAGAAACCTAGTTAAATAAATAGGGTGTTTTTGATCCACCAAGAGATAGTGTGAGAAATCTATTGAATGTTTGTGATTTTGTGATCATCTAGAGATTAATTCTGCATCGAGGTGAGGTTTCTTGTTGTGTTTATGAGATGATCGGGTTTGGTATGAGATTTTTATAGCTTAGATCAGTTTTCTAAGGCTATTTGAGTAGTTATTAGAGTCTTAGGCCTAAAGAAGATGCATAATATAGTTTTATATATCACGTATGATGGGGAAAACCTTGTTAAGGATATATAAGAGTCATGGTGTGTGTGATGAGTAGGATATTCCATAAAGGCATTGTTTAAGTTTTACAAAGAGTATTTCCTCCTTATAAATGGATTAAGAGATCTCTATGGGGAGATATGATATGGTACCTAGGTGAGGGTCATGGTAATAGTCTGGATGACTTAGCATAGGGTATCCAGGGCTCTTAGTGTAAGTTTATTAGGATGTTCATTATTTATTTTTAATGAGTTTTAATGTAGGAATTAGAAGATGATATAGACTAGACTATAGATTCCTAGATCTAGTATAGCATGTGGGTTGTGACATTACCATGTAAAGATGGGTGTGTGTTGGTATCAATGATTAGATATGGGTTAGGATTGTAGAACTTAGTAGGTTCCCTTATAGGCGGAATTAGAATGTTGATAGGTTGGGAATAATTTTCATGTATAACCAAGATGGTTTCATGGAGATTATTATGCAAGGATAAATAGATGGTGACTTTTATCATTTATGGTAAGACCGACTATGATATTGGGACTTCATATGACATTTATCTATTTAAAGTATGATCATCCATGGGGCCCACCTATTGATGATGTGGTTTAGCTAGAATGAGAGGATGACTATCGAGATATCATCCTTCGATTACTATTTGTATGTTTTGTGGCATGAGACAAGATGGATGGCCCTTATATAAGTGATAAGGTGTTGGTAGGACCCTATTTTGAGTGATAAGGCATTGGTCAAAGAGGATTTGTGTGTTACTTCCATGGGATCCACCTATTGATGGTGAATTTTGACTTGTGATAGAGGTTAGATATTGTGATTCCCTCCTTAGATCATTTTTTGTATGATAATATGATGTGAGATATAGAAATGGATATCACTTTGTATTGGTTTGGAGTAGTTTTTTGAGAGGTTGTCTATAGAGATTCTCTCCTCAAATTGTTTTTTATGTGATGTTATGGTGAGACCCTCTGTAAGCGAGAGGGGAGCAGCTACTATATTGTTGAATTAGAGGATATGTGAATCACACCCAATGTGAGAGGTTAGTGGCACTATTATTTTATAAGAAAGGATGTGATATTTAAATTGGTATATGACCCAACCTAGATAATAGTTTACAATATAGTGTACAATATAGAACATACTAAACATATGTCTCATACCGTTGGAATGACTCACTTGATGACATGAATTCACCAACACAGACGGTTCAAACCCTACCTGGCCTAACTATGGGGTAGTATCGAAAATCAGAAAATGATCCATACTAAGGGTCACTAGACAGAGTGAAATCCTATTCTAGAGTAACAATCTTTAACAAAAAAAATACTCTCTCTATTCAGGTTTCTATCACAAGTCTATAGTGGGGAGAGCTAATCAAGATAAAACAAGTAACCAACCAAATATACATGTGTCACACACAAGAATCATGGAAACTCATAATTAATCTCAATATTGGAAATAAATTAAAACATAATTAATTCATGAAAATTCAATTTTACTCACCTTAAGGAGGAGGACCCGGTGGCGGAGGAGGAGGAGGCATCGACACTGGAGGCAACAGAGGCAGCGGAGGTAGCGTAGAGGCAGCAGAGGGAACACAGAGGTAGCGGAGGTAGTGGAGTAGGCGGAGGAGGAGGAGGAGGAGGAGGTGGAGGAGGAGGTGCAGGTGGAAGAGGATGAGGAGGTCGTGGTAGAGAAGGAGGTGGAGGAGGAGCCGTGGTGGAGGTGGAGGAGGAGGAGGAGCCATAGTGGAGGAGGAGGAGGACGAGGAGCCATGAAAGAGGAGGAGGAGGAGAAGTAGGCGTCTGAGGAGGAGGAGGCAGCGGTCACGGTGAAGGAGGAGGATAAGGAGGCAGTGGGGGAGAGGAGGTAGCGGCGGAGAGGAGGTAGTGGCAGAGAGGAGGCAGCGACATAGGGTAGGGCTTCCGTGAAAGCTTGACAGGGTGTAGGGAGGAGGAGGATTACCCAGTGGATTTTATAAATCCCACATGGACCTTTATCAGCGCAAGTAAAAAGCACCGATAAAGGGGGTATTTATCAGTGCTTTTTAGCACTGATAAAGTCAAACTTTATTATCTCTAATAAATGCGCTGATAAATGTATAAATTTAAAGTTTTTTTTTTATATTTTTGTATATTTATTTCAAATGATATTTATGATAAATATATATATATATATTTATTAATAATTAAAACTATAAATAAATATATCTTAATTTATACTTATATAATTATTTGAAAGGTATATTTATATATATATCATCGAAAATATAATAAAATATATATTTATTTTTTAAATATAATGTAATTTTAATTATAAGTGTACATCTTTTATAACATATATATTATATGGGTAACATAATGAATTATAAATCAATAACACATCAACGTGATATGTAATTATAATCTATAAATGAACATTATTCATGCACATATATATATACACATGATATATTCATTGACCCCAATTCATTGGAAAACACATATATATTCAATAATTTTAATAATACATATATATTAAAAAGTATTATATATTTATAAATAAAACAGATACATTAAATATAAACAAATATATTAAATATAATTAATTAATAAATATAATAAATATAATGAATTAATAAATATAATAAATCTTATAAATCTAATAAATATATTTATTATTAATCTTATAATTATTTAATTATATGTATATATAGAGTTATAACATGTGTTCTGGCCCACATCACCCTTTAATAATTTACATTTATTTTTCACTATAATGGTGTTGTCCTTAGTGGTTTGCACGCATGGTTAACATAGTGTTTTACCTTTCATCTTTAGTGTGTGTGCGTAAAGGTACATAAACAATGTATCCCATGTTAGCGATATGCCTACTCAGGGCTAGTTACTATCCCCAGGCCTATTAGAGGGGGGCTTGGGGATGTCAGGACACGGACCCCTCTGGAATGGTTCGTGACAGTGATCACGATTTTGTTATAGATAGTCACTACCAGTCACTGCTGTTGAAGGATCTATCAGTCACTGATGTAAAAGAACCCGCACTAGCGCCACTGTTGGAGGGGCCACTAACCCAATAAAACCTCTTGAAAGAAGATCCTCATAGATAATGATTAAGATAAAATAAAAATAAAATAAAATTTAAATAATATATGAAATATAATAATGAAAATAATAATAAATAGATTAATCATAAAATGAATTTTAAAAACAATAAATAATTATAAAATAATTATCATCATAATAAAAAATTTATATGAATATAATATTTATAAAATTAAAAATAATGATTTATATATTTATAAAAAATAATTAGTTCAATATTTATAAGTTCAATATTAACTATACCTATAAAAATGATCTTTAAAATTTATAATAATAATGATGATATTAATTACTATTATAATTATAAAAGTGTTATTTATATATTTTTATTAAGAATAAAAATTTTGTAATAATACCCATTTAAATGTGCTTCACCAAGAACTAATTTAGATAAGATACATTAACCAACTAATGGTTGTGTTTTGTAAGAAGTCTCTTCTCAAGCCACATGCCTGTGAATAAAAATCCAAGAATGTGACACATGTTTAGGGGATGTGAACACTAAAATAGTCCAAAATATAGTGAAAATGACAAAGTAGATAATGAGGTAGGATTAAATAGGGAGGTGGAAGAAGAAAAAAACAAACATGGATTCAACATTGCACATTCTTGATTTTTTTAGCAGGATTACAGAGAGCTGGAGACTGAGATAATGGAAGTATTCATGAAAGATTCATAGGGAAATTTATATATCCTTTATTTTCAATTCAAAACATATTTTGTAATTGAATTATATATTCTAAAATATTTTCAATGATTCTTAGGTTATTTTAATTTCTTGGGGGTTTGGAAGAACTAGTTTATTTAGAATCACTTCTTTTTTTAATTATTTCTAATGAATTAGACTCGATCAGTTAGATTGATACTGAAAGATTATAAAATTATTTCATGAAACATGTTTTAAATATCCAAACACCATGATCAATAGTAGATATTGTTCATGAAATATTTTATTCAGCTCTAAATTTATAAAAATGGAATATTTTGGTAATATTTTTTCAAATGTCATTTCTTCAAATTCCAATTATTTCTGATGTTTCCTAGAGTGGTGAAAAATAAAAATCATCATACTGTGTGTTCTATATTCAAGTAAGGGAGACTAATCCAACCATTTTACAATGTTTCAAAACCATATTAAATTTATTTGAAGAATAAAATCATTTAACATAATTTGTTTGAATTCCACATGCATCTATATCGATCGTTTTTCCTAAACAACTTTTTTTACCATTTCTCATATTCTTTGTTTCAAATTGATTCAGTTGTATAATCTACATAGAATAGTTCTATAAAAAACATTTCTTCATCATCATTTAAATTTAGTTAAAATAATTTAAGAGATTGAAAAAAAAACATCCACGGTTTATAGTGGGGTTGTTTTGAAAATTTCGTACACACAACCTTCCTTGTGTGTTCTAACCTATGAACTATAATACAATAGTTGATATATTGAATAATAAATTATACTAGTCATTTAATAAGAATGTTCATTTCATGTTTGTGGTTTTTTTAGGGAAGGGTTCCTATGACCACAATGGATTTGTGTTAGTAAATTTTGAGAAACATTTGAAATCCATTGATGTGGAATCATTAATTATGTTCATGGTTCCTTCTTTTCAAAATGATCATAATTATATGATCATTGGAAATTTGATTGATCAAATTGAGGTTAAATTTGAAAATGAGAAATTGAATGAAAAAACTATTGATTGAGATTTTATAAAATTAGGAATATTGAACTGAAAAAATAAATTGGGGATATGATGGAAGAGAAAAAAAATTAAAAATTAATTATTTGGATTATTTTAAAACTATTTGAAAATGTGTTATTTCTAATTTTGAATGTGTGAAAAGAATAATCATTGAAATTAGTTCTAAAAAAGATGATGAGGGAATGTTTTCTGAATAATGGAAAGACAATGAAATTGAACTTCCATGTTCTCACATTAATATTATTTCTGAAACATTATTTACAAAAATGGGAAAAGTGTCATCATATATGTGGAAAATGTTTTAATTTTAAAACTATGGATTAAGAATTAATTAAAGATTAACTGATCAATTATCCACATGAAATAGAATAGTAACAAAAAATAGAAATCATTTTAGATACTGAACTTATTGAATGTGAAATTCAAGGAGAAAATGAAAAATCATTAAATGATTAAATTAGAAATAATTTTTTAGAATTAGAAGATTATAATTTTTTATTTTATGATGAGTAACTTTGGAAGAGAATTATAATATAGTTAATCCTGGCATTATTTATAAAACAAATTACTCTCAATTTCATTACTAATACTTCCTCAATTGAGATGGGTGTTGAATATAATTGTGATAATGAGTTTATTGGTAGATGAACCCTTTTTGAGTGTTTATTTGGAAACAACACAAGCTTCTCTAGAAAACCATCTTACTGAATATATAATACAAAACACTTCTCCAAGAAACCCAAATTTTTTTTTATAATGATTATGAATGAGTTAGCGTTTTTTTAATAATATTTCACACCTTTATATTCTTTTAGTTCAAGTCTACCCCATTATGAAAATTTGAAAATTGTTAAATCCAAGTTCTTTCCCGAAGTGGGATGCTCACTTGCTAAGAGAGATCATAGTGATTAATTTTTTTATGAGCTAAAAATATTCTTATCACAGTTAGTGGTAGTCAATTTTTTTACACCTAAACCTAATCTTCCCAAAACTACAGAAAATGTGGATTTTGGTGAAGATTAATATGTTCTACTAAAAGTTATATCTGTTCAGTCACTAAATGGTGAAAGATGTTTTCTAGGGAAGTTTAATCTAATAAGAGAGTTAAGAGTTTATTTTGAACACTAGGTTCGCAATAATTACATTTTTTTTGTCAGAAATAACTGGGAAAAGCATATGTGGTGGTTCATAGATGAGAAATAAAATCCACCTACTGAATATGGTTATTTTCTATGAAACAATAAATAAATAATTGAAATTAAATTATTTATCGGTGTCAATCGATGACCTTTTTGAATAATGTATTATTGTTACTATTTTGTTCTCTTTTCTTACATGATTTATTCTTTTGGTCTACATGTTCATTTTTTTCTTAAGGATGGTTGCTGTCGAGTTGTTTTAAAGATGAATAAACTTCCCATAAATTCACAGTTCACAAGATACTTCTGGAAAGAGACTAACCCAAATGAAAGAGCTTCATTAATTTGGGGATCTTTCGTTTATTTCTATATTCTGTGGCTCTTTTTTAATCACTACTTTACCGCATGTTCTTGTTTGCTAAAAATTGTACAATAATAATTTTTAATTCATTCACTACATTTAAATTAAGTTTAGGGGAGTCAAAACATTGTATGTATATCTTTCAATGTATTATATTATCTATGTTGGGTGCTTCGTATTCACCTTTTCGGTTCTAGTAAAATTCTAATTGACACATATTTAATAAATTACTAACACCATTTTCACTGTATTTAATGTTTTACATGATACTATTTGAATATAGTTGAAAAATTATTATCATTGTTCCTCAATGAGAATTCATATGAATTTATCATAAAACAATTATAGTGGAAAACATTTTTCCACATCACTGTGACCCTTGAACATATCATTAAAATATTATGATTGAAAATTTGTTTTGATTTCTAAAAGTAAAATTGTTTTTCTACATTTTTGAATATAACATTATAGAAAAAGTAGGGTAGTTTTTGTGGGGTAGAGGGTATTTATATGGGATAATCATTGATTTAACATAATCCATTAAATCCCTTTATTTTTTTTCAAAACTAGTTATTTTTCTATTTTGTTTTTTTTATTCAGTATTTCAAATTCTTTCTTAATTTTGAAATCTATAAATGCACTTAAAAAATGTTGATTCTTACTTACCTCATGAGTTTAATTAAGTATATTAATTCCTTCCACTTTATATAATATTCTCACTGTATAATTTTTTAAATAATGTTGGAAAATTATCGTTGATTTGGATCCTTTTTATAGAATTAAACTTATAAGACTTGTATTTACTAGAGCCGTGAAATGAAAAGTCTAATCTTGATTGAGTGTTTTCCTTTATTCCTTTATTCTTTTGTATTTAAGCTAAAACTATTGGATGGAAAATTTATTCATTCATATAATTATTTAACGAAATTATCCTTTCAGTTGTGTATAAATTATCTTAGTGATAATTATTTGTGCCCGCTCACCTGAAGGTAAAGATATGTTTTGAAGTCTTTTGTAAATTAATGATTTTGTTTGTTTAACTGAATTTAAATTTTTGTCAACGATAATAATTTTGGTAAAAAATAAATAAATCTTGCTGTAAACCCACTATTTTAAGAGGGAAGACAATCAATTTTATAAAAATGATTTATGGGAAATGATATTTTTATATTAGTAAAATCTTTGTGGCATTACATTTTTTAAATTTTGAGATTTATTATTTCACACTAAAAAAAATTAGTAACTAATTGATTATAATTATTACTTATGTGTGGAGAAATTATTTGTGGCTTTTAAATCATTTGGTTTTGCATATCTTTTATTTATGTTTTTGACCATTTAATTAATTAATCAGTTAATTTTTTATAATCAATTACACTTTTTTAATTTTATAGATTAATTTCTTAAATTATCATTTTTATGATTAATTTTGCATTTTTATATTTTAAAATCATTATGTTAGTCTAACTTATGATTCTCAATATTATTTACTAATTACGTTTTAAATTTTAGTTATTCTGATCTATAAAAATTTACTTTTATGTTTGTTATTTATTAATTAAAGATATCATCATTATAATTTCATTTAGTTAATCAGGCATTTATTTAACTATATGTCTCTTATTTATGTCCTTTAATATATTTAAATATGATTTTTTAATTATTAAAATTAAAATAGGTTAAATTATAAATTTAACTCTTGTATTTTATTTTTTTTATTTTAACTAATACATTGTGTTTTTTATTTAATTAATTAATTGCCTATAATTTTAATATTAGCTTTAGTTGAAGCTTAGTTTTTAATTGTCTATAAATATTTTTTCAATTTAGATTATTTAATAATAGTTTTATATTTTTATTAATTCCAATCATAATGTCATTTATAATTATTTAATTATTTGTATTTGTAGGTTGTTTGATTTTTAATTTCTATAATGTTTTAATGTTTTAATATTTTTATTATGTTTAAATTTTATTTTTATATGCATCTGATGATTCACTATCAGAATACTCACCATCAAGAAACCTCTACTGTGTCATTGATGATACCACTCCCAGATCTATTAAACAATCAAATCTGACTAAATGGTGTGTAAGAGATTGAGCCCACGATCTTGCTGAACCCGCTCCTACATCATTGGAGGGGTGTGAGAACAACCGTGCACTAACCACAGTTCTGCAATAGATAGCAGCCGTCGGTCACCGTTTTTGGGTGAGAAGCTGGTTGCAACTATTAAAAGAGTAGAAGAGCCAAAGACACCCTATGGGTAAAAGAAACCCACATATGAGTGTTAAGAAAAAAATTTAAATAATATAAGATTTTTAATAATAGAAATAATAATAAATTAATTAATCCTAAAAATAATTTTAAATTTAATATATAATTATATGCTAATAATCATTACAATTTAATATTATTATAAACATAATAATTATAATGATATAATTCATGATTTAAATATTTATAAACTAATAATTATTTTAATATTTATATGTTTAATAAAAATTATACGTATACAAATATTTTTTATTATTTGTAATAATAATAATGATAATAATTACTTTTGAAATTATTAAAGTTATATTTATATATTATTATTAATAATAATTTGTTATTTATAACCGATTTTAATGTGAAGACCCTAGTTACAATATAATCCTGATACATTAACCAACTACCAGTCTCATTCTGTTCGATATCATTTGTCATGTCACGTTTAGGTGAATCATATTCTAAGAAAACAAGACATGTTCAGGGGATGTGAGCACCGAACTAAGTCGGCATAAAACATAGGTGACAAACTAAAGAAGATGCAAGTATTAAATTAAGAGGAATACGATAGAAGACATGAAATTATTGGGATTCTACCTGACACATTCTAGATTTCAGGAGCAGGATGGAGACCAAGAAATAAGAGATTAAGATAGCAAAACTATTTATGAATGATTCAAATGAAAATTTCTTTTTCATTCGTTCGAAATTATCATTATTATTTGTAATTAAATTATTTCTCCTACATGATTTTACAATTAATCATGGGTAATTTTATTTTCATGGGGGTTTAGAACAACTAGGTTATTCATCATCTCTTGTTTGTATACTTTTTTATAATGAACCAGAATCAATCAATATGATCATTATTAAACTTATTTAAAATTGTTTCACACCTCTTTTCTCAACTTCAAAACTCCATAATCAATAATTGAGGATGAACTTGGGTGATTTTCATCATCATAAAATTTCAAAATAATGAAATATTTTAGTGGTATTTATTCTAATATCATTTCTTAAAATTCTATTGTTTTTATATATATTAGGGTGAATAAATCCCTGAATCATATTGTTTTGTGTTTGATATAATGTATATGGATGATAAACAAACCATTTTACCAGGATGTGAAATAAATTAATATTTTTGTGAAGAAGGAACACATTTTACTGATTTGTTTTAAAGTACACATGCATCTGTTTTGATCAATTTTCATCAACCTTATTTTTTCTGTTTTTTTATCATTTTTCTAACCAATTTCAATTATATTTTGTAACACCACAAGATTTTATAGTATATTATATCTGTAAAGTAATTCAATAACTTGTACAACACACAATACTGAGTTCTAACACACCATGACTTACCAAACAAGCCGTTCAAAAGCGGTTATGAATAGTATTAACTGAATATTGAACTTTATATAATCCTTATAATTTTAGAATCCATATTATTAGTTTCTTAGACAAAATTTAAGAACAAATTCATTTTTTTCGGATAAAATAAGTATTTAAAAAAAATGCAATTTTACCGCCTTTTAATAGGGATTCCTTTTTAAATCCAATATTTGAAACATTTATATATTCAATTTAACAAAAGAAACATATTCTTTATAATTGGGACATAATAATTTAGTTTCAATAAAGTTTTGGTGTTTTTCTGATAACTTTCAAATTTGGGTGAATAGTGAAAAACAATATTTTAACCAAAAACAACTTTTTAAATAAAAATAATTTATATTGTTAAACTATAAACTTTAATGGTTTAGAAGTATAAATAGATTATATTTTTACCATTTAATTCAATGATGGTCATTAGAAGTAACTTCACTTTGAAACTGGACATAAATAATTGTCAAGCGTTTTGTTGTTATTATTTCATAAAAATACGCCTTTTGGTTTTGACAGTTGGAATTCATTTTAAATTAATAAATGGAACATATATGTTTGGAATTTGGTAAAATAGACTTCATTATTGAATTCGGAATATCAAAATTTTCTTAGCGTAAAATTTTGGTATTTTTCTGAGAACTTTTAATTTTTTATGAATAGTGAAAAACATCGAGTTATAGTTTAAAACCAAATTTTTATTTAAATTTATATTTATTTTATTTATATTTATTTTATGTCAAAAAATTTACATACTACCTATATAAGTTCAATGCAATTTATTGGAGTCAGTTTATAATAATTTTAGATATATAAAAATTGTATTGAACTTTTCACCGTCTTTTACCCACCTATTAAGAGAATTTGCAAATTCACATAAAACATAATTTTACAGCTTCTGTGAGTGGAATTTCAAAAATACATGAGACACCATTATTATCAAGGAGTAAAAAGTTGTTCAATAATATAAAAATAATTTTTGGTAAATAGTAACTTTTGACTTTTATTTTACGCAGTTAAATGTAAATAGGGAAATTCAAGCTAAAAAGTATATTATAATAATAAAAAATTACCTTAACACTTGTCCTAAACTTATTGGACGAGTCAGGGACGACCATGGGCATCGTTGGGTCGATTATGGGACCCCATGGGGCCACTTGAAAGTGATAACGACTGTTTAGATTAATTAATTTAATGTAAAGATAAAAACGACACAAACAAATATCTTTTAGTAAATTAATTTTTACATGAGGTTATATAAGTTATATTTTTGACTATAAATATTCATTGGAAATATAAAATGATTTCCTACATCATGGTTTTTGTTTATAATTTTTAGACATCAAATAAATTAGGTTATTTATGACATAAAGATGATGCAGTAATTACCTTATTACTGAAATATTAAAATAATTGATATTATAAATACCCAAATAAATATAATTTTAGACTTTTAATGAATTAAACGAATTATATTGGTTAATATGACATGTTAAGATTGATTAAATAAATTTTTTTCGAATTAATATAGTTATTAAGACTAAAAAAATAAATTATTAAATAGTGTCAAAATTGATATAAAAAAGTTTCTAAAACAAATATTATATAATTAATTGATATAATATTCCTAAAAATATATGTTTCAGAAAAAGGACTTATATAATGATATCTTTATAATTAATGGACCACTTGGAGGTCGCTTGGAAGTATATAATATGTTTATTAACTATATAACATAAAAATATATAGAGACATGGTAAATGTCAAACTATTTAACTAAGAGTTAAATCTAAAAGATAAGGTTAATATAGTGACCCAAACCTGTCTAATATCTATTTTCTGAGAGGGTGTAATCCCTTCCCGAACTTAGAATTTTAATAATCTACTTTGGATCATTCGAAACCGAATATGAATGTAATGTAAATTAATACTTTATGTTTTTGCAAAAAGCCCCACCCCCATTATAAAAAGACACCACTTCTAACCAATTCCAAACACCTCTCAAGCCTTTTGGATCGTCCAACCTCTACCCAATTAATCTACCTAAATCTCTCTCCTCCTCCTTTAAGACTTACCTTAGTCATAAGGCACTTGAAGATTCCTTTTTGATTCAAACCAAAGGGAGTTACCCAAATTAAAGGTAACGATTTCTCTTAGCTTCTTTCATTTATTATACTTCTCCAACCACTAAAATAATCTTATTATTTTACTTTGTAACAAAATAAATATCCTAAATATACTAGGATATTGTTACGAGATGTATTCGAACTACACTTACACACACCACCATGTAATGGGAGAAGAACATAATGTTTCTTTGGATGGAAACCAAACGCCTCACGAAAGGATGATTGTTCAATTATCTCCTACCACCTCTCATGGTGGCCATTATGATGGAACTATAATTAAATATTATATTAATGATATTTATTTTATTTATAAGCTTATCTAATTCCATTTTATTTCATACCATTATTAATTTCATTATATATATATATATATATGCGATAATTTTATTTGTGGAAGTGTGGACTACCGCCCCTTCAAAGTGATATGACTCATTCATACCATACATGGACCGTATAAAGGATGATGTTAATGAAAATAAGTAACAAATATAAGATATTATATTATATTTTAATAATAATATACCTATGTATCATTTAGTATTTATTCCTTTTAATATGAAAAAAGAAATTGAAGTAGTGTTCGTGCTTACGTACGGATTACCGTCTCCACGAACGTGATGAGATTCATTTCCCCACCATATCCATTAAAGAATAATTATCATTTGATGATTAATAGTAATGTTTATGTACTTGATATCCTTCAGTATATGAATAATATAAAACATATCCATAACAAACATGGTTTACGTAACAAAGCATATAAAGGAAAACGAATCAGTTAACACCAGAAACGACGATAATACTAAAATATTATTAACAAAGAAATATTAAAAGATCATATATGATATCATATTTACATATATGATTCTTGTATAATTTAATAACTATTATTTAACTATTATACAAGAGGTTAACCTACACTCAATCAAGGAAAAGTACAAGGTAAGGGTTTATTTCACAATCTCTTTATTATTTGAGGTTGTTTATACGTAATTATCTACTGGGACCTCTTTATCATCCACATCCATGTTTCTTAAAAATGTATTTAAAGACATTAATACTATTTTAAATAATTTGGGTTGAAGTTATTTATACACTATTTTAACTTTTTGTAATATTATTATAAAGGAATTTTTCCGTCATTTTCCAAACAAAGTCATTTTAACCTTTACGGAAAAATTAAGGTAAGAATGTTTTTTTAACTTATACGGCGGGTGCGCCTATTTTCTACCATTATAAAATCACCTAAGCTTCCCATACAAGCTTATACGAATATTTTCAAATTAAATTGTTTCTTTTATAATTACGTTACTCATAAATAATTTCAAAAAAATAGATATTTCTCTCAAATAGTTTTGATTTCTTCTATGGCAACATCCTTTGGTGGATTTTAAGCTTATTTGAAGTTGATTTATTATGATAAAAAACTTCCATATTGTATTGAAGGTTTTGTGATATTTTTGATTGTGGATGTGTTATTTTAATACCAATCATTGTTTATGGATAATGTATTTACATTTCATATGATAGTTTTAATACGAATGATTATGTTATTTTTAACCTTTTCATATGAGAATGCATTGGACTTAGTATGTGACATGTGTTGCCCGATATAGCTCTTCGATGCATCGGTAGGTCTCGTTAAACAAACTAGTGTCTTGGCACGAGGCCTTGACAAAATATTATTTGTAGTCTTGGCATGAGGCCTTGGCGACGTGGTTATGATAGTCTGGCATTATGCATTCCATCATTATTAAAGTGGTTATTGATATTTCATGGGATTATTCGATTAGTAGAATATCCATGTGAATAAGTAAATTGCCTTATTTTTATTTTATTTCATCCATATTATGCATAATTTCAAGTTTAAAAGGCTATTGTTTTAGTTATACATTGCCTTAAATGTTTATGCTTATTTATAAAAGTTTCCGCAATATTGTTATCCTTACGGGGAATCTGAGCTCACCCCTTTCAATGTTTTATTTTTTCCAGGATGTGAGGAAGTATTTTATGAATGACCTGCAGGGATAGTTTGAGGGGATATGAGTTTGGACTATGGAGACTATGTTGTTGTAGTATTCATTTTATGACGTATGGTAAACTTTATGAATATATCTAGTGATTCCAAGGCTACCAAACTAATCGGTCTATCAAGATTTGATCTTTTGTGATCATCCCAATGTTATGTAATAATGCACCAACTTCGGGTAACTGGGGTCGGGTGTTAAAGTTGGTATCAGAGGAATTTTATTAGAAACCTTGGAAGGTAGATTTAGATAAACTATGATTAGAGACCATAGACATAAGATGGACTTTGGGAATTAGTATAGAAGAACTTCCTAGAATTTTGATATTGTGGATATTTTGTGAGTTTTCCTAGAAATACATCTCTGTCTGGATACGAGCAGGTAGAGGCGGATCCGGCATAGATATACCTAGGGGTAAAACCGAAAAACACCGCTTTGAACTAGACTCGAACAGGAACTGGTGCACGATAACGGCCCTTGCTGCACTTTTGGTTATGACACTCTCGGGGGATATGCTTAGGATAATTCTAATTTTCCTTAAAAAACATTATTAAGGGTTTATGAGTATATAATTCATCATAGAAAACATTTTTTATGATTATGGATTATATCCATAAAATTTTCAATTTATGTTTAGTGTTTTAGATGTTTGGAATTATGTCTTTCGATTTATAAACTAATCCAGTGTATACTATTGTATTAAAATGGAACCCAATAGAAGGAATGTGAACTCCAGATATACGTAAGATCCAAGTAGTAAGAAGGATCATATATTTCACGGTATTAAGACAACATTTATAAGGGAAATAGTCTCCCATGTATTCTCAACATTTGAATAAATAATATCATGTGTTAATAAGATTAGTAAATAATTCTCTGAGTCCTATGTCTTTGAAGAGAAGCAAGAGAAGAAAAGGATGGAATAGAGAAAGATGGATAATGGGAAGATCAAAAAGAAGAATTTTCCAATATGTGATAACTGTGGGAAGAAACAGCCTGGAACTTCCCTGAAGATAACATGAGTTTTTATAAGTGTGGAGAAAAATGACACCAATTACATGACTACAAAGGTAAGAAAAAGGTTTCAAATAAACAATGCTTCATCAACAAAGAGTTGGGATACTATGCGAACTGATGTCCAAATCATCAGAGTATTCCCCTAATGATTCTTTTGGATAATAATCAAGCTATTATGCTAACACAGATGGGGAGGAATGAATAGAGTTCTTATGTTTTTATTAGAGAATTATGTCATTTGAGTGTTGTATCAACAATAAACTCGTTATATTAATTATGGAGTATATAAGGATTGTACTACAGTACTATTTTATTAAGGACTTGGGATTGTGCGGAACAAAGAAAAGTGACTCAATAGAAGGTTAATTTTAGGAAAATATAAGGTTGAGAGAAAGATAACCCAAAATATGGTTCTGATACTGAGGTAGTGATTTTGGAATAATACATGATTGATTTGGAGAAATTATATTGGATATTTTTGACTTCCTTGAAACTGATTAATTATTTGTATATTCCATCATTGGTGTAGTTTACAGAATTTTTTAATAAAAGGAGTATATCAAATATTCTATAAGGAATATGGGATCATGAATGTATTCAATAAGGTTTATGGGTAATTTAGGATGTTGCAGTGTTTTAAAAGAATGTATCATGAAAGTGTTCACATGTTATTACGCGACAAAAATGATCTTCATTGTGTTTACCTTCTTTATAAATTTTGTACTGTGAGTTTCGATAGAATTATTTTGGATAATTCTAGTTTGAGATTATTTTTGGATTGCCATAAAAGGACAACCCAGAGGTCAGGCGGCAACTCGTCGCGTCCTGCAAGGCCGCAAGACTTGAACCCACAACCGAAGGGCGACAAGGGTGTATCACCTACCACTGGACCACGTGATGTCCTGGATTGAATAATGTAGTCTTTTTTTTGAAAATAATTTGTAGTAGATTAATTATTATTTTTTTTAACCCGATGCGAATAGGATAAATATAATATTATTTTTAAGTTCTATTATCTTTTAGATTGAAAGATGAGTTTATGGAAGAAATTAGTTAAAGGACGGGACTCTACTTGTCAAGTATATATTTTTCTCATTATCTTATTCTATGAATAAATTAATTCTTATAATTATTGAAGGGATCTTGAAACCAAAAATGTGTTATCCTAATACCATATGTTTTTTTGGACCGATGGTATTTTAAATCTTCATAGATTGATGAATTTAAGGACCTCAATTTTACACTTGTTTGTGATTGATGACCTCATTCACTAAATATAAATATTTACGTTTTCTTCCAATTATATGTATCTAGTTTCCACCAATTTTCTCCTAATAAAGATCCTAATTTGGTGGAGACCCTTTCATTTCCCTTTTCCTCTTATTAAGACTAAATTTTATTAACCTAATTCCCGATGTGGGTTTTCCCAAATGCATTTTCTATTTTCGACCTTTTATCTTCAAAAAATAATTTCAAATTGCGAGGATGCAATTTATTGAAGGAGGGAAGAATGTACCACCCCATGATTTCATAGTACGTTATTTTTTCAAAGTAATTCAATAACTTTCACTACACGCAACACCGAGTTCTAGCGCACCATGAATTACCAAACAAGTCGTTCAAAAGAGGTTAAGAATAGTATTAACTGAATTTTGAACATTATATAATACTTATAATTTTATAACCCATATTATGAGTTTCTTAGACATAATGTAAGAACAAATACATTTTTTTCAGATAAAAGAAGTTTTTTTTCAAAAAATGCAATTTACCACCTTTTAATAGCGAAGGCTTTTTAAATCCAATATTTGAAAATTTTATTTATTCAATTTGAAAAAAATATAATTCTTCTTTATAATTGAGACATAAGAATTTAGTTTCAATAATGTTTTGGTGTTTTTCTGATAACTTTCATATTTGGGTGAATAGTGAAAAATACTATATTTTAACTGAAAATAACTTTTTAAATCAAAATAATTTATATTGTTAAATTATACATTTTAGTGGTTTGGAAGTATAAATAGATTATATTTTTACCATTTAATCGAAATATGGTCATTGTAAGTAATTTCACATTGAATTTGGACATAAACAAGTGTCCGACTTTTGGTTGTAATTATTTCTTAAAAATACACCTTTTGGTTTTGACAGCTGGAATTAATTTTAAATTAGTGAATGAAAATTATATGTTTTAAATTTGGTAAAATAGACTTCATTATTGAATTTGGAATGTCAAAATTATCTTAGGGTAAATTTTGGGCAATTTTTTGAAAACATTTAATTTTTGATGAATAGTGAAAAACACTGAGTTATAGTTTAAAACCGAATTTTTATTTAAATAATTATTTATTTTATTTAAATTTATTTTATGTAAAAATAGATACATACTACCTATATATTTTCAATTTAATTCATTGGAGTCAGTTTATAATAATTTTAGATATATAAAAATTTTATTTAACTTTTCACTGTCTTTTACCCACCTCCTAAGAGAATTTGTAAATTTACATAAAAAATAATTTTACCGCTTCTATGAATGGAACTTCGTAAATATGAAAGACAAGGTTAATATCAAGGTGTAAAATTTGGTTCAATAATATAAAAATAATTTTTGGTAAATAGTAACGTTTGACTTTTATTTACCCCGGTTAAAGGTAAATAGGGCAATTCAAGATAAAAAGTATATTATAATAACACAAAATTATCTTAACACTTATCCTAACCTTATTGTATGATTCATGGCCGACCATGGTAATCTCTGGGTCGATTTTGGGACCCCATGGGGCCACTTGAGAGTGATAAGAACTCTTAAGATTAATTAGTTTAAAGTAAAGACAAAAATGACACATAAAAATATCTTTAAGTAAATTAATTTTTACAAGGGGTTATATAAGTTATCATATCGACTATAAATATTAATTGGAAACCTAAAAGGATTTCTTACATCATTACATTTTTTTATAATTTTAGACATCAAATAAATTAGGTTCTTTATGACATAATGATGATGCAATAATTACCTTATTAATGAAATAATAAAATAATTGATATTATAAATACCCAAATAAATATAATTTTAGACTTTTAATGAATTCCACGAATTTTATTGGTCAATATGACATTTTAGTAACTATTAAATAAATTTTGTTAGAATTAGTAAAGTTATTAGGTCTTTAACAAAAATCAATTATTAAATAGTGTCAAAATTGACATAAAAAGTTTTTATAACAAATATTATATTATTAATTGATATAATATTTCAAAAAATATAAGGTTCAGCCAAAGGACTTATATATTGATAGTTGTATCCTTAATGTACCACTTGGAGATATCTTGTAAGTATATAGTATGTTTATTAACTATATAATATAAAAATTCCAAGAGACATGGTAAATGTCAAACAATTTTACTAAGAGTTAAATCTATTAGATAAGGTTACTATAGTGACCAAAACCTGTCTAAAATCTATTGGTTGAGAGTTTTCTGACCCATCCCCACCTTAGACTTTGAATAATAGACATTATAGCCATTATAAATCGAATATGAATTTATTATAAATTAATTCTTTATGTTTTTCCAAAAGAGCCCCTCCCCCTTATAAAAGGACACCACTTCTAACCAATTCCTCACACCTCTCAAGACTTTAGCTCATCCAACTTGTGCACAATTAAGCTCCCTACATCCCTTTACTCCTCCTAGAAGCCTTACCATAGGTATAAGGCTCTTCAAGAGTCATTTTTTGTTCAAACCCAATTGGGGATACCCAAATTAAAGGTAACAATTTCTCTTAGCTTCTTTCTTTTATTTTACTTCTACAACCGCTAAACTTGTATTATTATTTTCTTTTGTAAAAAAACCAGTATCTTAAATATACTAGGAAATTTTTATGTGAAGTATTCAAACTACAATTACACACACCTATATCTAACGGGTGAAAAACATAATGTTTCTTTGGATGGAAAACAAACGCCTCACGAAACGATGATTGTTCAATTATCTCATACCACCTCTCATGGGGGGAATTATTATGGCACTATAATTAAATATGATATTAATGTTATTTATTTTATATATAATCTTTTTTAAAACCATTTTATTACATACCATTATTCATTTCATGTTATATATATATACATGATAATTTCATTTGAGAAAATGCGGACTACCACCCCCTCAAAGTGATATGACTCGTTCATACCATAAATGGAACGTCTAAAGGATGGTGTTAATGAAAATAAGTAACAAATATAAGATATTATATCATACTGGAATAATAATATACATATGTATCATTTGGTTTTGATTCCTTTTAAAATGAAAAAGGAAATGGAAGTAGCGTTCGTACGTACGTACGGATTACCGTCTCCACGAACGCGATGAGATTCATTTCCCCATCATATCCATTAATAACTAATTCTGAAGTGATGATTAAAAGTAGTGTTTGAGGACATGGTATAATTCTGCATATGAATAACATACAACCTATCCATAACAACCACGGCTTACGTAATGAACCATATAAAGGAAAAAGAATCAGTTGACACCCGAAACGCCGATAATAATAAAATATTATTAATAAAGAAATATTTAAAAATCATATATGATATCATATTTATGTATATTATTCTTGTGTAATTTAATAAAAATTATTTAACTATTATATAGGTGGTTAATATACACTCTATCAAGGAAAAGTACAAGGTAAGGATGTATTTCACAATCTCTTCATTATCCGAGGTTGTTTATACATAGTTATCTATTGGGACCTCTTTATCATCAACATCCATGTTTCTTAAAAATGTATTTCAAAACATTATTACTATTTTATGGAATATAGGATAAGTTTACTTATACACTTGTTTGACTTTTTATAAGTTGTTTATAAAGGAATCTTCCTGTTGTTTAACAAACAAGTTCCTTTTTAACCTTTTCGACAAAATTAAGGTAAGAATGTTTTTTTAACTTATAAAGTGGGTGCAGCTATTTTCTACCATTATAAAATTTCTTAAGGTTCCCTTACAAGATTATAAGAATATTTTCAAATTAATTGTTTTCTTTTATAATTATTTTAATTTTAAATGAATTCAAAAAAATAGATATTTCTCTCAAATAGTTTTGATTTCATCTATTTCAACATCCTTTGATGGATTTTAAGCTTATTTAATGTTGATTTATTATGATAAAAAACTTCCATATTGTATTGAAGGTTTTTTGATACGTTTGATTGTGGATTTTTTATTTTTATACCAATCATGGTTTATAGATAAAGTATTTACATTTTGTATGCTAGTTTTAATACGAATGATTATGTTATGTTTATAACTTTTTATATCGGAATGCATTGGAATTAGTAAGTGATGGGTGGAGCTCTCTATAGCTCCTAGATATATCAGTAGGTATCATGAGACAATCTATTGTCTTGGCACGAGGCCTTGAAAAAATCTTATTTGTAGTCTTGGCACGAGGCCTTGGGTATGTGGTTATGACAGTCAGGCATTATGCATTCCATCATTATGAAACTGGTTATTGATATTGCATGTGATTATTCGATTATTAGAATATCCATGTGAATAAGTAAATTAAATTATTTCATTTTATTTATTCCATATTATGTTGAAGTTCATGTTTCAAAGGCTTTTGTTTTAGTTATACATTGCCTAAAATGTTCATTCTTATTTATAAAAGTTTCCACTATATTGTTATCCTTACTGGGAATATGAGCTCACCCCTTTATATGTTTTATTTTTCCAAGGATGTGAAGAATTATTTTATGAATGATATGTAGGGATAGTATGATGGGATATGATTGTGTACGATGGAGACTATATTGTTTTAGTTTTCATTTTATGATGTAATGTAAACTTTATGAATGTATCTAGTGATTCCAAGGCTACTAAAAAAACCTGTCATTCGAGATTTGATCTTTTTTATCATGCAAATGTTATGTAATAATGCACCAACTCTGGATAACTATGGTTTGGGCGTTACATTTTTTTAGCATATACTTTTTCAATAAAAATTTAATGCTCTTATAATCATTTTCCTTTAGTATCAAAATTAAAAAGATTGAAAAATATTTTCACCCACTATTTGAAGTGGGTTTGTTTTTTAAAATTTCGTACATATAACCTTCACTATGGGACCGACCCTATGAACTAATATACAATAGTAAATATTTTTAATAAATATTTAAACTAGGAACATATTAATTACTTGTGGGTCCAATATCATGATAATATTTATAAGAAATAATCATACTTACCGACATGGACTCTTGGAATGACAAAACAACATCATTAAGTCATGATATCAATGGAATGTGGAAATAATATAAAACATTACATAATAAGAATAAGTTGATGCCAAAGATCATGTAATCCTATGATAGTGTGCTTAGGATAACCACCCATACACTGAAAATTGAATCTCATGAGATGAAAACATTAGTCAATTAATTATATTCTATTTAGGAACACCCTTGACATGCATGACTGTACATATGGCACATCGATCATGTAAATATAGAACAATCTACATAATTATAGTTCCAAGATTAATTAATGTGGGATTCAGATATAGATGTTAAAATTTAATAAAGGATATTTATATCTAGGTGAATACCTTTGAGTTAAAATTGTTTTGGTTATTCATAACACACATGTATGTCATGAAGAATAAATACATAATTTCAGCAGCATAACGGGCATACATAAGGTTTTATGGAAGGGATTAATGAGATAAGAATGTAATATATCACAATTTAGGAAAAATTTTATCTAATAGCATAATATTTAATTTTATATTTTATTTTAAAATAACACTAAATTTTAGAGCATGTATCACATGCAACAACAAACTTTAATAAATCCTGAACGTATATTAAAATATTATTATTAAAATTTGACTGTCATAACCTAGTTGTTGGGTTGTCTAGTATAAATATGAATAAGTATATTAGAAATAAAATATATTATAGTTTTACATAATAATAATTTATTTATTAATTCCTAATAAATATGTACTCAATTTTAATGGATGTCATTTTATCCTTAAAAAAAATTTCATTCAAAAATGATTTTTTTACCTTTTGTACATAAACATTATATATAATTTAACATTATTTTTAAAATTTTTACTTTTATATATTTATATAATTTAAGAAATATTCTTGTCATCATAGTATTAGGATTTTGTTTTTTGATTTTTATGAAATATTGATTTTTATGCGAATAGGGAGAAATAACGTTTTTTATAAATCTATAATTCCTTTTTATTAAATAATATAATTTAAAAGTCACATTATGTATTGAATTTAATTGTAAAGTAACATAAGAATAATTATTTATAGATAATCTAATTTTGTACATAATAATATGAATTATACTTTATTTTTGTATAAGGTCATTTTTGGGATAAAACACACTTTTCAAAAAAACTATTTTTTGTTGTGTTTTATGAATTTATACTAAAATTTATTTCCTCAACTCCTAGAAACTCAGACATGAGAAATTTATTTCAAATTTAGAATAAATTTTTCTTATTTGTTAAATAAATTCCTTTTAGTTTTGATAATTATGAATAGTAACCACAGTAATGATTTTAAACCTTAGTAAGGGAAAACATGAAAAACCATGTTAAAACAATAACAAAAGGCTTTATAATCTCTACAAAAATTAACTTTTCTTAATTTGTGAGTTTAGTTTTATAGAATATATGTTAAATAAGTTATATAATCTATTTTAATATACATGCTTCATTTTTATGTACATAAATATTTTTTTTACAAATTAAAAACTAATTTTGGGTCTTTGAATTTTGTGGTTGTGATTAAAGGTTCCATTCAGTTCTGAATTCATATAAAATTAAAAATCCAACTTTTATTAATTAACCAAATTAATTCATAGAAATTATATTCTTCCATTATTTCAAGGTGACTTGTTTATTATGCTTAGATCATGTATTTTCCGGAAAACTATTATTCATGTGTCTTACGTACATATATAAAAATTAATTTCTTACACATTTATATACATTTAATATGATAAAAGATATTCAAAATTGGGAATTATCATTCAATAATATTTTATATATGTCCCATTTTATTTTTGATCATCTAAATATGATACCATTGAATATAATGTTAAGCTATCATGATTAAGGTTAAACTGGGTTTAAAGGGAGTTAAACATTTAGATAAGGCATACAATACCTAAAAACATGTTTAAATATGATTTGATGATTATTTTTCTACCCTATAAGATATTATATAATAATTTGGGTCATCTTGTTTAAAATTTACCTTGAATAATACCTTTTAATATTTTAAACCATTGTATATTTATTAGAAATCCACTCACCTCACTTATAAAAAGGAACCTTCTCTTTTGCATTACTGACATTTTTGTGTATTCTATCTCAGATACGGCCCACTAAAATACCATCCTACATTACATGCCATTATAATGTATCTCAGTTTCCAACCCTAATACCATTATATGAAGTCTTAAAGTGCAAGACAAATGAGGTTTCCTAATGAAGAGGCATTTTTCTTACCAAACTCATTCAATTTTTAATTTATAATTATTCTTAAACTCAATGAGTTTTACACATCATAAACTTAATTCTCCACTCTCCCCAATATAATTATATGTTTTCTTGATTATCATAAAACCATTTTCAATTTTTTTCATCATATTGAACATGAAAATATCACTCACGCATATGTACGACCTATCGTCTCCACGTAGCACTGTAATAAATTTTCATCACTTCCATACATGTATGGTTATAAAGGTGGAATTAATGAATATATATATGATATAAATGAAACAATTATTATTCTAAAATTAAAATATACCATCTCTCTTCTTAAGCTTTAATATACTAGGAAATGATAATTTCACTCATGCATATGTATGGATTTCCACATCCACGAAGTGATGTGATTCCTTTTTCTATTAATACAATGAATTAATTATTAATAAATTATATATGATGAATGCACATTATATTTAAAAAATAATTAAAATTAAATAAAATTTGTATGAATTTTATAACTTCATTAAACATAGGAAATATATAGATGCAATTTTTGAGAAATTAACCGAACAATATCAAGTGGACAATTTAAGAATGAAATATTCAATGAATGAATTTAAAATTATAAAAATATGACCACAATAGATTTAGTTGTTATTAAAAAATTATTTTATCATGTATTTAATAAATTCAAAATCATTATATAGGAGGACTAGACACATATGACTAATCATGTACCCAATATATGGTTAATTTTGCCTCATTTATAATTAAATTATACATGTATTACATAATGTATATACTAAATTTTACATTGTTTATACACTACCATTTTTATTATCTATATAATTAATACATATTTATTCATGTAATTGAATAAATATTTTTATGAATTCTCTCTTTAATGGGTTCTAGTTCAAAAGTAATCAATGTTGTAAGTGATTTATGTTAAAATGTAATTTTATTTCAGTATTGTTTATGTTAAGATTTAATTTTTGAAAATTATATGATCATAATCTCTCAAACCCCATCAATTATATTATACTATAGTTGTTTTTTGGATTACTTGTATAGATTTTATTTCTTATCTTTTGTTGAACTAGAATCAGAATGTAGGCTTCATATAAAGGAATTTCGTATAAAAATATTGTCTTAATGATTTCAATCCAACTCTACTTCATTTAATGTAAAATTTAGTTAAATATTTCAATAATGTTATTATATACACCTTAATTATCATTTAAATCCACATTCAACTATATTTTAATTTATTTTTATTCTTTAAAATGAAAACTCTTGAAGTTTTCCAAATAAGCCACCTTTTTAATTTTTTCCAAAAGTGTGAAAGGAATCCACATTTTTATATTCACCATAAAAATGAAATTTTAAACCATATTACAATTATATTCATTTATTTATTCCGCAAATGTATCTATTATGTTTAAAAATATATTTTTCTTAATATTCCATGATTTTTTTATTAAAAATGCTATCAAATGAAAAGGGTATTATTTTCATAATGGAATGAAGGGTATTTTGAAAGTGACTGATGACATATTTCTTACACAAAGATAAAATGATGTAATTTTGGATTTTATTTATAATATTTATATTTTAAAGCACCAATTTTACTATAAAACATTCATTTCTAATTAATCGATGTCCTTTTATTCACCTTTATATATAATGAATTATAACTTATTTTGAGATCATAAAATTTCTTGTGACCATATTCCCTATCACTCTCCATTATTCATTGAGATTTTATCACCTTATTGTACAATTTTTTAATATCAGGGCTGATTTAAATATCATTTCTTTTACATTAATGGAAACTCATCCATATACAATTTATATATATGTTATCAGTATAAAGGTGAAATATATTTCAATGATTTGAAAAATATTCATTATTAATGATAAAATATAGATAATTATTGATTTAAAATTGATGTTAGAATAAATTTTATTGGTTATTCAATATATATGAGGAATACATAGGACGTGAACATGAGGGATGAGGAAAGATTATAGCTAGCCCCTTGAGGCATTTATTGGTCTCATGTGAAAAAATAGGCATTCCATTTTTGATGGGTATTTAGTTTACACCTATTCATTTATTAATAATGATTTATTGGTTGAGAGGCCTTGATATTACAATTCATGATAACTTGTTCATGTACTTGTTAAAATGTTCATGAACGTATATGTTTATGAATTTTTTTTAAGAATTCAATTTTCTTCACCAATTTATATGTAGATATTGTTCATGGATGTACATTGAACGCTTGTAGTTTATTGAATGTCTTGAGTTTTGATAATTATCTATTCTATATTGATTGTTATTTATTGACTAATGATTACTTCCAATATATGCAACCATTTTTTGGTTTAATTTTCCCTCATATTTTAATATTTAATAATTGAATAAATTTCAAGGATGAAATAGATTTTTTCTTTACATCATTATAATTTTTGAAGTAATATAGAAATCATCTATGTATCTAATTTTTGAAGACTGCAAAACTAATTGATCATTGGTGGTTCAATCACTGGTACCTTTTTCCAATGTAATAAGTAAGATCCAGTAATTTGTTACTAGGTTTTTAGTTTATAAAATTGGTTACAATTTATTTTATTAGCATGATTGGGAACTATATTTTAGAGGAACATATACTGACAAAATATTATGATTATCTAAAAGAATATTTATGAAAGTTTACTTTCACAGAATTTTTTCTTCCATACATAAATATTCATAATGATTTTGAGCATACTAAAGGTGTAAATTTTTTAGAGGGAATATATTAAATGGTGGTATTAATAAATACGATAACGAAACATGGTAAAAGGGTTAAGAATTATTATTAAAATATATATATAAATGTATTGACGATTTATGATACATTTTTAGTTCAATTAATTAATGATAAGTGTTAATAATGATTAGATTTTTAAAGGCATTAATAATATTATGAAGATTTTTGGTAGTACCTTGGAGACATTTATTGAGTTTCAAATGATGCTTGATGTATATGTGTTATATGTTACCCATATTTATACAAATTATTTTACTAAGAATGATTTTATATTTTATACAAATAATTTTAGAAATATTGAAATATTTTAAGTTTAACACTTCTAGAATTTGGACCTCTATCAACAGATCTATAGACATCGAAAATAAAAATTGTTTCTATTTGTCACTTATACCCACACCTATTTTACTCTATGTGGCACTAACCCCCATGTGACCCATTTACCCCCTACCCTCACGAGTTTCCCATCCCAAATACCCCATTATCCAATTTTCTCTTTTGAATTTCCTCCTCTCATAATTTCTATGATGCGGCCACCCCACCTCCCAGTAACCCTCCTTCTCTGACGCAGCTTCGGAACAGTTCAGACGCAGCTCCAACACTCTTCCAACACGACCACAACCTATTACCCCTTGTGATCCTCCTCTTATACTGATATATCCGACGTGTCCACCCCTCCTCCCTATGACTCTCCTTCTCTAACATGGATCTTGCATGGCTCCGAAGTGGCTTTGGCATGGTTCCAACATGGCCACCCCACCTCCCAGGATCCGCCTCCTTCGACGTTGACACCCCACTTCCCAGGATCCTCATCATACATGTAATGGATCCTTGAATATTGTAAATTTATGTAGTGTTGATTTCATTTGTACACTATCCTTAATTGATCCCACACTTATAATGGTTTTTACGTACGATTGACTATGGGTATTTAAATTTTTAATACCCAAAAAATTGGAATAAACATCCTAAAATCAATTCTCGTTCCCACTATTTTAATACATTTCATAGAGGATCCCAAATTTGGTGTGTTTGTTTGCGGGTGGGGTTAAATCAATTACTAAAAAATCATTAGTTCATTTTCACTTCACCCATGGATTCCCAATCCCTCACATTTACTTTAGGAATGTGAGAATAAAACCTAGGATTATATCGTCATCCCTCGATGAGGATCATAAAATTTTTTATCATAGGATTTATATTCTTGATGAAATGGATATATGAAAATTCTCAAATTTTACCTTAGGATAATTTAATTCTTTGTAGTTTCTGTTTTTATTTAGATCCAATCGAGAGCATGATGAGTGGCTATAAAAAGTGTTCACTAAATAAATCCAAAATATGTTTACCATACATTTCTGGAGTTCTATAATAAGTGAATACCAACTGAAATTAATATCCATGGTAATTTAATTTAGATACCTTTACCATGTATGTGTTGTGAGAGGATAAAATATGAGTTAGTCTAAAACTTATTTTTTGATGTAGAATGTGACCGCTTTTCTTGGGACTTTATTGGTAAAATTATATGATTTAAATTTTAGGTGGATACATCTATGACTTCTTGTCTACAATAATTCAAACTGTAAAGAAACATTCATATATGGTTAATCCTTATGTAATAGCGTTTTTAGTTGCTTTTTGGGTGATTTAGGAGACAAGGAAAAAGGATCATGAAGGAAAGAATATCTCTCTATATTAATTAAAGTTCATGTGATCTCTCTCATGGAAAAAATAGGTTCCCTTATTCCAATTGAAATGGGATTGGCTACTAGTAAGTGGATCATTCCTAGGGATGTGATTACAAATGATAAAGCTCCTCTAGGGCGGTGGATCAAGTGGAGACCCCCGAATGTTAGACTAAAATATAATGTGAATGGGTCCCGTAAATAGGGAGTTATGAGGAGGAATTGTGGATGATTATAGGGAATATATGGTAATAAAAAATAGTTCCTTTTATGGTTTAGGTACATCTATCAGGGAGGAGAAATGTATTTAAACAGTGTCCTTTATGTTTTTGAGTATAGATAACCTCAATATTTGCATGGTTGATTAGAAATACATGATTAATTTATGATTCCTATATAATGATGCATGTGTTATTTGATATTCATTTTATAATATTAGGATGTCTAGGTCGCCCATTGATCAAGGCACAAATAACATTCATAAATGGAGGAAGGGGAAATTTATTTCATAAAATCTATCTAGTAATGAGGTACCTTATGAGATTCTTGATACCTATCATATTATAGGGGGTCTTCCACATTACTATGAAATTATTCTTAGTGGTGAAACCTTCATTATTCACCACTTCAGAATCCCAAAGTGAAATATTTTACAATAAAAGTTACTTTTTGAGTGACTAATAATTTCCCAACTATTACATTAATAAAGTAAGTTCTTCTAGGTATTTCATTAATGGAGGAGAATGATTTTAATAATTAAGATATTTATGAATAAATTATTATTCATCACACGTATAATGAAAATAATAAACTCAATTGGGTGGATAATCCATTACCCAATCAACTACATGGTCTAAATCCTAACCATCTGGAAAATTTTCCAACCCAAGACCAAATTTCAATCCCAACCATCTCACCATCGAATCCAATATTATCAATATATATTATTGGATATGTTTTTAAAAAAATATTGAAAATTAATTATAAATATTCATTTTTGATATTAGCAATATAATATATTAAAATGGTTATAATACCATATCCCTCTCATGTTTACCCTCCTTCAATATCTTAGAAGAATCTAGTTACACACAAAACTCTCATTAATAACTCAAATATGTGACTGTTCCCAAGAAAGGAAAACTATTTTAAAACCTAAACCAATAATTCAAAAACCATTAATGTCTTCAAAATAATAATAAAAAAACTGAATAACAAACATTAGAAACTAAAAAATTAATGCTGGATAATGAGTTAATTAGTCCGGGAATGTTGAAATTCAACCAGAGGAACACGTGGAAATTGTTGATGAGTGTTAAAATCTGGAGAAAAGTGATTTTTTTATTCAATGGAGAGAATTTTTACCTATTGGAATGATTCTATGAAATATTATTGTATTATTTATCATAGAGTTTCATGAAAATATAAGAGATCCAAGAGTTTATATAAAGACCAAAAAAACCCTGAATGATAGATACATGTAACCCATCCAATGAATAATGAGATTGATCATTCTTATCAACACTAAAATAATTGGTGGAATATGGCCTTGATGTGGCCATTAGATAAATAACCTTATTTCTAATTATAAATAGAATGATCTAAAAAATTATAATATATCTTAATGGTTTTTTATTTGTTAATTATTATATATGGTTATGGTATTTAGAAAACTATGGTGTGGTTGAGGAGACATTCTCCCATAAAAATAGATTTATTTAAATAAATTCTTATTTTCATTTCTCTAGTGTGATTTTCATGAAATTAGATTGCTTCCATATGAGTAGTAGATTATTATCTTTGAGAATTTTAATTTTTGAATTTTTTATCAATTAATTACGTTTAAACATAATAATACCACAATTTTAATTCATTTCCAATATTATTCAGGGGATTGAGGGTTAATAAAGAAGTGATTAAGAATTCTCAAGTACCATGGGTTGGTGAAAGTAGTGTGTCGAAAATCATTTTTCCCTACCTAACCTAATAAACTATAGAGATAGTGAATGTATTGAGATCTTGGGTCATTCCAGGGTATTATTTATTGGGGTGAATATATTTTATAAGAGATTATTATATAATTAATGAGAGAATTATATAAGGGCACCATTAATTATGTTAATTGTTTTTTAAATTTATTTTATTTATTCCTTGCACTTTTTATTAAACTCATTTATTATTTAATTATTTTAAAATTAAAAATGTTATATTAGTGTAGGTGTGATGATAAAGAATGATTATATCCTTCTGTTAACTTGTGTTTTACAATATATTTTTATAATAAAATGTAGAATTTATATTTTTATATTGTATAGAATTTCAAGGTTGGATTTCAAAAAATAGTGGAAATCATGTTTTTAGGTCTTAATCAGATCAATATATTGGATAAAAAATAAATAGTTTTTTTCATGTTTCACATTGATAATCCTTTTGGAATCATTCTGTTGTTAAAAGAGATTATTATTGAAGACTATTTTTTAATGCGTATCTGATAAAATGATTTTTTTCCAAATAATCATTCTCAATTGAATCGTCATTTGATTAACATTGAAATAGAGATAGACATTTCTTATTTACATGATTGTTATGTTGGTATGAGAAAAATATGAAGAATTGTTTTTGAATAAGTGAAACAATTCTAATTAAGGAAGAGTGAAAAAATGGATTTTGCAGCATGATTTTCTATATAGATTTAGTCTATTTTTTGGCTTATACAGTGACTCTTTTTCCTAATTATATGATGTTTTTATTATATTTCATGTTTTTATCCTCATTCAATTACTTAATGGTTCATGCTCATTACACCTCATGTTTTCATTGTATATTAAACATTCAATTTTTTTTCTCGAGGTATGTGTTTGAAAACTAACTCATCCATATTTTCATTGATATTGTTCATCAATTTTCCATTTAATATTTACCTATCATAAATAGTGAGCTTAAAATGGGGGTTGTGCAACCTGTGGTATACAGTTTTCATTACTGGCTTCAAAAGGGTAATTTCGACTTCTGATTCTGTTCCTTTACAAGTTCAACTTTTCAATCGATATCAGTACTATATATTAACATTTTCAATTATTATTGTATCTTTTGGAAGATTTTTAATCTCACAATTTATTACAGGAATAATTTTTCTTGGATGGGGGTTGGGGGCAGTGTAAAGGGAGGGGTGTCCAAGAGGGGGGTTTCTAGGAGTGGAGTGTGTGTACAGAAGGGGGGGGGTGTCTAGGAGGTAGGGGATGTCCCGGGGAATTTCCAAGTGGGAGAATAGATATCCAAGGTGTGTGTATGAGGGAGGTGGGGGGTGTTCGGGGGGGTCCAGGAGGGGGTGTTCAAGGGAGTGTCCTGGAGGGGGGTCGGATTTTCAGGGGGTCTATAGAAGGGAAGGGGTGTCCAGTGGTGGTCCAGGAGGGAGGGGGTCTAGGGGAGTGTCTATGAGGGAAGGGGTGTGCATGGTGAGGAGTGAGGGGGTGTCCAGTGGGGGATTAAAGGGGGAGGGGAGGGGAATGGGTGTAGGGGAAGGGGGGTGAAAGAGATTCTTCAAAAAAAAACATTACTTTTTAATAACAATATAGATGACGTTGATTCGATTCTTGGGATATTCATCATAGATTTTATCATCATGATTTGAGCTAAATGAGTGACGTTTGAAAAATAAATATCTTTATTAATGGTCATATTGTTTAGTATTTGGATGTACGTGTCAATATGAACATTATTTGTTCAATGTTGGTTATGGATTCATGTATCATTTCTCATGTATAGATTTCACACAAATCACAAGTATATAAAAAGTCATTATATCTCATTTCTTTTGCCACAATTTTCTTATAGTTGGATTCTTATGGTGATTTCAGTTCTATACACCACAATCAAAGACAGTGAGTTCAACATCTGATTAGGTTATAGTTTATTCCATTTTTATTTTATGGTCCAAATTTAATTAGGGATTTTTTGAATTTTGGGTTCCTTATATTATGGATTACATGTGTAGGCATATACATATATAAGTTACCCTTTATTTATATTCACTCATAGATGTATAAATATATATATTGGGGCTAGGTGTTCTTATATATAGATATGAAAAATGCATACATGTGTAAGTGTAAAGGGGTATATGATAGTATAAACATATATCTAAGGACCCCTTATGCATATTTGGACATGAAAATATGTACATAGGGTCTAGGTGTCCATATATATATATTGGAAGTTGAAAATGCATGAAAGAAAACAAAGGAAGATTCAAGTTGTTGTCTTCAAAAGAAAACATGCCTTGATGTTGAGGTAGATTCCCTCTACCTAAACCTTTAATTTTATTTCTATAATTTCTTGATTGATTTGAAATATTGTTTCCATAATAGATTTATTGTTTTAGAAAATTCTTTTCTAATAACCACTAGATTTTTCAAGGAAGAATATGAATATTTCCCTTGAACTTATTTATAAATCATGTTCAATGAGGTTAACAAATAGTAGTTGTTTCTAGATACTAGAACAAGAGTTATAATAATCATACATTTACCCCCCTTATAGACATTCATGATCTCATTAATCTTCCCATTAAATTCATCATAAAATACCACTACAAAATTTAAGGATCTATTAGTTCCGATATGAAGCATCATGAAAACACCTCTAGTATAATATAACTCACCGAAAATATTCTTCTTGAAATCTTTCATAATGTTGGTGTGGTTAGTACCTTTAATTTTAAATCTATTGAATACTAATCATTATATGACCTCAATAAGTTTTTTCAACAAGTTATAAATCTATTTTCCTAAGAGTATCCATATGATCAATGTGCGGAACAAAAATTATTCCAATGTCCAATAAATAACAAGGTTAACTTACTTATAGATTATTATGTTTAAATTCAATATATAAGATTTTGATATTGAATATTTTTCTGTCATCATCAATTGTGTTAATCTTGTATTCATTAGGCTTCTTTATTTTATCAACTTCTTCATCGAAATTTTTTATCTCTTCATATAATAGATGGTAAAACTATTTAATCTTATTTTATTTGACCTCTAGTTCATTATTCATGACAATAATTACTTCATTATATGTACGGTTTTAAACTTATATCAATTTTGAAGATTTTTCATTCTCATGGATTTCATTCAGAAAAAGCATGCAGCTAGGTTGTAAGAGAGAGGGTACAAGGGGTGTCTGTATGTGAGGAGGGTAAAGGGTGCAGGGTGGGGGGGTGGGGGTTTGCAGTGGGGAGGGAAAATTGGAAGGGGCTGGCATGGGGAAGGAAAACTGGAATGGGGTGGTCTGGAGGGGGTGGTCTATAGGGGGATCTACAAGGTAAGGGGAAGGGGCAGGATGGAGGGTGGAGGGGGTTAGGGTGGGGGAGGTCTGCAGGGCAGGGGTAGGGGAGGTCTGTAGGTGAATCTGCAAGGCATGGGAGGGGGTAGGATGGAGTTTGGAGGGGGTGGAGTAGGTGAGGTCTATAGAGAAGGGGTTAGGGGGAGGTCTTCAGGTTTGGGGGAGGGGTAGGGGTGGGTGGTGGGGGTAGGGGTAGGAGGAGGGGGTGGGGAGGGTAGATATAAGGCCCCAGCCTTAAACCTTACTTAATCTTGAGTTATTACAAGATTACACATTGAGGATCTTTTCGGGTTTAGAGTTTTAGAGAATTAGATCATAAAACTTTCATTACATTCCACATATAAACAAGTGGTTACATAAAGAGAGTATTCTTCATTCCCATCAATGGAAACACATTTAAATTAAAACATGGATTATTTCTTGACACATCCTTGACTCTATCATCTTATCATGTACCTTTCCCTTGACCGGTGAAAAACATTTCATAAACATGGGATGAGCATAAAAACTCAGTATGTGTTATAAAAAAAACATGGAAAGGAAACATGAGTTCATATATACATAAGAATTAAATCATACTTTACCCATAAAACATAGGCACTTTAACATACCTCATAAAATCATGAATAAATCATAGAAATCATAAGACATAAAGGTTACTTGAGGCATTCATAACATTCTTACGTAGGGAGTAACCCTCTTGGTTACGTTTGGAATACCCATCATAGTATATTCTATAAAATCTCTTCGGAGAAACCTTAAAGTTTCACTCCTTCACGTTACCCAATGCATTGGAGAGCTATAACGGGCTCACCCGTCCGTAGTTTATCACGGAACCATCCGTCTTCATAATAATTCCCAAGAACCATAACATAATCATATCACATAAAACATGTATAAAGGAAACATAAAATTTCCACATTTCAATCACGATATATCAATACAACACATTGATATAAAAAAATTATGAAAACCATTTTCAATACTAAAATAAAAGAAAAGTAAAACATGGTATTTATTTTTCTTTTAAAAAAGAAGGTATGGCTTGTAGAGAAAGCCGAAACTCAAATAATGGTCACAATGGCGGAGAAGTCATTGTCGCCGCATACGTACGACAAAAACATTCCATTTTGTCATTTAGTAAACTCTTCGTATAAAAAATATTCCTTTTGAATAAACGTAAAAGTGAAAGGGGTTTATACACCGTATAAAAGAAAGTTGTGTATAAAATAAAATATGCCTCAACGAAAGGAGATTGAGACGAAGTCCCATACCTCGTATCCTACTTGACCTGACCGTTCTTTAATCTCCTGAATAATAAACTTGAGTTAATCTCTACTTGCTTATGAATCTTTTTCAATTTCATTATTCCTTTTATACCATGTTATGAACATCATGTAATCAGTTAAGTTAATAATGTTCATTTTGCCGGTATTTGGTTCTTAAGTCAAAAATAGACTTCTTACACTTACATGTTGTTAATTTGGTCAAAGGTTCATTATATCCAGAATGATATTAATGATTTGGATAACATATACATCATATATATTCAGAATATACATGTATTTAAAATATTACATCACATTTAGAGGTAAGAAATGAAATGCACCGTTCATGGAGACGGTAAGCCGTACGTACGCATGAACGCTACTTCCATTTCTATTTCGTTTTTTTTTTGAATGGAATCATAATTATATAAGAGTATATTATAATTCTAGTATAATAACATATATAATATCATTAACTTTATCATTTACACATCCCACATATGGTATTAACGAATCAAATCACTTTCAGGGGGCGGTAGTCCGCACTTCCTAAAATGAAGATATCGTGTTTACCCATAATGGAAACAATAAAGGTATGCCCAAAATGAAAAAAACAGAAGCTTAAGGAAAACATAAACATATCATATATCATATACAAAAATAGTGACATCATAATGGCCACCGTTGAAGGTGTTAAATGAGTATTGAACAATCATCGTTTCGGGAGGCAGAATTTCTCCATCCACGGAAACCGTATGTTCTTTAACCATTTGATGTAGTTGTGTGAGTGTGTAGCTCAAATAAATCTTATAACAACATCCTAGTATATTTAAGATACTGGTGTTGTTACAAAAGAAGTAAATAAAAATAGTTTAGGGGGTTGTAGAAGCAAAATAAAACGAGTGAACATGAGAGAATGAATTACCTTTAAAAGTATAACCCCTTTTGATTTGAGCCAAAAGGCTTCCTTTGAAAGGATTATGCCCAAAAAGAATCCTCTAGGATGAGGAGAGGGATGTGGAGAGAGTAAATGGGCAGGGGTTGTCCGATCCAAAGGCTTGAGGAGTGTGTGAAATGAGGTAGAGGTGGGGGCCTTTTATAAGAGGAGAGGAGGGGCACTTTTGGAAAGTAAAGAAATATTACTTTATTTGAAAATGTGTTTCGGTTTCAAAAGGTCCCACATTGATATAATTCGTGTATAGGTTGATAAGGCTTCGAAATCCGCTCATCCAATAAGTTTTGGACGTGTGTAGTTCATAGAGTTTACATTATCTTTCCATTTTATTTAAATCGTCAAATAATGATGTCATTGCTGCATCATTATTATGTCATAAATACTTTAATTTATATAATGTCTAAAAATCATAAAAAAATACTATGATGTAGGAAATCTTTTTAGCTTTCCAATGACTATTTATAATCAAAAATATAATCTTTATAACCCAATGTAAAAATTGTTTTCATAAAACATATTATGTTTGTGTCATTTTTACTTTTACATTAAATAAAAAGTTATTTATGTCATTTCCCAACCAAAATGTCTCCATGGGGTCCCCAAGTTTACACATGGCTTGTCTTGGTCGGCCATGACACAACCCATAAGGTTGGGACATGTGTCTAGGTCATTGCATATTATTAAAGCATGATTTATACCTTAAACTACACTAATTACCACTAATCGCGATTAAGAACTTAATAAGTTACTATTCACCAAAAAAAATTTATAATCTCATTGAACCAAATTTTACTTCTTAATGAAAACCATGTATGTAGGATTTTCAAAATTCAATACACATTAGTGGTAAACTTTCATTTAACTGAAAAATTAGTTTGCTTGATTACCACTTAGTGGTTTCACTATTCATCAAAAATTGAAGTTTTTCAGAAAATTACCAAAAATTCACCCTAATCTATATTAGATATTCTGAATTCAAAAATGAAGTCCATTTTACAAAATTCAAATCATATAAGTCACATTAATTAATTCAATAAATAATTCCCGCTGCCAGAGCAGATAGCGTGTTTTTACAAAACAATAGGTATCAAAATATTGACACCAGTTTAAGTCTAATTTCAAAGTGAAACTGATTCCAATGACCACCATTGGATAAAATGGTAAAATATATTCTAATTTCACTTAAAAAACAATTCAAAACATAATCTAATCATATAAATAAATTAGATTACAAAACAGTTTTGATGTAAAATGCAGTATTTTTCACTATTCATTAAAAAATGAACATTGTCAGAAAAATACCAAAAATTCACACAAGGTAAATTTTGATGCCCCAATCATAAAGAATAAGTTTATTTTGACAAACATAGTTAAGAAAATTGTCAAAATATAGATTCAAAAATGGTTTGCCATCAAAAGGCAGTAAAACAATCTTTTAAGAATATTAGTGTATTCCATGCATAAGATTGTATTTATTTTCATTTTAAGCCTCTATAACACTATCTTAATCATTAATAGACATAGATAAAAATATATATTATTCATTACTTACTTGGGATGTTACATCCTTCCCCCCTTTAGAAAATTGCATCCCCACAATTTATTTACATATCGAATAAATGGGGGTACTTATCCCTCATTGCATTTTCAGATTCCCATGTTGCCTCTTCAATCATGTGGTTTTTCCACAAAACCTTTACCTACTTAATCACCTTATTCTGTAACACATGCTCCCTGTGGTCAAGAATCCGGATCGTTTGTTCCTCATAAGATAGGTTCTCTTCCACCTGAACTACCTCTGGACTCAAAACATGAGATGGATCTGGCATATACTTTCTCAACATCGAAACGTGAAAAACATTGTGTACCTGAGATAAACTCGGAGGTAAAGCCACTCGGTATGAAACTGATCCAACTCTCTCCAGAATTTCGTATGGTCCAATGAACCTTGGACTCAACTTTCCTTTCTTACCAAATCTCATCACACTTTTCCAAGGAGAAACCTTGAGAAAAACATGATCACCTACCTCGAAAGATAGATCCTTCCTCCGGTTATCCGCATAACTCTTCTTCCTTCTCTGAGCTGTTCTCATGTGTTTCTGAATCAGCTGAACTTTTTCTGCCATCTCTTCTACCAATTCTGGTCCCATCAACTTCCTTTCACCCACTTCATCCCAAAAAGCTGGAGTTCGACACCGCTTCCCATATAATGCCTGAAATGGTGCCATCTGTATACTGGAATGAAAACTGTTATTATATGAAAACTCAACCAAAGAAAGATGTTGGTCCCAACTTCCCTGATAATCCATAGAACAAGCTCATAGCATATCCTCCAATGTCTGAATTGTTCGTTCTGACTGCCCATCTGATTGAGGATGAAAAGATGTACTAAAATTTAATTCAGTACCCAACGACTTCTGAAGGCCTTTCCAAAAGTTAGAAGTAAACCTGGGATCACGATCTGATACAATGGAGAGAGGAACTCAATGTAACCTGACTATCTCTTTAAGATACAAACGGGAAAGTTGATCAAGAGAGAAAGTATCTCGTATAGCAAGGAAATGAGCAGATTTGGTCAAGCGATCAACCATAACCTAGATTGCATTATTACCTTGAGATGTCTTCAGTAATCCAACAACAAAGTCCATGTATATATTCTCCCATTTCTACTCTGGCACTGGTAATGGCTGAAGCATCCCTTTCGGTAACTACCGCTCTGCTTTAACCTGCTGACAAGTCAAACACTTCACAGTAAAATCAGCCATATCTCTTTTCATTCCATCCCACCAGTAATACTCCCGCGGATCTCTATACATCTTAGTACTGCCTGGATGAACTGAAAACGGAGAACTATGAGCTTCACATAACAACTCTCTCTTCAACTGTGAATCACAAGGCACACACAATCTCTTCCCAAATCTCAAAACACAATCATTATCAATGTTGAACTCAGGCAACTTACCTTTCTGAACCAGCTCTACCTTTTTCTGCAACTCACTGTCTTGCTTCTGTGCTTGCTTGATTCTATCTGATAGAGAATATCTCACTGATACCTGAAACAAAACAGAAGGACTTGCTGCACCAACAACTTCTATGCCAAAGTTCATCAAATCCTTAACCAAAGGATCACGTTCTAAACGCAACATTTTTAATGAAGCATTACTTTTTCGACTCAAAGCATCAGCCACTTTATTTGCTTTTCCCGGATGGTAATGAATTGTACAATCATAATCCTTGATTAATTCCAGCCATCTCCTTTGTCTCATGTTTAACTCTTTCTGAGTGAATATATACTTTAAACTTTTGTGATCGGTATATATTTCACACTTTACTCCATACAAATGATGCCTCCAAATTTTTAATGCAAAAAACAACAGCAGCTAATTCCAAATCATGTGTAGGGTAATTTACCTCATGAGTTTTCAACTGTCGTGAAGCATAAGCAATTACCTGATCATTCTACATTAGGACGCAACCAAGTCCTTTCAATGAAGCATCACTGTATATAATAAACTCACCATTTCTGGAAGGTAGTGCCAAAACTTGAGCATTCACCAATCTTCTTTTCAATTCCTAAAAACAATCATCACATTCTTTTGTCCAGATAAACTTAACACCCTTCCGAGTTAGCTTAGTCATTGGACTAGATAACCGTGAAAAAATTCTAACAAACCTTTGGTAATAGCCCGCCAAACCAAGGAAGCTACAAATCTCGGTTACATTTGTGGGTCTTGGCCATTCTTCCACAACTTTTGTTTTTGCAGGATCAACAGTTATTCCATATTTAGAAACAATGTGACCAAGGAAAGAAATTTGTTGCAACCAAAACTCACACTTGCTAAATTTCCCATACAGTTTCTTTTCTTTTAAGGTTTGCAAGATAACCCTTAAATGTTTTTCATGCTCCTCTTTACTTTTAGAAAACACCAAAATATCATCAATGAAAACCACCAAAAACTTATCCAAGAACTCATGGAAAATTATATTCATTAAGTCCATGAATACAGCAGGTGCATTGGTTAGCCCAAAAGGCATTACTACAAATTCATAATGGCCATATCTCATATGGAACGCGGTCTTTGGAATATCTGCCTCCTTTACCTTCAGCTGATGGTACCCCGATCTCAAGTAAATCTTTGAAAAAAACTGAGCTCCCTGGAGCTGATCAAACAAATCATCGATATGGGGAAAAGTATATTTGTTCTTAACAGTGATATTATTCAAGGCTCTATAATCAATACAAAGTCTCATAGAACCATCTTTCTTTTTAACAAATAAAACAGGAGCACCCTATGGTGATGTGCTAGGTCTAATGAAACCTTTCTCTAATAAATCTTTCAATTGCTCCTTCAAATCTAAAAGTTCAATTTGTGCCATTCGATAAGGGGGTTTTAAAATTGGCTTAGCATCAGGAACTAAGTCAACAGTAAAATCAACTTCGCGATCTGGTATTATTCCAGGCAACTAATCAGGAAAAACATCAGGATACTCATTTACCACTGGTACATCATTAATCTGAATAGTTCCTTTATTTTCAACGACGTGTGCAAGGTAACATTCATTTCCATCTTTTACAAGTTTCTCGGCCTCTTGATATGTTATCAAAAGTAAGAGTTCATTCTTGTAAACAAACTGAAAGTCTTTCTGAAAAGAAACTTCTTTAGATCTATAGTCAATCTTAGCATGGTAAATAGAGGGCCAATCCATACCCAGGATAACATCAAACTCTACTAGAGGTAGAACAATAAGTTTTGTAAGTAGGATCTTTCCACAGATAAGGATAGGAAGATTCTTATAAATTCTTTTTGCCTCGACACTTCCCCCAGGTGTTTTTACCAATAGTTCAGGAGTCATTTCTTGAGATGGTATTCCCATTTTACTAGAAAAGTTTTCAGAGATGAAAGAATGTGTAGACCCTGAATCAAACAACACACTGGCATAATCTGAAAAAACAAAGTACCTGATACAACTTCATTTGATGGCCCGACATCTGCTGAAGTAGTTGCAAAGGATTTCACCACCCCTTTCTGCTTGTAGTCTAACTGCTTCCCATCACTCAAACTCCTTGTCGGACACTCGTTTGCATAGTGACCCATCTCATTGCACTTATAACATTTCACTAACTGTAAATCAAATTTGTTCTTACCTTCACCTTGATCCTTTTCAGTGCAATCACGAGCCTTATGTCCCGTCTTACCACATCGGTAGCACATCCCAGAATTCAGAAGACATTCCCCAACATGCCTTTTTCCACATTTATCACAAACTGGAAACTTAGTTCTTTTACCATCAGACTTTTTTGAAGAATTCTTACCTTTCTCTTGCCACCTCGGTCTCTTCTTCTGCTGGTTGTTATAGAACACTTCGTCATCGTCAAACTCCATTTCCACCTTCTCAGCACATCGAACAAGCTTTTCATAACTTTTAAACTCACGAGAAGCTAATACCCTTCGATATTTTGGCTTTAATCCTAAGTAAAAATGATTGATTTTACTATCAAGGTCCCAGATAAAATTTGGAGCATACCTTGCCAATCGAGTGAACCTTTCTTCATAGTCAGCCACTGAGTCTTCCTCTTGCCTCAATTCCAAGAATTGCTTTTCCATCCTAAGTCGAACAGCCTTAGGAAAATACTTCTCAAGAAACATACCTTTGAATTTATCCCAGTCAAGAGCATCAATCTCATCAGAGTCCCTGATATTTTTAACCATAGACCACCACTGATCTGCTTCACCCTCCAAACGGTAAATAGCAAGACTAACATTTTGATTGTCTGAACACCCCATGACATCAAAAATCATCTCCAGTGCTTTAATCCACCCTTCAGCTAGCACAGGGTCAGATGATCCTCTGAATGATGGTGGATATTGCCTCATGAAATGTTCCACCACTGACATGTTCCTATGCGGTTGATATGGCTGATCTCGTGCATGGATATCACCACCATTTATTGCTTGAGTCAACTGCGCCATTACTGCAAAAAACTGTTCAGTTCCACTTCTGACCATTTCTGGATGCTGATTCTGAAGGTTATTTCCTTCTGTATGCCTTCCTAGCACTGCTTCCCTGTTTCCTCTGCGGAAAACCATTCTGAACAAACATGTCTTAGATGAAGCAACATGGTAATCTTTAAATGCTATATCATTTTGAAAAAAAAATATTTTTGGATAATCATTTAATAGAATTCAAACTCCTAAAGTTATCGAAACTGACCTTTGATACCAACTATAAGGCCCCATCCTAAACCTTACTTAATCTTGAGTTATTGCAAGATTACACATTGAGGATCTTTTCGGGTTTATAGTTTTAGAGAATTAGATCATAAAACTTGCATTACATTCCACATAGAAACAAGTGGTTACATAAAGATATTATTCTTCATTCCCATCAATGGAAACACATTTAAAATAAAACATGGATTATTTCTTGACACATCCTTGACTCTATCATCTTATCATGTACCTTTCCCTTGACCTGTGAAAAACATTTCAAAAACATGGGATGAGCATAAAAACTCAGTATAAGTTATAAACAAAACATGGAAAGGAAACATGAGTTCATATATACATAAGAATGAAATCATACTTTACCCATAAAACATAGGCACTTTAACATACCTCATAAAATCATGAATAAATCATAGAAATCATAAGACATAAAGGTTACTTGAGGCATTCATAACATTCTTACGTAGGGAGTATCCCTCTTGGTTACGTTTGGAATACCCATCACAGTATATTCCCTAAAATCTCTTCAGATAAACCTTAACGTTTCACTCCTTCACGTTACCCAATGCATTGGAGAGCTATAATGGGCTCACCCGCCCTTAGTTTATCACGGAACAACCCGTCTTCATAATAATGCCCAAGAACCATAACATAATCATATCACATAAAACATGTATAAAGGAAACATAAAATTTCCACATTTCAATCACGAGATATCAATACAACACATTGATATAAAAACATTATGAAAACCATTTTCAATACTAAAATAAAAGAAAAGTAAAACATGGTATTTATTTTTCATTTAAAAAAGAAGGTATGGCTTGTAGAGGAAGCCGAAACTCAAATAACGGTCACGACGGCGGAGAAGTCGTTGTCGCCGCATACGTACGACAAAAACATTCCCTTTTTTCGTTTAGTAAATGCTTCGTATAAAAAAGATTCCTTTTGAATAAACGTAAAAGTCAAAGGGGTTTATACACCGTATAAAAGAAAGTTGTGTATAAAATAAAATATGCCCCAATGAAAGGAGATTGAGACGAAGTCCCATACCTCGTATCCGACTTGACCCGACCGTTCTTTAATCTCCTGAATAATAAACTTGAGTTAATATATACTTGCTTATGAATCTTTTTTAAGTTCATTATTCCTTTTATACCACGTAATAAAGATCATGTAATCAGTTATGTTAATAATGTTCATTTTGTCGGTATTTGGTTCTTAAGTCAAAAATAGACTTCTTACACTTACATGTTGTTAATTTGGTCAAAGGTTCATTATATCAAGAATGATATTAATGATTTGGATAACATATAAATCATATATATTCATCATATACATGTATTTAAAATATTACATCACATTTATAGGTAAGAAATGAAATGCACCGTTCATGGAGACGGTAAGTCGTACGTACGCATGAACGCTACTTCCATTTCTATTTCGTTTTTTTTGAATGGAATCAAAATTATATAAGAGTATATTATAATCCAAGTATAATAACATATATAATATCATTAACGTTATCCTTTACACATCCCACATATGGTATTAACGAATCAAATCACTTTCAGGGGGCGGTAGTCCGCACTTCCTAAAATGAAGATATCGTGTTTACCCTAAATGGAAACAATAAAGATATGCCCAAAATGAAAAAAACAGAAGCTTAAGGAAAACATAAACATATCATATATCATATACAAAAATAGTGACATCATAATGGCCACCTTTGAAGGTTTTAAATGAGTATTGAACAATCATCGTTTCGGGAGGCAGAATTTCGCCATCCACGGAAACCGTATGTTCTTTAACCATTTTATGTAGTTGTGTGAGAGTTTAGCTCAAATATATCTTATAACAACATCCTAGTATATTGAAGAAACTTGTGTTGTTACAAAAGAATTAAATAAAAAGAGTTTAGGGGGTTGGAGAATCAAAATAAAACGAATGAACATGAGAGAATGAATTACCTTTAAAAGTGTAACTCCTTTTGATTTGAGCCTAAAGGCTTCCTTTGAAAGGATTATGTCCAAAGGGAATCCTCTAGGATGAGGATAGGGATGTGGAGATAGTAAATGGGCAGGGGTTGGCCGAGCCAAAGGCTTGAGGAGTGTGTGAAATGAGGTAGAGGTGGGGGCCTTTTATAAGAGGAGAGGAGGGGAACTTTTGGAAAGTAAAGAAATATTACTTTATTTGAAAATGTTTTTCGGTTTCAAAAGGTCCCACATTGGTATAATTCGTGGATAGGTTGATAAGGCTTCGAAATCCACTAATCCAATAAGTTTTGGACATGTGTAGTTCATAGAATTTACATTATCTTTCCATTTTATTTAAATCGTCAAATAATGATGTCATCGTTTCATCATTATTATGTCATAAATAAATTAATTTATATAATGTCTAAAAATAATAAAAAAACTAATATAATGTAGGAAATCTTTTTATCTTTCCAATGACTATTTATAATCAAAAATCCGATCTTTATAACCCCATGTAAAAATTATTTTCGTAAAACATATTATGTTTGTGTCATTTTTACTTTTACATTAAATAAAAAGTTATTTATGTCATTTCCCATCCAAAATGTCTCCATGGGGTCCCCAAGTTGACCCATGGATTGTCTTGGTCGGCCATGACACAACCAATAAGGTTGGGACATGTTTCTAGGTCATTTCATATTATTAAAGCATTATTTATACCTTAAACTACACTAATTACCACTAATCGCGATTAAGAACTTAATAAGTTACTATTCACCAAAAAATTATTATAATCTCATTGAACCACATTTTACTTCTTAATGAAAACCATGTATGTAGGATTTTCAAAATTCAATACACATTAGTGGTAATCTTTCATTTAACTGAAAAATCAGTTTGCTTGATTACCACTTAGTGGTTTCACTATTCATAAAAAATTGATGTTTTTCAGAAAATTACCAAAAATTCACCCTAAGCTATATTTGATATTCTGAATTCAAAAATGAAGTCCATTTTACAAAATTCAAATCATATAAGTCACATTAATTAATTCAATAATTAATTCCCGCTGCCAGAGCAAATAACATGTTTTTACAAAACAATAAGTATCAAAATATTGGCACTAGTTTAAGTCTAATTTCAAAGTGAAACTGATTCCAATGACCCCCATTGGATAAAATGGTAAAATATATTCTAATTTCACTTCAAAACCAATTCAAAACAAAATCTAATCATATAAATAAACTAGATTACAAAACAGTTTTGATGTAAAATGCAGTATTTTCACTATTCATTAAAAAATGAACATTGTCAGAAAAATACCAAAAATTCACACAAGGTAAATTTTGATGTCCCAATCATAAATAATAAGTTTATTTTGACAAACACAGTTAATAAAATTGTCAAAATATAGATTCAAAAATGGGTTTCCATCAAAAGGCAGTAAAACAATCTTTTAAGAATATTAGTGTATTCCATGCATAAGATTGTATTTATTTTCATTTTAAGCCTATATAACACTATCTTAATCATTAATAGACATAGATAAAAATATCTATTATTCATTACTTACTTGGGATGTTACAGTAGAGGTCTTCCAGGCATGGTCAGGGGAGGAGGTCTTCAGGGTAGGGGGAACGAGGGAGGGGGAGGTGGTGGGAGGAGGGAGTAGGGGGAATGGGGAGTGGGGACGTCTGCAGGGCAGCGATCTGGTCTACAGGGGGTATACGGGGCAGGGGGAGGGTGCAGGTGAAATTCAAGGGGGGACAAGGTGATGGTCTGCTATGGGGGGTCTGTAGGGTAGTGGGTGAAAGGGGGTTGGGAAGTGGGTTAGAGTGTGTAAGGTGGGTAGTGGAAGGTGGTAAAACGTGAAGGGGGAGGGTGTATGGGAAGGGGGAAGGGGGTTTCTAGGGAAGGTGGTGTATATGTGGTGTAAAGGTGGAGGGTGAGGCAGAGGGTTCAAGGGGGTGGGGCTATGGGGTAGGGGTGTAGTTAATCTATATATGTTCCTGCATTTTGGTCAAATCTATAGGGGGTATGTAGGGTAGGGGAGAAGGTGAAGGTGGTGTGAAAGGTGGTAGGGGTGGGGTAGGGGGTGCAAGGGTGTGGGGAAGTGGGAAGGGGGTTCCAACAGTGTGTGGTCTGGGTGTAGTTAATCTATATAGGTTTCCTAATCTTAGATAAGTGGAATAAACTGTAAAATCCATCTATAACTCCCCCATTTCTTCAGGATTAGGTTTCTCCAAATATTAACTTCTACTTACAAAAAATTGCTTTCACTAATTCAAGGATTGATATCACTTGAAACAAATAATTTTCTTTATTATACCAACAGTTGTTATTGGAATGGAAATAAAAAATTTTCTATTAAAAATCCAGGCCCTTATGCCCGCTTTTTTCATTATAGCCTATAAATATTGATTTGGATCCCTCGATCTATCCTTTTTTTGGTGGACTGATTCCACTACCACGTAGCATTAATTTACCAGTACATAGATAGATTCAATAATATATTTTAAATTAAAATATATATATCCAAATACCCCACATTTCATTAAGACTATCTAATTAGATATTTCTTTCTTTTACATTACGAAGAACCCTGAACAATAAGAAACCACTTTTTTTATTCTTATTTTACTAAAAATAACATCATTTCATAATTTCAATGTAGGAACAACTTCCAAGAGACCATATTTATCCTGAAATTTGTGTCACGTATTACTGTTTCTGGAAACATTCAATGTTTCTAATATCTTTTGTTACACAAAAACATTAATTTATTTCCATATCATTGTTTCAATTATACTATAAGATTGTCAATGTATTGACCAAGACTTTTTGTACAAGGAAAGGATAAAAGTTTGGATCATTCATACATGAATGTATCAACAATCTATCCATGATTCAACCTTATTAATAATGAAAAATTTTATAATACCATATAATAGTATACAACTGACAATTGACAAGACTATTCCCTAAAATCAAACCATCTCATAGCTTTGAAAATCTGTCCATGATCGTGGGGGGTCTGTCCACGTGGAAGGGGGTGGGAGGGGGGTTCTGTTCGGGGGGTGGGGGGGTTCTGTCTATGATGAAGGGGGCGGGGGCTGTCTTGGAGGTTTCCAGGAGGGGGTTTCTAGTGGGGGGGGGGGGGGGGTGGGGGTTCAAAGTGGATTTGTAGGTGGGGGATGTATTGGGGTCTATAAGAGATGGGGTCTGTAGGGGGAGGGGTGTGCAAGGGGGTGGGGTAGGGGGTCTGTCCAGGGAGGGGTGGGTGTCATTCTAGGCTGGGTGTAGAGGCCCGAAGCTTGACGTACATGGACTTTACATTACTTTTTCGGAATACATAATGCTTAAAAAAACAAACACTCAAGGACTGTAATAGTTTAGTGTCATTGGAAACTGGAATATGAACTTCTAATCATATTGAAAGATCTTCAACATCTCCCATAATGATCTTCCCCTTTTTTTCTTACCTAAAACCTTTCTTTATATCCTAGGGAAAATAAAACATATAAATGGTGAGCTCAAATTCTCAGTAGGGGTATGCATGGAGAAAATAAAACAAACCAAATACATTTGAACTTCAAAACATGAACATAATATTTAAACATCAAAATCATGAGCAATGACGTAAAACATGGCAGTACGTAAGGAATAGATCATAAAGAAACATTAATCATGATAAAATAGAATAGTAATAAAAAATGTAATTGTGTAAACCATTAAGAACATGATATTATTTCCATATTAGCCAAGGCATTGCTTCCAAGACCATCTTAGTGGACAAAGTCCCTTTCTGAATCGAGTTCACTCCTCATTTCAGTCCTATATTACTGAACATGATTAACTTACCATTACAGCAACGTCTATCTCATGAGATATAAAACATTACCCAATTCATTGGAGAGAGATATTGTTCCCATCCATCTCATAATGAATTCATTCTTTCGTGTGCCACAAAATCATAAATCCTACATCATAGAATAACCCATGTAATAGAATGAGATTCTTAAACATCATGCCATCATATAATAATGCATATAAAAAAATGGATATCATTTCATCATAAGAAGAATAAAACCATTTAAATAATGGAGACATTATACTTGAAATAATAATCATATTAAATAATGTCATTTTAGATTGAAAATATTTTTTATAAAACAATTGAAATGAAATCTTGAGGAAAATATCCTTTCGTTTTCAAAATCATTTTCTTTTGACAAAATGGCATGAAATTTTAAATGAAAATGGGTTTTTTGATAATAATCATGAAATCATGTATAGGAACCTTCATAAAAATGAGGCGTAATGAAATCGTAAAAATCCGTTCACGCCGTATAAGTTTAAAAAACATTCTTCTCATACTTTTTCCAGAAAGTCAAAAACTATCTCATACGACAAACTATTCCTTACATACCATGTAGTAAAAGTCAAAATGGATGAAAAATAAATTAAAAATACATGAAAACATTTCTAGAAAACATGTACATAGATGATAACAATAACCCCAGTAAATACTTATGAATAAACAAACTCGAATAAAAACGAGATTGGAAAAGTTATCCCTTATCATAGGTCTGATATGCTTTGTATGTATCCGAACCTCCTGTATAATGATTTAAATAATTTCATTGACTTATTACAGAGTCATATTCATTGGTATGATATCATATATGGTTCACTTATGACTTTATATTACCCGTTCTTTTGTAAATCCATGTTAAAGAAGCGTTTTGGGTAAAATCGTTTCATTTGTCGTACGTGTTTCGACTTATTGTTCTTTATTACTTATATCATGATTTCTTTCATTTAAGAATCTAAAACATGATTTATATATAATAAATATTCAGAATATACATATATATGATATATTTATAAATGGAATGAAATACACCGTTAATGGAGATGGTTGCTCGTACATACGAATGAACGCTGTTTTCATTTCCTTATTGAATTGAATGGAATTAAGTAGATGACATACATTCATATATATATACATAAATATAGTATCATTATTATGTCATATATTTCATTATTATTCAGTATATATACTTTATAATCATTTATAAATGGTTAATATTGAGAATGAATCTCATCGCATCGTGGAGACGGTAGTCTGTATGTATGCACGAGCGATGATATCATTCCCATGATCATGGAATTGTATTGAAGTATATGTATAATATTTCAGAATAAATATTACTTTAAAATAATCATATATAGTTATTTATTTACACCATTATACCCATCCAAGTAAGGTGGTGGTGGAAAAAAGATTACACCACAGTGTGGAGACGGTATTCCGTACGTACACACGCGCGGTGATTTCGTTTTTCGTAGAATGGAAAGAAGGTGGAATATGGTAGTTTTATACTTATAACAACATATCAGTATATGAGTGATACTGATTTTATTACTTCATAATTAAACAACTAAAGAAGAGTAAGTAGAAGAAGAAATAAATTTGAATGAATCGGTAACAGATATTACCTCTTATTCGATGCATCTCCTTTAAACATCTTCTTAGGGTAGTAGGGTTGGTCTTTTGAGAAGACCAGAACCTATATGATATAAATAGAGAGTTTTATAAGAGTAATTTTCAGGGTTTGGCCGAGCTTCATGGCTCAAAAGGGTGTGAAGAGATGTGGGAAGGGGTTCCCTTTTTATAAGGGAGGAGAGGGGCATCATTGGAAATACTAAAAACGTTAATTTATAATAAATCTATCCCCACTTAAAAAACCTCCAAAAATGACTCAAATTAGAATATTATATGAGATAGGGATGTAATATTTTCAACCAATAAAATTTAGACATGTAGGGAATTTATTTTAAATATTATCAACTTGATTTATCCTTACTTAATCTATTAAATTTTATTTGTGGTAATAAGATTCTAAATTTTAAAATTTTGTAAATAATTACTTACGTGCTGTGAATTATCCATAAGTAGATAATTTATGATATTTTAGACTATATAAATTTCAATTTATAATTTTTAAATAATTTTGTGATTTTTAAACAATTTATTAATATGTTATTTTTATAAAATAAAAATAGTGTCAATTTTGACACTATTCAATTATTTGAATTTAAATAAAATCCACACAGAGGACATATTCGAAATAAAATATTTAATAGGTTCATAACATGTCATTATAATCTATAAAATTATTGGATCACAATAAATAGTTCATATAATGTTTATTTTCCTATTTTTAATACCATTCATTTGATATTTCTCTTAATAAAATAATGACTATAACATTTTTGTATAATTATTAAATATACTTATTTGTTGCATAAAAATAAAAATAAAATACTATGATGAATATAAATCTTATATCATTCATAATAATACATTTATACAGATTTATCTTCTAAAACACACAAATTTTAAAATGCTATATTTATTAAATTATGAAGGTGACAACTTTGACATCATATAAAATAAAAAAATATAAGTGTCATAATAACTTTTATAACACTCCAAACGGTCATATATTCCGTAATTGGATTCTTATACTGTAGATATACATTAAAAATAAGTTTTTATAAGGTTTGTGGGGCCTTTAATATATATACTATTTTAATAAAAAAAATATTTTTTATTTTTTTAATAAATAAATAATTTCTGCATCATTAATGTATAAGATAATTAAGTAATTAAGTAACTCTTAAAAATTACAAATAAATTACCATGATAAGGAAAAACATTGTTTCTTTCAAATGAGTATTTATAACCGAATTTATATTCTGTATAACCTTATATTAAATATACTTTAATTATTAAAGTTTGAGTGAGACATATTTCACTTTTCGTTAAATAAAATAAATTAAAGGTCTTAATCACATCCAAGTGGGTTCTAATGGATTCCATTTCGACCCAAATATGACTTAGGATGAAATATAATCATCCAATTGTAATAATACAAGTGTTAAGGTAATTTTATAATATTATATTTACCCTTAATTAGTCGATTTACCTTTAACGATGGTAAATAAAATTTACCGTAGTTATTATTTATAATGCCAAAATATAAAAAATAGTATATTAAGGTAATTTGGACCCACTGACTCCAAATATGGAATCCATTTTCCCAAATTCAATACACATAATTTGCAGAAATAAAATTATAATTAATCTTGTTGTCGAAAGAAAACGGGTTTTTGTTTAAAACATTGCAAAAGATTGAATTGATTTAACCTACGAATTCAATGTAAAATCAATGCTAATGACAAAAATTATATTAAATGATAAATATATATTATATTTATACTTTTAAACCATTAAATATTCTAATTTAACCACATTAATTATTACGATGAAAAAATTTGTTTTTAATTTAATTATACTGTGTTTTTACTATTCTTTAAAATATGAAAGTTATGAGAATAATAGGACAAATTTATCCAAGTTAAAACATTATATCCCGATTCAAAAGAATAATTTTATTTTTTAAAATTGAACTTATTAACATGCCAAAAACTAGATTTAATGTGGGTGCGCCATCAAAAGGCGACAAAACTGCATTTTTTAAAAAATACTTATTTTACCTGAAAAATTTATTTTGTTCTATTACCATGTCATAGAAAATGTTTAAGATGAATAATAATGTTATAAAATTATAATTGTTGTTAATACTATTCATAACGGCTAGTTTTTGATAATATTATAACCATATATTGTTGTTTAGTGAAACCTGGTATTGCGTACAACACTTGCTATCGAGGAAGGTCGCGATTGCGTGTAATGCAAGACAAGTCAGGGTTGCGTGTTGCACAATACTCCTTCATTGTTTTGTATAACAGAATCCAATCATATTTCATTTATACATTGATTATATATATATACACTCAATTTTCTTAGAATAACTACTATCAAAATTGTGTGTAACAGGATCCAAGAATAGCGTTACGTATACTGCAAGCTAATACGGTGTTGCGTATAGTACAAGCTAATTCTGGTGTAGTGTATAATAGAACAGATCAAAGAAATTAAAAATAATATATCTCATAAAATCTCAGGTTTTTACATTCTACCCCCCTTAAAATGAATTTCTCCCTTTAAATTCATCAGGGTTATAAATGATTTACTACATGATAGATCCTTTCATAGAAACCCACATCATAAAAAGTAATACCAAAACTGAACATTAAAAAATAAATTATGAAATGTAACGGTTACCCAAATTAACTAATCACTAGGTTTCCACATAGAAAAACATAGGTGAAAATATGGATATGGAAGAGAAATATAACCATTAAATTCTAATGGAGAGTGGTGGAGAACATGGCTATGAAAAATCCAACAATCACATGGCCATAAATTTGTGATGATCTAAGGTACCATCAGTTTCATCGGATATGAGAGTATTATGACAACATTTTTGGTTTTCAAGATCATTTCCCTAATGTTGATGATTTTTTGTATAAGGATAAATAGTTACTTGATTTCACTGTAAAATCATCATTGGTCATTCCATGAACAATTTTCGCTTCATCTTTTATTTAAAGATATGATGTTGAATTTCACATTCTTTAAGTATTATAAGATCACGCGATAGAATGATAGGTCATTCCACCTATCTCTATCACAATAAAAGGTGAGTATAAGATATTAAATATATATAAGGCCATCTATGGTGAGGTTAATCATACATGGTTCCAAAAATGGACTTATACATCATCTATCATACCACGTAATAAAATATAACTTATTTCTACAAACCAGGGACTTCCTGTAGGCCAGTGGTAGGCGATGAAGGCCTGTCGCACTTCGGTTGTGGGTTTGATTACTACAGCCTTGTCCGACGTAATGGGTTGTCACCCGTCCTATGGGTATCCCTTTTTCTAATAGTATACTATTATAACATTAAAAAAATAATATCAAAAAGTTCTAGCCTTAAACAATACTATCTACTGTCTAACATAATCTACTCCAATCTTTAGGCTTATCGAAAATACTTCTGTCCAAACTCATTTTAAACAGGAAAACATTACTAGAAATGTCATCTACCAAGCATGTGAATACAATCATTTATCCCCGATATATCTTGTTGGTCACATTCCAAACATGTGAATACCTTAATCATGTATTGTTTTGAAAAATGAATACCCATTAATCCTTAGTGAAAACATTAATGCTATCAAAAGTTAACTCTTTCCACATACCAAAATCCAAAAATTTCTATATACACAAACCATGACATCACATTGTCCTTATATCAGTCATGTGCTCATTAATACTATCAATCATCTCATTATCTCCTTTTCCCTTCATTACCAGCACATCATCTATTTTCCAATAATATATGAGTAACCGTTCATGGTTACCGGTATCATTCATCATATACTTTCAAATACAATAGAGAAAACAATAGTGTAACAATCCTTATATGTGTCTTTATTCCATAGTACCATTACCTATACAAAATAACTCTTGATAAACATAAATCATTCCACTACCTTCTTAAACCATTGATCAAGCTTCAATAATTCTTTCATCTCATATATCATTTGTAGTCTCTTCATCATCATCCACATAAATACTACCCATATGACCATGATGATTCTCTTCATGAGATTTACCCTTAGGGGATTGGTTTGCATAATGCCCATACATTCCACATTTAAAACATCTAATCATTGTTGATGTCGTAGAAATATCAATATACTTCTCCATAGTGTTAACTAAACCTTTTCCTTTGCACTTACTGGATTTTTTTCCTTCTTTTCTGCACACAAAGCATCTTGCAGTTCCTTTGAAACATTATCCTTGAGGCCTCTTCCCACATGATTTACATTGGAGAAATTGAACTTTCTTTCCTCTATGATCATCATGAAACTACATCTTTCACTTATTATCTGAGTCAGGAAACTTACCAAATTTAAGTTTATTGATCATATTATGAGATTGATGATTCGACATAATAATTATTTTTGGACTTCCAAATCCCATTTCATTTGGTTGATCATGAATAATATCATTCCATTGTCCGTCATATTTTTCTTTAACATGAATCCTCCGGTTTCCAGCCATTTGTTAAAAACCAAAAATAATAATATGAGAGGCAAAACTCATACTAGAAAAACAGCATATTCAAGGGGGAGTACATTAAATCTCTAACACCTTAGGTTTAATTCTATGATCGTTACCATAATTCTATGACTATAACCTATACTTATACTTATCCTTAGGGACATCCCTAGAAATACCTTAGAAATATCTCTAGGGATATAACTAATGTTTTCGCATACTAGTTTCCAAAGGTTAACTAAAACTTTCCTCTGATACAAACTGCAGAGGCCTGATGCTTGATATACATGGAAATTACATTACTTTTTCGGAATACTTAATACATAACAAAAACAAACACTCAAGGACCATAATAGTTGAGTGTCATTAGAAACTTGGAATATAAACTTCTAATCACGTTGAATGATCTTCAACATCTCCCATAATGATCTTCCCCTTTTTGTTTTCTTACCTAAAACCTTTCTTTATATCCAGGGGAAAAGAAAACATATAAAGGGTGAGCTCAAATTCTCAGTAAGGGTAAGCTTGAAGAAAATAAAACAAACCATATACATTTGAAATACAAAACATGAACATAATATTTAAACATCAAAATATTAAGCAATGATGTAAAACATGGCAGTATGTAAGGCATTGATCATAAGAAACATTAATCATGATAAAATAGAATGGGAATAAAACATGAAATTGTGGAAACCATTAAGCACATGATATTATTTCCATAGTAGCCAAGGCATTGCTTCCAAGACAATCTTAGGGGACAAAGTCCCTTTCTGAATCAAGTTCACTCCTCATTCCAGTCCTGTATTACTGAACCTGATTAACTTACCATTCCATCCATGTCTATCTCATGATATATAAATCATTACCCAATTAATTGGAGGGATATATAGGTCCCACCCATCTCATAATTAAATCATTCTTTCATGTTCCACAAAATCATAAATCATACATCATTGAATAACCCATGTAATAGAATGAGATTATTAAACATCATTCCATCATAAAATAATCCATATAAAAAATAGATATCATTTCATCATAAGAAGAATCAAACCATGTAAATAATGGAGACATAATACTTGTAAAATAAACATATTAAATAATGTTATTTTAGATGGAAAATATTTTTGATAAAACAATTGAAATGAAATCTGGAGGAAAAAAATCATTTCTTCTTCAAAATAATTTTATTTTCACAAAATACCATGAATTTTAAAAAGAAAGGGGTTTTTTTGAAAATAATCATGCAATTTATATAGTAATCTTCATGAAAGTTAGGTGTTCTGAAACCATAAAAATCCTTTCACAGTAAAAAAAACATTATTCTCGTACTTTTTCCAGAAAGTCAAAAAGTATCTCGTAAGACAAAGGATTCCTTACATACCAAGTAGTAAAAGTCAAAATGGATGAAAAGGACTTGAAACATACCTGAAAATATTTCATGAAATCATGGACATGTATGATAACAATAACCCTAATAAATACTTAGGAATAAACAATCTCGGATAAAAACGAGATTGGAAAAGTTATCCCTTACCTTACATCCGATATGCTTTTTATGTATCCGAAACTCTTATATAATGATTTAAATAATTTCATTGACTTATTAAAGAATCATATTCATTGTTATGATATCATATATGGTTCACTTATGACTGTATATTACCCGTTCTTTTGAAAATCCATGTTAAAGGAGCGTTTTGGGTAAAATTGTTTCATCCAGCGTACGTGATTCGACTAGTTGTGTTTTATTACTTATATCCTGATTTCCTTAATTTCAGAATGTAAAATATTATTTATACATAATAAATATTCACCATATACATATATATGATAGATTGATAAATGGAATGAAATAAACTGTTTATGGAGACGGTAGGTCGTATGTACGCATGAACCCTGTTTTTGTTTCCTTGTTGAATTGAATGGAATTAAGTCGATGAAATACATATATATATATATATACATAAATGAAATATCATTATTATGTCATATATTTAATTATTATTTAGTATATATACTTTATAATCATTTATGAATGGTTAACATGGAGAATGAATCTCATCGCGTCGTAGAGACGGTAGTCCGTACGTACGCACGAGCGATGGTATCATTCCCAATATCATGGAATTGTATCGAAGTGTAGGTATAATATTTCAGAATAAATATCACTTTAAAATAATAATATATAGTTATTTATTTACACCATTATACCCATCCATGTATGGTGGTGGTGGAAAACAGATTACACCACAGCGTGGAGACGGTATTCCGTACGTACGCACGCGCGGTGATTTCATTTTGTGTAGGATGGATAGAAGGTGGAAAAGGGTTGTTTCATTTTTATAATAGTATATCAGTATATTATTGATACTGATGATATTACTTCATAATGAAACAACTAAATAAGAGGAAGTAGAAGAACAAATAAATTTGAAATAATCGGTAACGGATATTACCTCTTATTCGATGCACCTCCTTTAAACTTCTTCTTAGGGCACTAGGGTTGGTCTTTTGAGAAGACCAGAACCTATATGATATAACTAGAGAGTTTTAGAAGAGTAATTGGTAGGGTTTTTATGATTATCAATGCTCAATAGGTTGTGAAGAGAAGGGGGATGTGGTTCCCTTTTTATAAGGGAGGAGAGGGGAGCCTTTGGAAATCATAAAAATATTAATTTATAATAAATCTATCCCCAATTAAAAAACCTCCAAAAATGACTCATATTCGAATATTATATGATATAGGGTTGTAATATAATCATCCAATAATATTTATACATGTAGGTAATTTATTGTAAACATTATCAACTTGATTTATTCTTATTTAATCAATTAAATTTTATTTATGGTAATAAGATTCTAAATTTTAAACTGTTATAAATAATTACTCATGTGCTCTGAATTATCCAAAATTAGATAATTTGTTACATTTTATAATATATAAATCTTAGTTTATAATTTTTAATTTTTTTTTTGATTTTTAAACAATTTAATAATATGTTATTTTTATAAAATAACAATAGTGTCAATTTTGACACAATTCATTTATTTGAATTTAAATAATTTCCACACAGAGGATATAATCAAACTAAAATAATTAATAGGTTCCTAAAATTTCATTATAATCTATAAAATTAGTGGAGCACATTAAATAGTTCATATAATATTTATTTTACTATTTTTAAAATAATTTATTCGATATTTCTCTTAATAAAATAATTACTACAACATTTTTGTATAATTATTAAATATACTTATTTGTTGCATAAAAATTAAAAATAAAATAATAGGTTTAATATTAATCTTATATATTTCATAATAATACATTTAGTCGGATGTATCTTCTAAAACACCGAAATTTTAAAATGTTATAGTTATTAAATTACGAGGGTGACAACTTTGACATCATATAAAATAAAATAATATATGTGTCATAAAAACTTTTATAACACTCAAAACGGTCATATATTAGGTCATTGGTTGATTTTGGTGTATATATACATTACCAATAAGTTGGGATCTGGTTTGTGGGACCTTTAATATGTAATACTATTTCAATAAAAACAATATTATTGATTTTTTTCTAAATAAATGATTTCTTCATCACTATTGTATAAGATAATAACGTAATTAAGTAACTCTTAAAAATTACAAATAAATTACCATGATATAGAAAATCATTTTATATTTCAAATGAGTATTTATAACCTAATATATATTCTGTATAACCTTATATTAAAATTACTTTTATTATTAAAGATTGAGTGACACATATTTCACTTTTCTTTAAATAAAATAAACTAAAGGTCCTCATCACTTACAAGTGGGTTCTAATGGATTCCATTTCGACCCAAATATGACTTAGGACGAAATGTAATCATCAAATTTTATTAATACAAGTTTTACGGTCATTTTATAATATTATATTTACCCTTAATTACCAGATTTACCTTTAACAATGTTAAATAAACTTTACTGTAGTTACTATTCCTAATGCCCAAATATTAAAAGTAGTCTATTAATATAATTTGGACCCACTGATTCCAAATATGGAATCCATTTTTCTAAATTCAATTCAACGAAGTTGCATAAATTAAATTAAAATTAATCCCGTTGTCAAAAGAAAACGGGTTTTTGTTTAAAACATTGCCAAAGATTGAATTGATTTAAACTACGAATTCAATGTAAAATCAATGCTAATGACATAAATTATATTAAATGATAAATATATATTCTATTTATACTTCAAAATCATTCAATATTATAATTTAACCACATAAATTATTACAATGAAAAAGTTGTTTTTAATTAAAATATAGCGTGTTTTTACTATTCATTAAAATATGAAAGTTATCAGAATAATATGAGAAATTTATCCAAGGTAAAATTCTATATCCTGATTCAAAATAATAATTTTATTTTGTAAAATTGAACATATAAACATGTCAAAAACTATATTTAAAGTTGGTGTGCCATCAAAAGGCGGCAAAACTGCATTTTTTGAAAAATACTTATTTTACCCGAAAAATTTATTTTGTTCTCATACCATGTCCATGAAATTGTGTAAGATGCATAATAATGTTATAAAATTCAAAATGTAGTTAATAATATTCATAATGTCTATTTCTTGATAATATTATAACCATATATCGTTGTTTAATGAAACCTGGTATTGCGTACAACACACGCTATCGAGGAAGGCTGTGATTGTGTGTAATGCAAGCCAAGTCAGGGTTGCGTGTTGTTAAAGACTCCTCCATTGTTTCGTATAACAGAATCCAACCATATTTAATTTATAAATTGAATATATATATATATACACTCAATTTTTCGTAGAATAACAACTATCAAAATTGTGTGTAACTTGATCCAAGAATAGCGTTGCGTATACTGCAAGCTAATACGGTGTTGCTTATAGTACAAGCTAATATTGGTGTATTGTATAATAGAACAAATCAGAGAAATTAAAAATAATATATCTCATAAAATCTCGGGTTGTTACAGTTGGGGGGAGGTATGTCCAGGATGGAATGGGGGGGGGGGGGGGGGGGTTCTATCCACGAGGGAGGGGATGGAAGGGGGTCTGTAGGGGGGTGCAAGGGGGTCTGCAGGGGGTGTTCCATAACTTGATTTTAATGTCTGCAACCAAAATCGACCATGTGATCAATATACATTCAGGGTAATATATATGATATATGAATTAAATGAGATCAAACTTTAATAATGTATTACCTAAGAAAATTATGTATGAACCAGGTTGGCTTTTCCAGCATTGAAAATCATGAAGCTGAAATTTATGACATGTCTTCCTCATGTGTGTATCTTTAGTACAATATTATAATTTTCTTTGAAATTTGATGTTTAAAATAATTAAATAACATTGACACATCTACTACCTCAATTTTCAAACTGAATCATACGTTATGAATGTATATCATTTTGAGTATTAAGGTATTTTTTAACTCTACATTAAATTTCATTACTTGTTAGCTGATTTTCACTCAGATAAAATGTAGGGTCTTGATCTTGCATACTAGGTTATAAGGTTTGTTGTAACTAAATTTTAGATAAATACAACATCACAGAATACATAATATGTGGAATATTTTGGAGTAGTGGATCATTTTATTCTATATTAGTTATTAGTTTCTTCTACTTTTACTGAATATCAATTTGGATACATGTTTTGAAAACATGATCATGTACTCTGTTTAACCTATCAAGCATGTATTTAATGTAACTAGTTTTTTTATATCATTGGAACATATATTTTATATGCCTCCCAAAATTATATAGGGTTGTTCTTCAGGAGGTGTCTAGGAGGGAGGGGGTTTCCAGGAGGGAGGGAGGGGTGTCTAGGAGGGGGTGTCCAATAGAGGGGGGCTATCCAAGAAGGGGAGTGCAAGGTGGGTCTGTAGGGGGTGTGTAATGGGGTGAAAGTGGGGTCTACATGGGGAGGGGGTGTGAAAGTGGGGTCTGTAGGTGGGTGGCATATGGGGTCTTCTGAGGGAGGGGTGGGGTCAATCCAGGGGTACAGGGGTGTCTATAGGGGGGAGGGGGTTCTGTAGTGAAGAGGGGCAGGGGGTCTGTCTAGGTTGAAAGGGGGTATGTAGGTGTGTAGGGGGGGTGTCTATCCTGGTTGAATTGGTGTGTGTATAGGGTTGCAAGGGGGTATGTCTAGGGAGTAAGGGGGTCTTTCCAGAGGTGTACGGGGGGGGGGGTCTATCTAGGTGTGTAAGGGGGCTTATAGGGGTTCGAGGGGGGGGGGGGGGTCTGTCTAGGGTGTAAGGGGGTCTGCATAGAGAGCAAGGTGGCTCTGTCTTGGGGTGCAAGGGGGTCACTCTAGTGGTGTAAGGGGGGTCTATCCAGGGGTGTAAGGGAGATCTATCTCATGTGGAGGGGGTCTGTAGGGGGAGGGTTGTATAGGTGGAAAGGGGTATGGGTGTCTATTGAGAGGTGGGTTGTCAAGGGTGAAAGGGGGACTGTAAGGGGTAGGGGGGCTCTAGGGGGAGGATGGTGTGCACGAGGGAGGGGTAGGGGGTCTGTCGGGGGGGGGGGGTGTTCTGTCTGAGGGAAGGGTGGTTTTTCATGAAATGAGATGGGGTATAGCCACGATAAAAAACATTGGCTATATACTAAATTTATAGTAGTGTAATGTGATCAATCATAAACATGGTTATTAGGATAAAAGGTTATTAAATTTTTGGAAAATATGATTTATCATATAGATAACCATGGTATTGAAAAGTGATTTAGTAACTAAGTGATTAGATATACTTTTTATGAAGTTCATTATCTTTTTGGGGACACTATAAGATTATGTTGAATTTATTTTTTTGCATAATATGTCATTTTATGTAAAACTGGTTATTATTTTTGGAATAGTTTTTTTGGTATAATATATTATTATATTTTGTGGTTTTATTTTGATTTATGTTTATTAATAAATTATCAGTATATTATAGAGAATATATGATAAATGAATACACAATTTTGTTATATGAATTTACGAGTGATTAATTTTTTTTACAGATAAATGGTAAATTGATCATTGAAGAATAAGTGATCATTCATTTTTGATTTTTGGGTTCAAATTTAATCAATATTATTTTAGGAGTTTAAAAATTTAATTTTGTTACTAAAATATTAATGGATTAATTTTTGAAATAATTTATTAATATTTGTTATTATTTTAGGTAACATTATCCATTTTAATTTTAGATAAAAGGGATACATTTTCATAAATTTATGGATATTGTAGTATATTAATTGTATATTTTAATTACTTACACTTGAAAAGTAGATTTTAGTTTATAGAAGACATGTAACTTGTGGGTGAATATCCAAATCCATTAAGACATACAATATTTGTAGGATACATAATTTGTTCCCTCATAGGAGAAAAACTCCATGTCATCATAGGATACCAACTCGATACCCTTCCAGGAGACCAACTCTGCTTCTCTCTAGGTGACAAACTCCGAGTCATTGTAGGAGGCCAATTCAACAACTTCATAGGAGACCAACTCTACGAAATCACATGAGACCAACTATACATTCTCATAGGAGACCAACTTCCCATCTTCACCACAACCAGTCACAAGATTCCTTCATTAGTGTGCTCACTCTGGGAACACCTACTCTTCAAGGCCATCAGTTGTACTCCAACCTCCACGATTAATCGTGTAGATTATTTCAAAAGGACCTCCTCCTCATGAGGTTCCCCACACCACAAATAGATCTTCAAAAAGAATTACATTTTGGATGGTATAGGAATTTATGTAAAAAGATTCCGATTGTGTCTGGGTCTCTTCTAACATAGTTATATCGATCCGTCCCGACCCAACATACCCAGCCTGACCCAAACTGCCTGGTCCAAAAAATCCAGAAGTGTAAACTCGACCTACTCGAGCAGGCAAGTTCGTCCAACCGGGACATGGCATGAGCCACATCCACACCTAGTCAACGCGGCCGACTATCATGTCCAATGCGGTCAGCCACTTTGTGACCCACCCCTCAACGATTGTCATGGGGTCCCCTCACGGTTCTGATAGATGACGTTCCATCACTAGGTGATTGTAACACCCCGAGATTTTATGAAAAATATACTTTTTAATTAATGTCTTATGTTGTACGCTACACCAGAAGGAGCTTGCAAAACACGCATCCCTGACTTGCCTTTCATTACACGCAATCATGAACTTCCTTGATAGCGTGTGTAGTACGCAATACCGAGTTTCACTAAATGAGATATTGTTATAATATTATTATGAACTAGCTATTATGAACAGTAATACCCACTTTTTGAAATTTTATAAATTTTATCTATCAAAATGGACTTAATTTTTGGATTCATAATATCGAAATTAGCTTATGGTAAAATTTTAGTACTTTTCGGATTACTTTCATATTCTGATGAATAGTGAAAATTACTAAATTTTAATTAAAAACAACTTTTTTAATTGAAATAATTAATAGTGATAAATTACTAATTATAGTGGTTTTAAAGTATATTTAGAATATATTTATTCAATTTAATACAAGTTTGGTCATTGGATGTAATTTCAGATTTAAACTAGACATAAACAAGTGTCAATCTTTTGATAATTATTATCTCTTAAGAACAGGCTATTTTTTGAGGAAGGGAATTAATTTTTAAATTAATTAATGTAACTAATATGTTTTGAATTTGGTAAAATAGACATTATTTTTGAATTAATAATATCAAATATAGCTTTGGCCTAATTTTAGATATTTTTCTAGAAACTTTCATTTTTTGATGAATAGTGAAACCACTAAGTGGTAGTTAAAAAACTGAATTTTTCATAAAACGTAATTTTTCCGCTTCTGTGAGTGGAATCTCGAAAATCCAAGAGACATGGTTAATATAAAGGATTAAAATTTGGTTCAATGAGATGAAAATAATTTTTGGTGAATAGTAACTGTTTACTTTTTTACCATGGTTAAAAGTAAATATGGTAATTAACGGTAAAAATGATATTATTATTACCCTAACACATGTCATAATTCAATTGGATAAGTGTAATTCGGTGAAAAAAAACCTTAGGAATAAAATATGACCATTTAGGCCCACTCAGATTAGATTAGATCATTTATAATTAATTTATTTAAAGAAGGGTTAAAATAGTTAATATCAAAGTTTAATAACTAAATCATTTTTAATATTGGGTTATACATAAGATAAATTCGACTATAAATATGAATTAGAAATCTAATAATATTTCCTACATAATGATATTTTATTTATAATTTTTAGACTTAAAATAATTTAATTTATCTATGACACAATGATGATAAAATAATAATCTTATTAATAAAATATTGACATAATTGATGTTATAAATACCAAAATAAATGTAATTTGAGACTTTTTATGAATTACACTAATTTTCTAGGTTACTATGACATGTCAGTATTGATTTAGTTAACTTTGTTCAAACTAATCATTCTGTTATGATTCTCAAAACTCAATTACCAAATAGTGTCAAAATTGACATCAAATAGTTTTTTTTAAACAAATATTATATTATTAATTGTTATTTTATTCTTAAAAATATAAGGTTCGGCCCAATGACTTATATAATGTTATATATATTAATAATAAACAACTCGGGGTACTTTTGGATTGTTATAGTAAGTTTATTAACCTTATAGTGTAAGAAAACAAGAAGCCACGGTAAAAGAAAAATTATTTAACTTAAAGATAAATCTAAATGATAAGGTTAAAATAGCAACCTAAACATGTATAAATTCTATTGGCTGAGAGGATTTAGACCCATCCCCACCTTAGCTTAGAAATAACTCAATTTGGAGCTATTAAAAACCTAATATGACTCTACAATAAAATAATATTTTTTGTTATTCCAAAGGTGCCCCTCTCCTCCCTTATAAAAGGGAACCTCCTCCCTCTCTTCCTCATACCATTTTGAGCCTTCATGCTCGGCCAAACCCTGAAACATTCTATTCTCCACTTCCCTAGAAACATTATAGAGGTCCTGGTCTTCTTCAAAGACCAATTTTAGTGTCGTAAGAGGAGGTCTCAAAGAGGCGCTTCAAAGACGAGGTAATGTCCGTTACCGATTCTTTCATCTTTATTTCTTATTAATCTCCTTATTCAATAGTTGTTTAATTATGAAGTAAAAACATCGGTATCACTCATATACTAATATGTTATTATATGTATGAAACAACCCCAGTTCACCATCTATCCATCCTACGGAAAACGAAATCACCCCGCGTGTGTACGTATGGAATACCGTCTCCACATCGTGGTGTAAACTATTTTCCACCACCACCTTACTTGGATGGGTATATTGGTGAAAGTAATGAATATATATTATTTCTATAAAGTGATATTGATTCTTTAATATTATACATTCACTTAAATACAATTTCACGATCATGGGAATGATATCATCTCTCGTGTGTACGTACGGAATACCGTCTCCATGACGCGATGAGATTCACTTTCCATGATAACCATTCAAGAATGATTATAAAGTATATATAATAAGTAATCATGAAATATAAGACAAAATAATTCTACTGGATTTATGTATTTATATATTTATGTCATCTACTTAATTCCATTCAATTCAATAAGGAAACGAAAATAGCGTTCATGCGTACGTACGGCCTACCGTCTCCATGAACGGTGTATTTCGTTCCATTTATCGATCCATTATATATATGTATATTCTGAATATATGTTATATATAAATAATGTTTTACATTCTGGATTTAAGTAATCATTATTAAAGTAATCATATGAATAATTACAAGTTAAACCATGAACGACAAATGAAACGATTTTACCCAAAACGCTACTTTAACATGAATACGGGTAATATAAAGTCATAAGTGAACCATATATGATATAATAACAATGAATAAGATTCTGTAATAAGTCAATGAAATTATTTAAATAATTATACAGGAGGTTTGGATACATACGAAGCATATTGGACCTAAGGTAAGGGATAATTTTGCAAATCCCATTTTATCCGAGATTGGTTATTCGTAAGTATTTACTGGGGTTATTTATATCATCCATGTCCATGTTTTATAAAATAATTTTCATGTATGTTTAAAGTCCTTTTTAACCATTTTTGACTTTTACTACACTGTATGTATGGAATCTTTCTTTTACGAGGTACTTTTTGACTTTTCTAGCAAAAGTACGAGAAGAACGTTTTTTAACTTATACGGCACAAACGAATTTTTACGGTTTTATAAAGCCTTATTTTTATGATGATTCCTCCAAAATATTTAATGACTATTTTCAACAAAATCAATTTCTTTTAAAATTGCATGACGTTTTGTAAAAATAAATTGATTTTGAATAAGAAAGGATATTTTCCTCAAGAATTCATTTCAAATGTTTTATCAAAACCATTTTCCATCTAAGATGACATTATTTCATATGTGTAGGTTTCAAGTATAATGTCTCTATGATTTAAATGGTTTCAATTTTCTTATTATGAGATGATATACATTTATTTTATATGTAATATGTGATGATGTGATGATGTTTATGAAACCCATTTTATTTATTGGGTTATTATGAATGATGTATGTTTATTTTGTGGCACAAGTAAGAATGATTTCATTATCAGATGGGTGAAACCTATATCTCCCTACAATGCATTGGGTAATGATTTATATCTAATGAGATAGAAATGGTTGGAATGGTATGTTAATCTGGTTCAGTGTTACAGGACTGAAATGAGGAGTGAACTCGATTCAGAAAGGGACTTTGTCCACTAAGATGGTCTTGGCAGCAATGCCTTGGTTAATATGGAAATCATGTCATGAGCTTAATGGTTGCCACAATTACATTTTTTATTCCTATTCTATTTTATCATGATGTATGTTCCCATATGACATATGCCTTACGTACTTCCATGATTCATGTATTTGCTCAAGATTTTTATGTTTAGATTTAATGTTCAAGTTTTTGAATTCAAATGTTTATGGATTGTTTTATGTTCTCTATGTTTACCCTTACTGTGCATTTGAGCTCAACCCTTTTATGTTTTATTTTCCCCAGGATATAAATAAAGGTTTTAGGTAAGAAAAAAAAGGATGATCTTTATGGGAGATGTTGAAGATCTTTCACCACGATTAGAAGATTATATTCTGAGTTTCCAAAGACACTAAACTATTATGGTCCTTGTGTGTCTGTTCTTGTTATGTACTAAGTGTTCCACAAAAGTAATGTAATGTCCATATACGTCATGATTTGGGTCTCTACAGTTGGTATCAGAGGAAAGGTTTAGTTAACCTTTGGAAACTAGGATGTGAAAACATTAGTGAGATCCCTAGAGATATTTCTAAGGTATGTCTAGGGATTTCCCTAAGTTTAAGTATAAGAATAGGTTATAGTCCTAGAATTACGGTAACAATATTATAATTAAACCTATGATGTTAGATATTGAGGTTACTCCACCTTTATTGTGATTTTTTCTTCTCACACTATTCTTTTTGGGTTTTAGAAAATGGCTGGAAACACGATGATTCACGATAATGGAGGATATGATGGACAATGTAATGATATTGTTTATGAGAAACCAAATGAAATGGGATTTGGAAGTCCAAACATCATTATTATACCGAATTAGCAATCTCATAATATGATCAATAAACCCAAATTTGGTAAGTTTTCTGACTCGTCTAATAAGAGAAAGATGGAGTTTCATGATGATCATTGAGGAAAAAAAGTTCAATTTCCCCTATGTAAATCATGTGGGAAGAGGCATCAAGGAGAATGTTTCAAAGGAACTGGAAGATTCTTTGGGTGTGGAAAAGAAGGACACAAATCCAATAAGTGAAAATTAAAAGGTTCAGTTAACACCAGGGGTGAGGATAATGGTATTGCTACGATATCAACAATGGTTAAATGTTTTAAATGTGGAATGTACGGTCATTATGCAAACCAATGCCCTAAGGGAAAGTCTCATGAAGAGAATCTGTATGGTCGTATGGGTAGTATTTATGTTGATGATGATGAAGAGACTACAAATGATATTTGATATGAAAGAATTATTGATGCTCGGTCAATGGATTAAGAAGGCAGTGGAATTATTACATGTTTATCAAGTGTAATGTTGTATAAGTAATCTCATGGTACTATGGAATAATGATACATCTAAGGATTGTTACATTGTTGTGTTTCCTTATGTTTTGAATGTGTATGATGAATGGTACCAGTAACCATGAAAGGTTATTCAGATATTTTTGGAAAGTAAATGATATGTGCATAATGAAGGGATAAAGAGATAATTAAATGTTTGATAGTATTCATGAGCTCATGAATGATATAAGGAGAAGGTTATATAATGGTGTGAGTATATAGAATTTTTGGATTTTTGTATTTGGAAAGAGTTAAATTTTAATAGAACTCATGGTTTCACTAAGATTCAATGGGTATTCTTCTTTCAAGAGAATACATTACTAAGGCCTTCGAATAATTGCATCGTGACCAACAAGACATATCTCATGATATATGGGGATCAACGATGGTATTAACATGCTTGTTATATTAACTCTTTGGTAATCGTTTTCACTATAATATGAGATTGGACAGTAGTATTTTGGATCAACCTACAGATTGTAAAGGATTATGTTGGACATAAGTTAGTATTGTTTAAGGATAGAAATTTTTTCGATATTATTGATGGGATGTTATAGTAATGTAGTTTTATAAAAAGGAAAACCTACAGGATGAGTGATAGCCCATCGCCTCGGACAAGGCTGTGGGAATCGAACCCACAATCAAAGTGCGAATGGCCTTTATCGCCGACCACTGGCCTACAGGAAGTACCTGTTTAGTAGAAACTATTTTATTATATTAAGCAATATGATATATGAAGTATAAGTCCATTTTATGAACCATATATGATTAATCTCACTATAGATCGAATTATGTATATTTAATAACTTTTTCTATCCTTTTGTTTGAGACAGACAGAATAACCCGTCATTCTATCACATGATCTGCTAACACTTCATGAATAACAAATTCAACTTCATTTCTTTAACAGATGAAGTGGAAATTGTTCAAGGAAAGAACAACAGTGAGATTGTACCAAAATAAAGTAAGTATTTATTCTAATTAAAATTCTTCAACTTTAGGGAAATGATCTTGAAAACCAAAAATGTTGTCCTAGTGCCCTTATATCCGATGAATCAGATGGTACCCTAGACCATCACAAATTTATGGCTTTGTGATTGTTGGCTTTTTCATTGCCATGTTCTCTACCACTCTCCATCAGAACATGATGGTTAGATTTTTCTCCCAAATCCATATTTTGACCTATGTTTTCTTACGTGAAAACCCAGTGATTAGTTAATTTGGGTAACCGTTACATTTCATACATTAATTTTTAAAGACAAGTTTTGGTATTCCTTTTTACGATGTGGGTTTCTATTAAAGAATCTTTCGATTAGTAAACCATTTATAACCACGACAAATTTCGAGGGCGAAATTCATTTTAAGGGGGGTAGAATGTAACACCCCGAGATTTTATTAAAAATATTCTTTTTAATTAATGTCTTGTGTTGTACGCTACACCAAAAGGATCTTGCACAACATGTATCCCTGACTTGCCTTTCATTACACGCAATCACGACCTTCCTCGACAGCCTGTGTAGTACGCAATACCGAGTTTCACTAAACGAGATATTATTATAATATTATTATGAACAAACCGTTATGAATAGTAATACCCACTTTTTTAAATTTTATAAATTTTATCTTTGAAAATGGACTTCATTTTTGGATTCGGTATATCAAAATTATCTTAGGGTGAAATTTTGGTACTTTTCGGATAACTTCCATATTCTGATGAATATTGAAAATTTCTAAATTTTAATTAATAACAACTTTTTTAATCGAAATAATTAACAGTGATAAATTATTAATTTGATTGGTTTTAAAGTATATTAAAATTTATTTTTACCATTTAATAAAATGTGGGTCATTGGATGTAATTTCACATTTAAACCAGACATAAACAGGTGTCAATCTTTTGATAGTTATTATCTCTTAGGAACACTCTATTTGTTTTGACGAAGGGAATTAATTTTTAAATTAATTAATGTAACTGATATGTTTTGAATTTGGTAAAATAGACATAATTTTTGAATTCATAATATCAAATATATCTTAGGCCTAATTTTTAGTATTTTTCTGGAAACTTTCATTTTTTGATGAATAGTGAAACCACTAAGTGGTAGTTAAAAAAATGAATTTTTCATAAAACATAATTTTATCGCTTCTATGAGTGGAATCTTGAAAATCCAAGAGACACGGTTAATATCCAGTACTAAAATGTTGTTCAATGAGATGAAAATAGTTTTTGGTGAATAGTAACTTTTTACTTTTTTTAACACTGTTAAAAGTAAATAGAGTAATTAAGGGTAAAAATGATATTATTATTACCCTAAAACATGTCCTAATTCTATTTGATAAGTGTAATTCAGACAAAAACAACCATAGGAATAAACTATGACCATTTAGGCCCACTCGGATTAGATTGGGACATTTATTATTAATTTATTTAAAGAGGGGTTAAAATAGTTAAAATCAATGTTTAATAACTAAATCATTTTTAATATAGGGTTATTCATAAGATAAATTTTAATATAAATATTCATTAGAAATCTAAAAATATTTCCTACATAATGGTATTTTATTTGTAATTTTTATACTTAAAATAATTTAATTTATTTATGACACAATGACGATACATTAATTATCTTATTAAAGAAATATTGACAAAATTGATGTTATAAATAACCAAATAAATGTAATTTGAGACTTTTTATTAATTACACTAATTTTATAGGTTAATATAACATGTTAGTATTGATTTAGTTAACTTTGGTCGAACTAATCATTCTGTTATGATTTTCAAAAAATCAATTACCAAATATTGTCAAAATTGACATAAAATAGTTTTTTAAAAAAAATATTATATTATTAATTGTTCTTTTATTCCTAAAAATCTAAGGTTCGTCCAAATGACTTATATAAGGTTATATATATTAATAATAAACAACTTGGGGTTCTTTTGTCTTGTTATAGTATGTTTATTAACCTTATAGTGTAAGAAAACAAGAAGACACAGTAAAAGAAAAATTATTTAACTTAAAGTTAAATCTAAATGATAAGGTTAAAATAGAAACTTAACTTGTCTAAATTCTATTGTATGAGAGGATTTAGACCCCTACCTACCTTATCTTAGAAATAACCAAATTTGGAGCTATTAAAAACCGAATATGACTTTATAATAAAATAATAGTTTTTAATTATTCCAGAGGTGCCCCTCTCCTCCCTTATAAAAGGGCACCTCATCCCTCTCTTCCTCATACCACTTTGAGCCTTCAAGATCATCCAAACCCTGCACAATTCTCTTCTACACTTCCCTATTAACATCCTAGAGGTCCTGTTCGTCTTCAAAGACCACTTGTAATGCCCTAAGAGGAGGTCTGAAAGAGCCGCTTCAAAGAAGAGGTAATGCCCGTTGCCGATTCTTTCAACTCTATTTCTTCTTGCACTCCTTCTTCTTTAGTTGATTAATTATGAAGTAATAAAATCAGTATCACTCATATAGGGATATGTTATTATAAGTATTAATCATCCCTATTTAACAATCTATCCATCCTACGGAAAATGAAATCACCACGTGTGCGTACGTACAGAATACTGTCTCTACGCCGTGGTGTAATCTATTTTCCACCACCACCTTACTTGGATGGGTATTTTGGAGAAATTAATGAATATATATGATTATTGTAAAGTGATATTGATTATGTAATATTATACATTCACTTTAATACAATTCCACGATCATGGGAATGATATCATCGCTCGTGCATACGTACGGAATACCGTCTCCACGACGCGATGAGATTCACTTTCCATGATAACCATTCAAGAATGATTATAAATTATATATAATAAGTAATCATGAAATATATGACATAATAATTCTACTGGATTTATGTATATATATATTTATTTCATCTACTTAATTCCATTCAATTAAACAAGGAAACGAATACAGCGTTCATGCGTATGTACGGCCTACCGTCTCCATGAACGGTGTATTTCTTTCCATTTATCGATCCATTATATATATGTATATTCTGAATATATATTATATATATATATATATATCATGTTTTAAATTCTGGATTTATGTAATCATGAATTAACTAATCATATAAATAATTACAAGGTAAAACATGAACGACAAATGAAACAATTTTACCCAAAACGCTACTTTAACATGAAAACGGGTAATAAAAAGTCATAAGTGAACAATATATGATATAATAACAATTAATATGATTATGTAATAAGTCAATTACATTATTTAAATCATTATACAAGAGTTTTGGATATGTACGAAGCATATCAGAGCTAAGTTACAAGATAATTTTGCAGATCTCATTTTATCCGAGATTGCTTATTCGTAAGTATTTTCTGGGGTTATTTATATCATCCATGTCCATGTTTTATAAAAGTATTTTCATGTATGTTTAAAGTACTTTTGTAGAGACCCGAAGCTTGACGTACATGGACATTACATTACATTTGCGGAATACTTAGTACATAACAAAAACACACACTAAAGGATCGTAATAGTTTAGTGTCTTTGGAAACTCGGAACGTAATCTTCTAATCGTGGTGAAAGTTCTTCAATATCTCCCATAAAGGTCATCCCTTTTTTTTACCTAAAAAAATTCTTTATATCCTGGGGAAAAGAAAAAATAAAAGGGTGAGCTCAAATGCTCAGCAAGGGCAATAAAGGAAATAAAAATCATATCATATCTTTTTGAAAATCATAACCTGCAAAAGAGATCATAAAATCTTAATAAATCATAGAAGTGAAAATGAGATCACCATAATCATAACATGAAACTTGAAACTTTGTGGCATGCACACATAATCATGGAAAATCATTTCTTGTTAGTCATGACTCATTGCCAAGACTATCTTAGTGGACAAAGTCCCTTTCTGAATCGAGTAACCCTCGTTTCAGTCCTGTTTCACTGAACCGGTATAACCTACCGTTCCAGCCCTGTCTATCTCATGAGATATAAAATCTTTACCCAATGCATTGGAGGGAGATATAGGTCCCACCCATCTTATAATGAATCCTTTCTTATGTGTGCCACATAATCATAAATCATACATCATCGCATAACCCATGTAATAAAAATGGGATTCTTAAACAACATGACATCATAAAACAATTCATATAAGATAAAGGAATTCATAAAAATGTTTCCATCCCAACATAATCAAATCCATGTAATAATAGGGGTAAAAACAGAACCCTTTTATTATCTTAGATGGAAAATAATTTTGATAAAATACTTGAACTCCATTCTTGAGGAAAATACCCTTTCTTCTTTAAAAACACTTTTCTTTTCATAACATGTCATACAACTTTAAAATAAAAGAAGTTGATTAAAAATAATCTTGAAAACTTGTAAAGTAAGCTTCTTGGAAATAATGTTTTAAAAATCCATTCATGCCGTATATATAAAAAAACATTCTTCTCGTACTTTTGTCGGAAAAGTCAAAAAGTACCTCGTATGAAAAACGATAAAAGTTTCCTTTCATATCTTTTACTAAAAACTCACCAAAGGGTAACATAGGTTTTAAAAAATTGTAGGTGGATGAAAATAATATTACATATTGATGAAACATGGATGTGGATGATAAAATACACCCCAGTAAAGACTTACGAATAAACAATCTCGGATAAAAATGAGATTGTGATATTTCCCTTACCTTAGGTCCAATTTGCTTCGTATGTGTCCGAACCTCCTGTATAATGATTTAAATAATGTCATTGACTTATTACAGAATCATATTCATTGTTATGATATCATATATGGTTCACTTATGACATTATATTACCCGTTCTTTTGTAAATTCCATGTTAAAGAAGCGTTTTGGGTAAAATCGTTTCATTTATCGTAGGTGTTTTGACTTGTTGTTCTTGACATCATTATTACTTATATCATGATTTACTTACTTCCAGAATATAAAATATGATTTATATATCATATATATTCAGTATATATATATATATAATAGATAGATAAATAAAATGAAAAACACCGTTCATGGAGACGGTAGTCCGTACGTACACATGAACGCTGTTTTTCTTTCCTTATTGTCTTGAAATGGAAGTAAGTAGATGACATACATATGTATATATATACATAAATCCAGTAGCTTTATAATGTCATATATTTCATTATTATGTCTTATATATACATTATAATCATTCTTAAATGGTTAACATGGAGAATGAATCTCATCGCGTCGTGGAGACGGTAGTCCGTACGTACGCACGAGCGATGATATCATTTCTATAAATATTGAATTGAATTGGTGTGGATTATACAATATATCAGAATCAATATGATGTTTTAATAACTATGTATAGTTATTCTTTACACCATTATACCCATCCATGTAAGGTGGTGGTGGAAAATAGATTACACCACGGCGTGGAGACGGTATTCCGTACGTACGCACGCGCGGTGATTTCTTTTTCCGTAGGATGGAGAGATGGTGAAATAGGGTTGTTTCATACTTATAATAAAATATCAATATATTAGTGATACTGATGTTATTACTTCATAATGAAACAACCTAAGAAGAAGAAGTGGAAGAAGAAATAAAGATGAAAGAATTGGTAACGGTAATTACCTCTTCTTTGAAGTGCCTCTTTGAGACCTCCTCTTAGGGCACTAGAATTGGTCTTTGAGGAAGACCAGAACCTCTAGTATGTTGCTAGGGAAGTGGAGAAGAGATTTTGGCAGGGGTTGGCCGAGCTTGAGTGCTCAAATTGGTGTGAGGAGGAGGGGGAGGAGGTGTCCTTTTATAGGGGAGGAGAGGGGCACCTTAGGAATATCTCAAAATATTATTTTATATTAAAGTCAAAATCGGTTTATAATGGTTCCAAAGGGTCTTATTTCGAAGCTAAAGTGGGGATGGGTCGAAATCCTATCAAACAATAGAATTTAGACAAGTTTAGGATATTATTTTAACCTTATCAATTAGATTAAACTCTAAGTTAAATAATTTAACTTTTACCATGTCTTTTTGTTTTCTTTCACTATATGGTTAATACACTTACTATAACATGCCAAACGAACCCCAAATTGTTTATTATTAATATATATATCCTTATCTAAGTCATTTTGCCGAACCTTAGATTTTTAAGAATACAATAACAATTAATAATATAATATTTTATTTAAAAACTATTTTGTGTCAATTTTGACACTATTTGATATATGATTTTTGTGAAAGTCATAACAAAATTAAATGTTTGAACCAAGTTGATTAAATCAACATTAATATATCATAGTAACCTATAAAATTAGTGGAATTCATAAAAAATTTCAAATTACATTTATTTTGGTGTTTATAACATCAATTATGTCAATATTTCATTAATAAGATAATTACTGCATCATCGTTGTGTCATAAATAAATTAAACTATTTGATGTCTAAAAATTACAAATAAAACACCATAATGTAGTAAATCTTTTTATCTTTCTAATTAATATTTACAATCGAATTTATCTTATGTATAACCCCATATTAAAAATGCTTTACTTATTAAACTTTGATTTTAACTATTTTAACCTTTCTTTAAATAAATTAATAATAAATGTCCTAATCTAATCCAAGTGGGCCTAAATGGTCATATTTTATTCCTAAGTTTGTTTTTGGTCGAATTACACTTGTCCAATAGAATTAGGACATGTGTTAGGGTAATATTAATATCATATTTACCCTTAGTTACCCTATTTACTATTAACCGCGGTAAAAAAAGTAAAAAGTTATTATTCACCAAAAAATTATTTTCATCTCATTGAACCACATTTTAGTCCTTGATATTAACCGTGTCTCTCGGATTTTCGAAATTCCATTCACAGAAGCGGCAAAATTAAGTTTTATGAAAAATTAAGTTTTTTTAACTACCACTTAGTAGTTTCACTATTCATCAAAAATTGATGTTTTTCAGAACAATGCCAAAATTTCATCCTAAGCTATATTTCATATTCTGAATTCAAAAATGAAATCTATTTTACCAAATTCATAACATAGAAGTTGCATTAATTAATTTTATAATTAAATCCCGCTGTCAAAATAAATAGCGTGTTTTTAGGAAACAATATATATCAAAAGATTGACACTTGATTATGTCTGGTTTAAATGTGAAATTACAACCAATGACCAACATTGTATTAAATTGTAAAAATATATTCTAAATATACTTTAAAACCACTCAATTAATAATTTATCACTATTAATTATTTTGATTAAAAAAGTTGTTTTTAATTATAATTTAGTAATTTTCACTATTCATCAGAATATGAAAGTTATCCGAAAAGTACCAAAATTTCACCTTAGGCTAAATTCGATACTCCGAATCCAAGAATGAAGTTCATTTTGAAAAATAAGATTTACAGAATTTTAAAAAGTGGTTATTACTATTCATAACGGCTAGTTTTAATAATATTTTAATAGCACATTGTTGTTTAGTGAAACTCGGTATTGCGTATTACACACGCTATCGTGGAAGGTCGTGATTGCGTGTAATGCAAGGCAAGACAAGGATGCGTGTTGTGCAAGCTCCTTTTGGTGTAGCATACAACACAAGATATTAATAAAATTAAAAAGAATATTTTTTTATAAAATCTTGGGCTGTTACATTCTACCCCCCTTAAAATGAATTTCGCCCTCGAAATTCGTCGGGGTTATAAATGGTTTACTATTCGAAAGTTTCTTTAATAGAAACCCACATCGTAAAAAGGAATATAAAAACCAATCTTTAAAAACAAAAGTATGAAACGTAACGGTTACCCAAATAAACTAATCATTGGGTTTCCACATAGGTGAAAATATGGATATGGAAGAAAAATCTAACCATCATGTTCTGATGGAGAGTGGTAGAGAACATGGCTATGGAAAATCCAGTAATCACAAATCCTTAGATTTGTGATTATATAAGGTACCATCTGATTCATCAGGTATAAGATCACTAGGACAACATTTTTGGTTTTCAAGATCATTTCCCCTAAAGTTGAAAATTTGAATTAGAATAAATAATTACTTTATTTTGGTACAATCTCACTGTTGTTCGTGCCTTGAACAATTTCCACTTCATCTCTTAAATAAATGAAGTTGAATTTGTTATTCGTGAAGTGTTAGCAGATCATGTGATAGAATGACGGGTCATTCCATCTGTCTCAAACAAAAGGTTAGCAAAAATGATATGCATAAATCGATCTATAGTGAGATTAATCATATATGGTTCCTAAAATGGACTTATACTTCATATATCATACTGCTTAATATAATAAAACTAGTTTCTACTAAACAGGGACTTCCTGTAGGCCAGTGGTAGGCGATAAAGGCCAGTCGCACTTCGGTTGTGGGTTCGATTCCTACAGCCTTGTCCGAAGCGATGGGCTATCGCCCGTCCTGCAGGTTGTCCTTTTTCCAAAACTATATTACTATAACATCCCATCAATAATATCGAAAAAAATTTCTATCCTTAAACAATACTAACTTACGTCCAACACAATCCATTCCAATCTTTAGGCTTATCCATAATACTGCAGTCCACTCTCATAACATAGTGAAAACAATTACCAGAGATTTAATATCATCGTTGATCCCCATATATCATAAGATATGTTTTGTTGGTCACATTCCAAACATTCAAAGTCCTTAATCATGTATACTCTTGAATACCCATTGAACCTTAGTGAAAACTTGAATGCAGTTAAAAGTTAACACTTTACACATACCAAAATCCTCAAATTTATTTATACTCAAACCATGATATCACTTAGTCCTTATATCAATCATGAGCTCATGAATACAATCAAACATCTCATTATCTTCTTATCCTTTCATTATGCACTTATCATCTACTTTCCAAAAGTATCTGAATAACCTTTCATGGTTACTGGTAACATTAATCAGACAACAATGTAACAATCCTTACATGTCTCTTTATTCCATAGTACCATGAGATTACTTATACAACATTACACATGATAAACATGTAATCATTCTACTACATTCTTGAACCATTAACCGAGCTTCAACAATTCTTTCATCTCACATATCATTTGTAGTCTCTTCATCATCATCCACATAAATACTACCCATACGGCCATACTGATTCTCTCCATGAGTCTTTCCCTTAGGACATTGGTTTGCATAATGCCCATACATTCCACATTTAAAACACTTAACCATTTTCGATGTCGTAGCAATACCATTATCCTCATCCATGGTGTTAACTGAACCTTTTCCTTTGCACTTACTTTCTTTGTGTCCTTCTTTTCCACACCCAAAGCATCTTCCAGTTCCTTTGAAACATTCTCCTTGATGCCTCTTCCCACATGAATTACATAGGGGAAATTGAACTTTCTTTCCTCTATGATCATCATGAAACTCCATCTTTCTCTTATTAGCCGAGTCAGGAAACTTACCAAATTTTACTTTATTGATCATATTATGAGATTGCTGATTCGGCATAATAATTATGTTTGGACTTCCAAATCCCATTTCATTATGAAGAATATCATTCCATTGTCCATTATATCCTCCATTATCGTGAATCATCTTGTTTCCAGCCATTTTCTAAAACCCAAAAAGAATAGTGTGAGAGGCAAAAATCATGCTAGGGAAAACAACATAATAAAGGGGGAGTACCTTCAATATCTAACATCTTAGGTTTAATTCTATGATCGTTAGCGTAGTTCTAGTACTATAACTTATACGTCTACTTAACCTTAGGGACATCCCTAGACATACCGTAGAAATATCTCTAGGGATCTCACTAACGTTTTCGCATCCTAGTTTCCAAAGGTTGACTAAACCTTTCCTCTGATACCAACTGTAGAGACCCGAAGCTTGACGTACATGGACATTACATTACATTTGCGGAATACAAAGTACATAAAAAAAACACACACTAAAGGATCGTAATAGTTTAGTGTCTTTGGAAACTCGGAACGTAATCTTCTAATCGTGGTGAAAGTTCTTCAATATCTCCCATAAAGGTCATCCCTTTTTTTTTACCTAAAAACATTCTTTATATCCTGGGGAAAAGAAAACATAAAAGGGTGAGCTCAAATGCTCAGCAAGGGCAATAAAGGAAATAAAAATCATATCATATCTTTTTGAAAATTATAACCTCCAAAAGAGATCATAAAATCTTAATAAATCATAGAAGTGAAAATGAGATCACCATAATCATAACATGAAACTTGAAACTTTGTGGCATGCACACATAATCATGGAAAATCATTTCTTGTTAGTCATGACTCATTTCCAAGACTATCTTAGTGGACAAAGTCCCTTTCTGAATCGAGTAACCCTCGTTTCAGTCCTGTTTCACTGAACCGGTATAACCTACCGTTCCAGCCCTGTCTATCTCATGAGATATAAAATCATTACCCAATGCATTGGAGGGAGATATAGGTCCCACCCATCTTATAATGAATCCTTTCTTATGTGTTCCACATAATCATAAATCATACATCATCGCATAACCCATGTAATAAAAATGGGATTCTTAAACAACATGACATCATAAAACAATTCATATAAGATAAAGGAATTCATAAAAATGTTTCCATCACAACATAATCAAATCCATTTAATAATAGGGGTAAAAACAGAACCCTTTTATTATCTTAGATGGAAAATAATTTTGATAAAATACTTGAACTCCATTCTTGAGGAAAATATCCTTTCTTCTTTAAAAACACTTTTCTTTTCATAACATGTCATACAACTTTAAAATAAAAGAAGTTGATTAAAAATAATCTTGAAAACTTGTAAAGGAAGCTTCTTGGAAATAATGTTTTAAAAATCCATTCATGCCGTATATATAAAAAAAACATTCTTCTCGTACTTTTGTCGGAAATGTCAAAAAGTACCTCGTATGAAAAACGATAAAAGTTTCCTTTCATATCTTTTACTAAAAACTCACCAAAGGGTAAAATAGGTTTTAAAAAATTGTAGGTGGATGAAAATAATATTACATATTGATGAAACATGGATGTGGATGATAAAATACACCCCAGTAAAGACTTACGAATAAACAATCTCGGATAAAAATGAGATTGTGATATTTCCCTTACCTTAGGTCCAATTTGCTTCGTATGTGTCCGAACCTCCTGTATAATGATTTAAATAATGTCATTGACTTATTACAGAATCATATTCATTGTTATGATATCATATATGGTTCACTTATGACATTATATTACCCGTTCTTTTGTAAATTCCATGTTAAAGAAGCGTTTTGGATAAAATCGTTTCATTTATCATAGGTGTTTTGACTTGTTGTTCTTGACATCATTATTACTTATATCATGATTTACTTACTTCCAGAATATAAAATATGATTTATATATCATATATATTCAGTATATATATATATATAATAGATAGATAAATAAAATGAAAAACACCGTTCATGGAGACGGTAGTCCGTACGTACGCATGAACGCTGTTTTTCTTTCCTTATTGTCTTGAAATGGAAGTAAGTAGATGACATACATATGTATATATATACATAAATCCAGTAGCTTTATAATGTCATATATTTCATTATTATGTCTTATATATACATTATAATCATTCTTAAATGGTTAACATGGAGAATGAATCTCATCGCGTCGTGGAGACGGTAGTCCGTACGTACGCACGAGCGATGATATCATTTCTATAAATATTGAATTGAATTGGTGTGGATTATACAATATATCAGAATCAATATGATGTTTTAATAACTATGTATAGTTATTCTTTACACCATTATACCCATCCATGTAAGGTGGTGGTGGAAAATAGATTACACCACGGCGTGGAGACGGTATTCCGTACGTACGCACGCGCGGTGATTTCTTTTTCCGTAGGATGGAGAGATGGTGAAATAGGGTTGTTTCATACTTATAATAACATATCAGTATATTAGTGATACTGATGTTATTACTTCATAATGAAACAACCTAAGAAGAAGAAGTGGAAGAAGAAATAAAGATGAAAGAATTGGTAACGGTAATTACCTCTTCTTTGAAGTGCCTCTTTGAGACCTCCTCTTAGGGCACTAGAATTGGTCTTTGAGGAAGACCAGAACCTCTAGGATGTTTCTAGGGAAGTGGAGAAGAGATGTTGGCAGGGGTTGTCCGAGATTGAGTGCTCAAATTGGTGTGAGGAGGAGGGGGAGGAGGTGTCCTTTTATAGGGGAGGAGAGGGGCACCTTAGGAATATCTCAAAATATTATTTTATATTAAAGTCAAAATCGGTTTATAGTGGTTCCAAAGGGTCTTATTTCTAAGCTAAAGTGGGGATGGGTCGAAATCCTATCAACCAATAGAATTTAGACAAGTTTAGGATATTATTTTAACCTTATCAATTAGATTAAACTCTAAGTTAAATAATTTAACTTTTACCATGTCTTTTTGTTTTCTTTCACTATATGGTTAATACACTTACTATAACATGCCAAACGAACCCCAAATTGTTTATTATTAATATATATATCCTTATCTAAGTCATTTGGCCGAACCTTAGATTTTTAAGAATACAATAACAATTAATAATATAATATTTGATTTAAAAACTATTTTGTGTCAATTTTGACACTATTTGATATATGATTTTTGTGAAAGTCATAACAGAATTAAATGTTCGATCCAAGTTGATTAAATAAACATTAATATATCATAGTAACCTATAAAATTAGTGGAATTCATAAAAAATCTCAAATTACATTTATTTTGGTGTTTATAACATCAATTATGTCAATATTTCATTAATAAGATAATTACTGCATCATCGTTGTGTCATAAATAAATTAAACTATTTGATGTCTAAAAATTACAAATAAAACACCATCATGTAGAAAATCTTTTTATCTTTCTAATGAATATTTACAATCGAATTTATCTTATGTATAACCCCATATTAAAAATGCTTTACTTATTAAACTTTGATTTTAACTATTTTAACCTTTCTTTAAATAAATTAATAATAAATGTCCTAATCTAATCCAAGTGGGCCTAAATGGTCATATTTTATTCCTAAGTTTGTTTTTGGTCGAATTACACTTGTCCAATAGAATTAGGACATGTGTTAGGGTAATATTAATATCATATTTACCCTTAGTTACCCTATTTACTATTAACCGCGGTAAAAAAAGTAAAAAGTTACTATTCACCAAAAAATTATTTTCATCTCATTGAACCACATTTTAGTCCTTGATATTAACCGTGTCTCTCGGATTTTCGAAATTCCATTCACAGAAGCAGAAAAATTATGTTTTATGAAAAATTAAGTTTTTTTAACTACCACTTAGTAGTTTCACTATTCATCAAAAATTGATGTTTTTCAGAACAATGCCAAAATTTTATCCTAAGCTATATTTCATATTCCGAATTCAAAAATGAAATCTATTTTACCAAATTCATAACATAGAAGTTGCATTAATTAATTTTATAATTAAATCCCGCTGTTAAAATAAATAGCGTGTTTTTAGGAAACAATATATATCAAAAGATTGACACTTGATTATGTCTGGTTTAAATGTGAAATTACAACCAATGACCAACATTGTATTAAATTGTAAAAATATATTCTAAATATACTTTAAAACCACTCAATTAATAATTTATCACTATTAATTATTTCTATTAAAAAAGTTGTTTTTAATTATAATTTAGTAATTTTCACTATTCATCAGAATATGAAAGTTATCCGAAAAGTACCAAAATTTCACCTTAGGCTAAATTCGATACTCCGAATCCAAGAATGAAGTTCATTTTGAAAAATAAGATTTACAGAATTTTAAAAAGTGGTTATTACTATTCATAACGGCTAGTTTTAATAATATTTTAATAGCACATCGTTGTTTAGTGAAACTCGGTATTGCGTATTACACACGCTATCGTGGAAGGTCGTGATTGCGTGTAATGCAAGGCAAGACAAGGATGCGTGTTGTGGAAGCTCCTTTTGGTGTAGCATACAACACAAGACATTAATAAAATTAAAAAGAATATTTTTTTATAAAATCTTGGGCTGTTACAACTTTTCACCAATTTTTGAATTTTACTAAATGTTATGTATGGAATCTTTCTTTTACGGTTTTATAAAGCCTTATTTTCATGATGCTTCCTCTAAAAGATTTCAGGACTATTTTCAACAAAATAACTTTCATTTAAAATTGCATGACGTTTTGTAAAAATAAATTGATTTTGAAGAAGAAAAGATATTTTTCTCAAGAATTCATTTCAAATGTTTTATTAAGACCATTTTCCATCTAAGATGACATTATTTCATATGTGTATGTTTCAAGTATCACGTCTCTATGATTTACATGGTTTCACTTTTCTTATTATGAGATGATATCCATTTCTTTTATATGTAATATGTGTTAATGGGATGACGTTTATGAAACCTATTTTATTTATTGGGTTATTATGAATGATGTATGTTTATTTTGTGGCACAAGTAATAATGATTTCATTATGAGATGGGTGTGACATATATCTCCCTCCAATGCATTGGGTAAAGATTTATATCCCATGAGATAGACATGGATGGAATGGTAATTTAATCTGGTTCAGTGTTACAGGACTGAAACGAGGAGTGAACTCGATTCAGAAAGGGACTTTGTCCACTAAGATGGTCTTGGCAGCAATGCCTTGGCTACTATGGAAATCATATCATGAGATTAATGGTTACAAGAATTAGATGTTTTATTCCCATGCTATTTTATCATGATTTATGTTCCCCTATGATATATTCCTTACATACATCCAAGATTCATGTCTTCACTCAAGATTTTGATGTTTAGATTTAATGTTCGAGTTTTTTCATTCAAATGTTTATGGATTGTTTTATGTTCTCTATGTTTACCCTTACTGGGCATTTGAGCTAACCCCTTTTATGTTTTCTTTTCCCCAGGATATAAATAAAGGTTTTAGGTAAGAGAAAAAGGAAGATCTTTATGGGAGATGTTGAAGATCTTTCACCACGATTAGAAGATTATATTCCGAGTTTCCAAAGACACTAAACTATTATGGTCTTTATGTGTATGTTCTTGTTATGTACTAAGTTTTCCGAAAAAGTAATGTAATTTTCATGTACGTCAAGCTTTGGGTCTCTACATTGATACAACCCTCTACTACATCCAGCTGAGGTCCACTACCGACAGTCGAGCCAGTGGCCCTATGCACCACCTACGACTACTGTGTCGTGGGTTCCTCTCCCTGGGTGGCCGCACTGCCATGTGCCGCCGCTAGCCTCTCCTCTTCTTCAGGCTGTCACCATCACTATGATGGTCCATTATACGAACCAGGAGTGCCATTGTGAACCTCTATTCATCAACATCAGTAATGTTTTATCAAAATCACCTTTTCGTCACTCTGTGGGTCTAGTCACATTCATAACCTACCAGCAAAGCCCAACGCTACCACAAGGGTCTATTGGTGAAGAATGAAAGAACAGATAAGAGAAAGAGCATAAGAAAACCCTTAGAACATACATTGGTCTTTCTCATATTGGACATGGTCTATTTATGTTAGTGGAATTATTAAAGGGAAACAAAATAACATTTAACAAGATTCATCTACTTTAATCCCACATTTTTAACCATCCTGCAAGAATGATCGAACAACAGATCAACATGTTCATGGGTTGGTCCTCATTCATCCTTAGAAAAAAATATTGGGAAAGGAATCACCAAGAAATTAAACCCCCTACCAAGATTTATTATTAGTCAAAGGAGAGAAACCATCATTGATAGAAATCCAAACATGAACATCCTTAACTCTTCATTGGTCGGTGTTTGTTGTTCATTGTCACTATTGAGAGAGAATCTTTCTCATTATATGTGAGAAACATCATTTCTCTAGGGAATGTTCTCTAACGTTATGAATTATAACACATGTACCTGCCCCTATTTAAGGAATGAAACATGTTAAAATGTTTCAGTGTTTCTAAGAAAATGTGTTGTAGTTTCGTTGATTCACCACATCACAGTGTTACTGAGAAGTTTCATAAAATTGATGAAATAAAATAAAATAACTTTTTAAGTATATTTACTTTTTCTCTTAAAACATCCATAGATTAACTTTTTCATTAGACCTGCATCGGCCGATGTTAGGCTTCACCTATCTTAAAATTGATTTTATGAGTTCAAAGGTGTGCTCTGATTCCTAATCTGAGAATCTATTTAGTTGTTACTAAAACTATATACGTGTGCAATTTTTAATAAACATAATAATATTTTGAATTTTATTCTGGGAACTTCAAGCCACGGAATCACATGTCGTCTCAGTATCTGGTCTCGAAATATTTCCAAATAATTTTCAATAAATATACTAGGAAATTCTAGGATATTAAATTCTCCTCACCTTAGGGATTTACAACCCCGAAATCCAAAAACAAGGGATAAATGAACAAATTAGGACACTGAGCACAAATCTGAGCCTCCCACACCCATGTGCTCTCTTAGAGGCTCTCATGGTACCAATAAACGTGCAATAGAGGAATCAATCTCCCACAGAGGGTCATATCCTATCGATCCTTGATCTCCACCGGGAACTCCACCAAAGTAACCTCATCGCCAACCTCCAGATCACCCTAGTCAATGATGTGTGATGGGAAATGTATGTATCTCCTCAGTTGGGATACATGGAAGACGTCATGAAACCGCTCTAACTACAGAAGAAGATCTAATCTGTACACCACCTCACCCACTCTACACAATATCAAAAAATGTTCAATGAACCTCAATGATAACGTGCTACCTCTACCAAATATCCATATTCCATGATCCGGAGAGACTTGATGGAAGACATGGTCCCCCCCTCCTCCAAATCCAAGGGTCTAACACTCCTATCATCATAGGAATTATAAGGGTTCTCAATAGTATTCATCTTCTTTTTGATGACCTAAACCTTCTCTATAATAGCCTACACCAGCTCTGGGATCATGAGTACTGAATCTTCATGATTATTCCAGAAAAAGTTTGACATACAGGGTCACCCAAACAATGCCTCAAACGGTTCCATACCGATTGTGGAGTAGTATATTTTTTTGTCTGAAAACTCCACTAGAGTTAGGTGATCCTCCCAACTTTGGAATTAAAGGAGGATGCAATCATGTAGAATGTGCTCTAAGACTTGAATAGTCCACTTTGTCTGGACGTCACTCTACAAGTGGAAAATTGTTCTGAAGTGTAGCTGAGTCCCAAATGCATATTGTAGTCACTTCCACAGTCAGTATGTAAATCGTGTGTCATTATATAAAACAATCATAGATGTTACTCTATGGATTCGAACTATCTCTTATACATGTAGGCATCCCATGCTCTCTACTGAAATCTATTTTTGAATTTCTAGGATGTGAGCTGATTTGGTGATTCGGCGAACAATAATCTTGATGGTACCATGCCCCCTAAACATACACGGTTAACCAATCACAGTGTCCATAGATATTCCATACTACTTCCACTCCATCACCTGAAGGGTTTTAGTCAAACCCGCTAAAACCTGGGGCTCCACCATCACTTACTATCAACTGATCAATCTATAGACTAACTATGCTATTTTCTTCTTCATATACGACAACCAAAAATGATGTCTGAGGGCATGGTACATCATTTACACAGCTAGATGTACCGCTAAAGTGGATGTATGGAACTCCATCAACACCTACTCGAATAATGTATCTGGTAAAACTGTGAATATTTTTTAAAAATGAAATCATGATCCCTTCCTTTTGAATATTTATCAAGGGCCTGCCCTATGGAAATATGAGCACATATAATCTGTCACCAGTTATCTCCAAGGTGTGCCTCCCTGATTTTCTATAATATTGGAGGGGTAACTACCATTGACTAGAGATAAGTTTCTCAATCTCTATCCATGAAAAATCTAATGTGAGGAAAACTGCTATGTGTCCTCATTCAGTAGTTCTGAACTATATCTCTGGATGATAACATCTTCAACCAAAATCCCCTTCCAAAGAGTATATACTATCTTGAAGTCATAGTCCAAGGGGAACTATAGAAAATACCATTTTCGAAGGTTCATATTCTTCTGAGAAAATTTATAAGTGATACTTTTTTTGTCTGAGTAGATGATATACTGTTCACCCATAATGTAGTGTCACAACATATTCAATAAAAAGACTACTACCACTAACTCTAGATAATGGGTAACAGAGTTATACTCATGTGGTGTTAACTAATATAAACCATAGGTAATCACTACCATTCCTTGCATTAGAACACACCCATGCCTGGTCTCTGATGCATCATAGAACACCATGTACTCAACACCATCTTCTGTAAATTTAGGATCGGAGGAAACATCAAACATTTCCTCAGTTGTTGAAAGAACTCCTAGAAAATCTCTTTCCATATGAAAGGTTATCTATATCATTTCAACGATATCATGGATGATTATACTCTCAATAGGACAGGAAAAACCCTCTAATAGTACCTAGTTAAACCAAGGAAACTTGTCACCTCAGTTACGTTCTTGGGTGGATCACAATCAAGTACTACCTCAATCTTCACAGGATATACTGAAACTCCAGCCTCCAAATTGAAACATCCAAGAAAGTGACTTCTCATATCCAGAATGAACATTTAAAGAGCTTCTCGTAAATCTATTTATCTCAGAGTAAGTCAATGATAATCCCCAAGTGTATCACATGATCCTCCTTAGACAGAGAGTACACTTGGATGTCGTCAATAAAGACCACTAAAAATTGGTATAGGTACGGTTGGAGGATCATTGTTTATGATTCCCATAAACAATTATGGTTTTTTAATCATGACAAAAACATCACTATGTGCTCGTAGTGGATGTTATGACATCTGAAAGCTGTATTCAGAAGGTACTCATACCACAACTAAAGCTTATGATAGCCTGATCTGAGGTATATCTTCGAGAACCACCTTTCCCACTTCATCTGATCGAAGAGGTCTTCAATCCTCGGTAGTGTATATGTATTCTTCACGGTCACCTGATTTAGGTGTTGGAAATCCATATAGAACCTCAAGCTCCCATATGACTTCTTGGAAATGAATAAAGGGTCTGTCTATGGTGAAACACAAGGTCTCATGTATCCCTTCCACTATAAGTCCTACAACTGTACTCTCAATCATCAGGAGCTGGCCTCACCCCTTCCACGTATGCCACCTAGCAGACCGTCATGTCCTACCCTTACCACAATCTCTGTGATCCCATGACCATCTCCTGGTTGATCATATGGCTGATCAGACTATCTCTCACCATATATCCCCGACAACTGCACATGTAGCACAACCCGCCATTCATCCAACCTACTCTTCCCTAGAAGCCCCATTGTACTGAACCCATGTACTGGGGTCATCCCTTGGACTTTCTGCTTCTCTTGGACCCCTACGTCAGTTATCATCTACCTACTATCGAGGACCGAGATACCTGATGCCCCGTCGTAGCTCCCACAGCCTGTGCTTTCTCTGAAATAAATTTATCTCTCCCGCAACCCAAATTGTAAAGTGATGAAAAGGGATATCATCGACACCATAATATCCCATAATATTCCATGTTCAATGGTATAAGACTTTAATAATGGGTCCCACACCCTGTCTCTAGAGTAGTAAGAACGATCAGTGAATCTTGCTGAGTACACTTCCATCATCTAGCTGCACTACTACATATAAATGAGCTCCTATAAACACATAGAGCATAACATCACTGGAAAGAACGCCTCCCAAAAGAGATGGTTAAAAACATTCCAGTAGAGGGTCAAATCCTCATGCGTCTGGATCGTCAAACTCCATCATATCCATGTGAAGCCCTAGAGAAGAATAGAAGATTAAACTGCCATCTGGTCATCAAGATTCCTCACTAGGAAGAAAAATTAAGTAACCACCTCCATCCAATCCTCAGCTACCTAAGGATCTATGTCACTTCAAGAACCCGGGAGGTTGTGGTCTCCAAAACTCATTCATCCCACTAAGCATGTGTGCATCTTATACCGATAATGCTGGTATGAAATGAAGTTATCTACGTTGTGGTATCCCTGGTACACCTCCAAGAGGTGATATCTATGGAAATTGTCTCTATAAATATTCCTCATATCTTGAAAGACCATCTTCATTGTCATGCCTCAAAATAAATGTTGGCTGTTTGTGTGGAAGCATACTGAAAGAGAACAAGATGTACCACTATCAATATAGTATACCTGGTGTGTTGACTCTAACATAATAAGGACATGAGACCACACTTAATTCCTATATGATTCACAAACCAGGGATTTTCCATACCACTAGTGTTTTCATGTACTATGACAGAATATAGAATTTAGGGTCCTTGTATACAGATATGTCTTCCACCACACCAAAACCAGGTTCCCTATCCTAAAAAACGGACTCAAAAGAGTCAACACTGTTTCCCCAAAATAGAAGTAAAACTGACGACCCTCTAATACCAACACTTCCATGACCCATCCCAAATGGCATGTTCCATGACTACCCCAATACCTCCTCCCATAGGCCAGGGGCTGGTGACTAGAACTGAGTAGGAATATCCTGTAAATGGGTCGCATTTTTCTAAGTACTTGTACTCACAAAACTGTCTGCAAGGAAATGTACTGAACTAAAAATACTGAGTAAATATGTATTCATACCACTAAGATAACCACTGAAATTAACAGCACAAAACAAAAAATTAAATGAGTAGAATACAATTCCAACTGAAACATAAAAGTAAAAGCTCATAGATATCATCTATATAATAACCTACCTAAAGGGTAGGTACAATAAGCTGTGTGAATGTCTCTAAAACGTACAACATCTGTCAAGTCAACCTGAAGTACCACCTACATTTGGCCCACCAAGGACAACATCAAAGTTTTTGATCATCTTCAAATGACATGAAATGTGAAGAGGAAGCCCATGAATGGGTGAGTAAACCAATACTCTGTAGGGACAAAAATACATAACAGTAAACCCCAAAGAAAGACACAGGGAAGACCACCAAGGAGGTACACAAAGTTTAGCCTCTAAGAAGTACAGTCAAGGAAGTTACTAGAGTCATATAAGACCACGATACATGTTATATGAAAGTCCAGGAATATCCAATTCCAAGGAGATGTACAATCTCTACAGTAGACCCACTCCACTACCTCATAAGAGATGAACTACGTGTCTTCATAGGAGACCATGTTTGTACCCTCGTAGGAGACCAAATATGAGTCATTGTAGGAGACCAACTCCACGCCCTCATAAGAGACCAACTCTGTGTCACCGCAGGAGACCATCTCCACACCCTTACATGAAACTAACTCTGTGTCGTCGCATGAGAACAATTTTATGCCCTCACTAGAGACTAACGTGTCGTCTTCACCACAGCCAGTCACATGATTCCATCCATAGCGTTTTCACTCTTGGAGAACCTACTCTTCAAGATAATAGACGATATTCCAACCTCCTTGAAAACTAAAGATGAGTATCCCAAAATTACCACCTAATCGCAAGGGTCCCAACACCACAAAAAAATTTTCAAATGAACATACTGTTTGGAGGTTATCAAGTTTTAAGTAAAAATGGGACAATAGGGGTTGGGGTCGGTCTAACCCATCCTGACCCGACCCGAGTCCCATCTTGCCTGAAACGACAGGTCCGACCGGACCCACCAGGTCGACCCGTCCCTCTCGGTCCATCCTTCTTGCTCTATCCTGACCTGTTTGAGTGGTCAGTTCATCTGCCTGGGATGTGGCAGGTGCCACATCCCTGCCAGGTAAATGCGGATGACCACCACGTTCAACGTGGTCGTCCATTGGGTGACCTGCCCCGTGGGAGTCCCACTGGACTACAAACCTTTGCTAAATGACATGGACCTCTAACACGTTCGGTGATGGCATGCCACCGGCCATCGAGCCGACAACCCAGTCTGCCAACTGCAACCACCATGCCATGGTTCCTCCCACTGGGTGGCCGCACCGTCATCATGTGCCGCTGCTACCAGCTCGTCTTCTATAAACCGCTACCATCCCCAGTGTGGTCCGTTCTTTCAAATGAGACTGCCATTTCAAACCTCCATTCAATACCATCACATCCATTGGATCAAGATTTTTTTCCTACCGCTCTAGGGGTCTGGTCATGTTCCGAACAACCTAGAAAATCCTGACACAACCACGTGCGGTTTTCAGGGAAGAATGAAAGAACATGGCAGATAAAGAGCCCAAGAAAAACCATAGAATGTACTTTGAAAATGTTTGGATTTGCCTTAGTCGATTCATCTTAGTGGAATTATGATAAATAAACAAAAAATATATTTAACAAGACACATAGCCTTTAATGCCACATTATTAACCATCCACAAGAACGATCGAACTATGGATCAACCTATTTGTGGGTTGGTCCACATTTTTCATTCAAAACAAGAAAATAGAAATGAATCGTGATGAAAATAAACCCCTTTCCTTGAAAAAAGATCAGTCATAGGAGAGAAACCATCATTGTTGATCATCCGCCCACAAAAATCCTCGATCTTTCAATCATCATTCACTGTCGTCGGCAAGAGAGCTTCCTTCTCCTTACCTCAAAGAAACTTCAGGGCTCCAGGGAATGTTTTATAATGTTACGAATTTTAACATTGATCCCTGCCAATTTTTAATGATGGAAACATGTTAACACATTTCAGCATTGCCATGACTTTTAATTATAGTGTTGCAAAGTCGCCACATCGTAGTGCTGCAGAGGCATTTCTTAACATAGAAGAAATAAAAATAAACTTAATTTTATATATATTTTATTTTTCTTATAAAATATCTATAAAATCTATTTTTTAGTATACTTTTACCGGTGGAAGTTAGACATTACCTTAAGTAAACTTTCTATTCTAATATCAAAGGTTCCCTCTTAGTTCCGATCTAGGAACCAATGTAGAAGTTACTAAAACTCCACAAAAGCTCTATTTCTAATATACTTAAAAATAATTTGAATATTTATTCTAGGCACCCGAGCCTCAAAATAACATTACATATCATCACTTGGTCTTGAAATAATTTAATATAATTTTCAAAATTGTTAAATGGAAATTACAGGATATTACAAGTATTATCCTTGATTTTTGTATGACACCATTTTTAGGATTAAAACACAATTATCTAAAATCCTTTTTTCAATAAGTTTTAATTGTTCTATTAAAATAGACTTAAGATAATTATAGAATCTTAATATAGGTAATGTGATTATATATTTAGAATTATTAGTTGCAATTTTTTTAAAACAAGATCCTTTTATTTATTATAAATAGTCAACACAATAATGTTTTTTCACCTCGGTAATGGTAAAACAGACAAAAGAGGGATACGACTATGGGGTTATGGCTTTCGAATCACTATAAAACATGTATTTATCATATTTTATGAGTTTATTTTAAAACATTATATGTTCAAGGAGTTCAATGAAGTATTTTAAACTATTATTTTTAATTTGAACCCATTCTTGAATTTTATGAACAAAAATTATATTTTTTTCCAAATGAAGATATATTTTTGGGAATTTTATTTACTGGTATGTTGGGAAGGCACTTATAATAGAAAAAAATTATTAAATATGAACATTGTAAATAATATTTTAAGTGAATCACATTACCAAGTTTATCATTTATTACATGCAATGACAAGTTTCTTCGAAATCTTATGTTACAGGCAAGACTATGTTTTACTTATGAAAAAATTATGTTAATAATATTATTTAATATTAAACTTATCGCATAGTAGTTGGAATTGAGTTTAATAATTTACTTTTTAATTTCATAAATATTTACTTTACAAATTGAAATGTTTTATTTTGTTATAATAAACAAAAATAATTAACAAGAAATAGAAATTTTATCGGAAAAAATGTATTGTCTAAAACATGATTTATTCACGCATTACACACATAATTTAAAAATAAATTTTCAAGATTTTATAAAATTTATTAAACAAATTATTTTTTAAATAAGAATAGTAAAATAATCTTAGAAATAATTTTATGTTTTTTATGAAAGAATTTATTTTTTGATGAATAATGAAATATACTGAATATTAATTGAAATCCTTCCATTTGTTTAAATAATAAATAATGTTAAATTAGATTTAAAATTTGTTTTGAAGTAAAATTAGTTCAATATAATTTCAATTAATAAAATTTTGGTCATTAGAATCACTTTCATATTGCATTTATATATAAAAAATATGTAATATTTGGAACATTATACATTACAAACCAACTTTCTCATCACATATTTATGACAGATTATAATTTTTATTTTTGAAATTTTGTGAATTATATTTGAAAAAATAGATTATATTTTGGAATCATAATAAATTATAATGTATAATTTGGTTAACATAATTTTTTACCAAAATGAATAGCTGGATCAGTAAAAATTAATTATTTTGGTTAAGGTAAAAATTGGATTATCATTGGTTAAACTAAAAAGACAAGTGTAAAATGGCCGATACACTTGTATAAAAAACATTTTATGGAAATATTTAATCTTTTAAAACTGTATGGTTCTACAATGATCCATTTTAGACCATTATGAGATATGAAAAATGTTATAGGACTCAATTAATTTCAAAATTACCATGTGTGTCTTCTCCCCCACTTATAAATGCCCACCCTCTCATCTCCACATCACACCTTAAAACGAATTTAATTCAACTAGGACTAACCCAAATCACTTCCCAATGACCCAAAATATATCCTAGAATCATTAATTTGGGATGAAATCTAACATATTATTTTATGAAAACATAAAGATAATACCCTAAGAAGAGGTAATGCTCTTTAATGAGCATAATTGTTTTATGTAATTCTCAACAAAAAAAATTATTATTAAACCATGATGATAAATTAAACACAATATATTCCATATAATGGGACAATTTTATAATATGGTAATGACCAAAAAACTTTTCCACATACATAAAATGGGTTACGAAATCATTATACTTATGTAGGGTGGACAACCAACTTGTGTAATGATGTCGTTTGTTCTTCTTTTACCATCTTTCACAATTGGGTATACTGATGGATATTAAATCTAAATATGATTTTTATAACATATTTATATCTTTGAATAAATTATATAAAATATATATTATTACATTTCATACTTTTTGAGATATGATTACATCACTTGGGGTACGATGTACTACCGCCTCATGAAGTGATGTGATTTATCATTAACTAAAGCTTCACATTGAAGGTTATAAAGATAAATTTAATGATTATATTTGAAATAAATGAAATAATTTGATATTAATGATATATTAATAATTCTATAAAGATAATATATATCATTTCCTTTCATTCCTTTTCACTCATGTGATGATGATAACAATGTATGTCAGGATCGTCTACTTCACGAACTGATGCAAATGTCTTTTTATCACCACGCTACATGGATGATATATATAACTATAGAATATGATATTTAGGATATTATTATTGTTATATAATGTTAAAATATTTATTTACTCCTTTCCATAATGATAATTGAAAAAATAGAAATGTTACTCATGCATACGTACAACTTGTAACACCTTGAGGTTTTAGGAATTATGTTTTTTCAAATAAATTAAAATTATTAGATGAATTTATTTCATTGTATAAACCAATTTAATATTGTGGTACATGAAAAAAATGAGATTTATTGTTTATTATATTCAATAGAAAATATCTTCTATAGCCGAAATTACTATCAAGACTGAGTTTTACCAAACTATAGTATACTATTATTATTATTCTTAAGATATTTTTATTGTTATCACCTAAATTTTGGAATGGATTTTGTGAATAATATTACATAAAATATCAAAATATAGTTTACAAATGTATATAAAATTTATTAATTCGTTACAAAATAATTAGAAAAGAGATTAAGTACTATTTAAAAATAAAGAATTGCATTTTCTAAAAAAATATTTATTTATGCACAAACATGTTTATCTCAATAAATTTAAAAGAAATATTTTTATGAACTATTTTAATGATTTATTTTAAAACTCATTTTTTACATTCATCATATGTGTTCTCTAATCATGAGATAATAATAGATCCAATTTTACGTATAAAAAGATGTATTTCTCTGAAATACAATTTTACCGCCTTTAGTGGATCACTTTTTTTAAAAATAAAATTTAAAACAATTATAAATATTAATTTAGAATGTAAAAATTATTTTTTATAGCTAATGTTTAAAAAATTATTTGGGTTACTTTTTATTTTTTTTATTAGAAGTCGCGTTTTTTATTGAATATCAAAAATTACGTAATTATAATTAAAATATGACATTTTATCTAACTTATTTATATAGATAAAGTATATTTAAAATTGGATTTAAAGTAATATTAGTTCAAATATACATAAATAAATAAAATTTAGGTAATTTTAATCAATATCACATTGATTTTGTTTATAAAAACATTTCAATATTTTGAACATTTTATCCTTTAAAAACAAGTTTCGTTGTCTCTTCTATGGGATTAATTTTAAATTAATTTATGACACTTCTGTGATTATAATTTGTAAAATATTTTGCCATATTTTTAATATAATAATTTATAACGTCTTATAAGTTCAACTTAATTTTTTATATAAAATAATTAGTGGAAACATTTAAAATTAATTATTGAAATTAAGGGAGAACCATGTTTATCAAGGGACTAAGTTTTAACTTGAAGGAATAAATGACCTATAAACATATAAAAACGAATTGTATGGGAATAATTTGACCATATATCATGTTTGATCTAAAATATTTCAGTGTTTTTGGCACATTATGGAAGTGCGACCTCCCAATAGTGTTTACCTTTTTGAATTTACATGAATGTCACCCCTCCATAATAAAAGAAAATACAACCCTCGCATCTTCACACATATCATGAAATTTTTATAAGAAAATCCATGAACAAATATCTTTCCAAATTTCATACTCTAAAACTATAATCATCACTTTAGGAAAAAATCCATCCATGGAATTCTTTTGTTGTAAACCAAAATTAGTTCCCTGAATAGGAGGTAACATTCATAAATATGCTTTTTTTATTTCCTTATACACCCAATTAAATTATTATTATATAAATATTATATAATAAATAATTATACTAAATATATTGAGATTTTGCTATTTTAGTTTTGAGACCTAAAAATTCACAAACTTCCATCAAAAGGGATACACATTCATCATTCATGTATACAATAATATACCACATCATGAAGTCATGTGGTTCGTTTATCCATTACCACCTTTAAATTTTTGGAATAAATATATATTTATAGTTTCTATATTATATATAAGAAATAAATGAATCGTTTATGATTATTTAATTATTATACATCATATTCCATTATTTTTTTAAATTTTGTAAGGATATGATAACATCATTCATGCCTATGACGAACAACTGCTTCGCGAAGAGATGTGATTTGTTAATTCTTAAGAAAGAATTTATTAAGGATGTGTTACATAAATATATTTTATATATATTAAACAAAAGTAAACAATAATGTTAATATATATATATATGTATCATTTACTCTTCTTTCGTTCAATACGCTTAGAAAATGGAAAATATTTCATGCATATGTATGGTTTACCATCTCCATGAATGGTGTATTATATTATCAATTTCAAAATTTTATTGATTAATATAAATACATATATAATGAATATAAATTATATTTATATCATGTTTTTCATTGTTCTAATTATTAAATCATGAAAAGTAATAAGAACAATAATCAGAAGTCAAAACATATATGAAAAAAAAACCAGTTAATACATAAAATATAACATTAATATATAATTTTTAATTAATGGGTAATCTAAAGTCACAATTAAATCATATATGTTATTATATATATTAATATGGTTTTGTGATAGGTTTATAATAAAGTTATATTTATTAGACAGGTGGGGTGAATAAGTAAGATGATATTCCAAACGTAAGTTATAAGGATTTCTAGTCTAAAATTTATTTCGGTGAGACTTATGCTATATTCAACACTCGTTTATTTTGTGTGGTGTATATACTATCCTATGAAATGTTATGTAATTAAATTCATTAATCTCATTATATTAAATTTTTAAATTTATTTAATTCTTTCACAAATATCCTGACTCAATAGTTAATCATGTAGTAAAGGATTTATGTATCACTTTTTACTTTTGTGAGACTCGTGTTGAATTCACCACCTATTTCATAGATGTGTTTTATTTACTAAAAATAAATTTAATTTTTGAATCTTCTAATATAAATCCTTACTATATCAAAATTATTTTTAGGATATCTTTTTCATGGGGTTTATGGTTAAAACACTACCGAAGTAGTGAGATAATTTTGTGTCAATTTGCCTACTATTAGACTCAAGTAATTTTAGGCATATATATAATTTTAGAAGGTATATTTACCACATTGTTGTTATATTATATAATGAAGCTCATTATTTCCATGATATTTTAATATTAATTTATTTTTATTCTTTTATGGGGATTTTTATTCAAAGTTACCAATGTAGTAGCTATTTATTGATACAATATTATTGTTTATTGGGATTGTTTATGTTTATGATTCTCTTGATGAAATATTATAGAATAAATATCAAAAATTCTCATTAGTTTTCGTCTTCTCTATTGATTCATTATATCTTTATGTAATTTTACCACTTTTCTACTCTTTTTTACTTAGGATAATTATGAAAACGTTTTTATAAAAATCCATCTTTATTTCTCCATTTGGTAAGAACTTTGTTCCTTTCAAATCCATGTTTACAAAAAAAATTTAAATTTTTTTATTATATTATTTTTGATTTAAAAATTAAAATTTTAACAATGGTTTAACTTTTAAAAAAACGTTTTAAAAGTAAACTTCACATAATTTTCTAATCAAGCACTTTTCTAACATTTTAACTATGCAAAAGGAATGTTCGGCTGGTATAGATTTATCCACCATCATGACCCTCATTTATTTTAAGCATCCTTAAAATGTTTAGAAGAATATTTTTAAGTAAAATGATTTTACTAATATTCTTGAAAATTCATTTTTAAATTGGTTATCGAAGAAAATTTTTTAAAAAATGTTTTATGTCTTAAAAATCATTTTCAAAATGGAAAATGTATTTTCATGAAGAAATGTTTTTTTTTAATTTTATATATTACATTCTCAGTTTTTTAATTTTATTTCCAACTAATTTTATTTAAAAAACAAATTTAAAAAGTGTCCTAAATTATTTTTAAAGATTCTATTATAAATTATCATAGATATTTGCAAAGAAAAATGTTTTCAAAATGTTTTATGATTTAAAAGGTGTTTTTCAGAGAGGAAAAAAATTTCATAAAGAAATTAATTTAATTAATTTTAAATATTAATCCATAAAATTTCAATGTGGTTTTATAATAAATCCATTTTGAAAATGTTTTATGTCTCTAAAATTAAATATTCAAAGAAAGGATATTTTCCTTATGAAATGAGCCAAGTGATCTTTCAAAAGTCCTTCTCTATTGAAGATGATATCCTTTGTTATATTTTATGATTGACTAATATATGATCCAAGAATAATTATTATCTAATAATTTAATGGATTATGTTTAATATTACATGTTTTTTATGAAACCAATTTCTCTTCTATGGGTTCTACCATTATAAAATGATTATGAACCCCTCTTCATTTCACAGGAAATTCATTGATTAAATTATTGTTAAACGTTCATTTTTACACAGGTTATGATATTTTTTAATATTTATGATACCCATTTTATTTCATGGGTGATGATATGATGATTATTTATTTTCATGTGGCACAAATATGCATTATTTCATTATGTGACATATGGGAACAATATAACCCTCCAATGATTTGGGGAATGATTTATATCTTATGATATAGACATGGCTAGAATGGGGAGTGAACCTTGTTCAGTAAGGGATATTATCCATTAATATGGTCTTAGGAGTAAACCTTGACTACTATGTTGGATTAGGTAATGAACCCATTCCAATATAAGAAAAGGGTTATGAATGAGGATGGTGGTTTGCACCGCCCTGTAGGTTTTCCCCCATAAACATCCCTAATAAGTTTAGACAATGAGTCTTGACTGAAATAGAATGATTCAATATTTTCATGTGTATTCAATATATTCTATGTATTATTCCAATGTTATTCTCTCATGAATCAGGTTCTATTATTTATTTATTATTTATGTCTTATGATAATCTAATAATTATGCCATTATTCATGTTTGGGGTCTTTGATATTTAGGTTATGATTTTCCAATGATATACTCTTGTTCTCATAACATTATTATTATGTCTTACTTACATATCTTTTTTTTACTCTCACTCAGCATTTTTCTCACAATTTCTTATTTTTCTATTCCACATGTTATGAAGAAACATTTAAATTAGGGTATTCTTGTGAAGAGTACTAAAGTGGACAATATTAATGGGAGATGATAAATATCTTTAACCAAGATAAAAGATTGTATTAACATGTTACCAAAGAAAATAAACTATTTTTATACTTAGAAAAATATTTTTATTATGTGATATATTCATCTAAAATAATTAAACATCTATGTTTATTAAGACTAGAAAACTATATTTTGAATCGAATGAATAATTTATTAAACCATTGGAAACTATGATATGAAAAAATTATTGAGATCTGAAGGTATATTGCTAAGGATATTCCTAGGGATTTTTCTATAGATATGTACAAGGATGAGTTAAAGAATTGGAAAATTCCCTATAATTTTGGTAGAGGATAGGAAAATTGGTTTCCTAGATATAAATCCCTATTTGGAAAAAATATGTGAATGTGAATCTGGAAAAGATGTACATTGGGGTTACAACCTCAAAAATATTGTATTGAGATAAACTCGATCAGGAACTAGTGGAATTAAACATTCATTGATGTAGATATCACTTGAAACTCTCATGGGATATGCTTTGAAAAATCACAAACTCCTCATGAAAAAGTATGAAGGATTTAAATAGAATATGAATATGAAGAGCATATGATAAAAATAATGTTTCAGAGATTAATTAATAATGTTAAATGATTTAGACATCCAATAAGTGATTTTTCATGATTATATGTTTTTTTATAATAAGCATCCCTATACTATTTTTTCTAGTATTTTTCGATGGCTAGTACCCAAAGAGATCATTATAATGTTGAGCCTAATAAAAAATTTTATGATGAGAAATAATATGGATCAATGGCTAATGTGGAGAATGTTGTGATTGTTTCTAATCTGTTTTCACAGAACATGATTAAAAATATATACCATTACCAAATCATAGACTATATAAAAAAGATATGTATAGAGTTTGTTGAGAGTTAAGGTAGTAAATACTATAGGAGAAATATGATTTAATTTACTATGTTTCTTTAATGTGGAACGAAACACCGATGTGAATGTATTAGAGGAACACATAGATTTTTTGGACATTAGAATAAAAGGACACTAATCAAGTAACTACAAAGGGAAAAAGAAATGTTTAGTTGATGCAATGGATTAGAATATAGGTATTTATAAGGTATTATAAATGGATGAACACATTAAATATATAAATTATAGGAATTATGAAAATATATTTTCTAATGTGAATTCTTATGAAGAGAATTAGCATGGAGGTATGAGTAATGGTTATATTTCCAATGATGAAGATACAACAAATGATATGTGAATAAAAAGAAGTGTTAAAGAATAAGATTATGAATATTATTAAATTGTTTTATAAGTGGGATAAATGAAGTATTTATATTTTAGAGTTTAATGATTTTATTATTTGAAGTATGACATATATAAATATTGTTATGTAAATGTTTTTCACTAAGGATATGAATGAATATGTTGAATGGTAATAATGATGTATAAAATTGATTTAATGATGTTGTTATATAGTATGAATAAAGAAATATATCCCTTATCTTGTTCTTAAGGATTAAATAATAATATTTTGTCTGGATAAAGAGATAATTATGTGGGTAATATAAATTGGATAGTATTTATGACCTCAAAAATGATAAGGGATTTGTTGAACCAGTGGTTTATTCTATCATTGATGATGTTGAAATTATTTTTAAATTTAAGTAATATATCCAATAAATTGTGTTATATGTAAGGAATGATGAAGTCTGAATGGTTTCAACATGGATTTTTTTTAAATAAGGTTATTACCATTTTTCAGGAGAATATATTATGAAAGAATGTACATGCTTAGAATATGGAAACCAATAGGTACTTTTTAAAAAAGGTGGGATCAATGTTATGCTAATTTGATAAATTCATTTACCATATTTATAATGTTTTGGATTTTATAATTTTGAGTTGTTTATAAGTGTAACCATTTATGGAATATTTTAAGTTAAAATTTAGATGATGTTTTAGATATTAACTTAGTATCTCACCAAATAAGGATTTATTCATATTTGATAACATTTTCTATGAATTTTTTTGTCAGGTTTTCTAAAGATAGATGGAATAACCTATCATTCTATTTATGGATCTCCTGATATATTAATGCTTCAAGAATACAAGTTCACATTTTTTTATTTGAGTAATAGATAATGTTTAATTTTTTAAGGGATAACCAGAGGGTGTGATTGTGCATATGAAATGGATTGAGATCTAGTATATCTTATTGTAAAAAAATCATTGACTTTAATAAAGTATATTGAAATGTAATTTTGTCTTGTTGTCATAATTATTTATGATATCAATGGTATTTTTTAAGCATATTTGGGATATGGATATTTTATCATTAAATTTTTACGGATAACGGTTCTCTATTAATCTTCATTATTATTTGGTTGTTATTTTTCTCTTATATGTCAATATATTAACTTTCCACCTATATTAACATATGTTGAATCCATGTTATGAGTTACATTGGCTAATTTTTAAGCTTCTGAACTTCTCATTTTAATGGAATTATTTAATTCATTATTTGATGCGGGTTTCTATGAAAGGAATTTTATAGTCTTAAAATATTTATGACCTAGACAAATTTTGAGGGAGAAATTCATTTTAAGTGGATAGAATGTAACACATTGAGTTTTTTTGAATTATTTTATTTGAGTAAACTAAAATTCAATGTTGGAATAAATTTAAATATACACTAAGATAATATTACAGTACATGAAACACTGATATTAGCTTATAGTACATGAAATATAGAGTCCCGTCAAAATATTTCATACTCACGAGACTGAGTTTTAAAAAACTACAATATATTATTAACTCATTTATTAAGATACTATTATAGTTATCACCTAACCATTGTAATGAAAATTATAAATAATATTAAATAAAATATGAAAATATGATTTACACATGTATATAAAATGAATTATATGACTACCAATTAATTATTATTTAGAGTAAGAACTATTTGAAAATTAATAATACCCTTTTCTAAAAAAACTATCTTTCTATGGAAAAACACGTTTTATCTAAGTAAAATTAAAAAAAAACTTTTTATAAAATAATTTAATTGAATATATTCAATAAAATAGTTAACATTCAACTTATATGTTTTCTAGATAATATATAAAAATAAATTAAATTTTATGCATAAGAAGATGTATTTTTGTAAAAGGTAGTTTTACATCCTTTTAATAGTGCACTTATTTTAAAACTAAATTTCCAATTTTTTATATACATTTTTTGGAAAAATAAAATTCATTTTTTATATTTTAAATTCAAAATTATCTAAGAGTGTATTATTTTTATTTTTCTAATATGTTTTTTTTGAATAATGGTAAATACTGAATTTTAAATGAATGTAGTATTTTTTTCTAATTTATTTAAATAATAAACTATATTTTGAGTTTGTTTTAATATATAATTGGTTAAATTATAAATCCATAAATCCAATTTAGGTTAGTGGAAACCATTTCAAATTGAAATTGGATATAAAACATTTTAAACTTATGAACATTTTCACTTTAAAAACCTATTGTTTCTTCCCATCGGTGAGATTATTTATAAATTATTCTCTAGCAATTATATTATTGGAATGTATAAAGATGGATTCCATATTTGAATTAGAATTATATATAATTTATTATAATTTAAGATTAATTTTTGACCAAAATGGTTATTAAAAATAGTTAAAATTAAACACAATGATTAAGACAAAAACAAGTTTTCTAAGGGAATAAACTATAACTTAAGGGTCCAAATGACTCTTACAGATGTCAAAAACCAATTTATAGCAATATTTATACCATATGACCTCTTTAATTGAATAATTTTTATTTTTTTGGGAACGATATTCAAGGGAGACATCCTAATAGTGTTTATAGTTTCGTATATACAAGAAGGCCACCCTCCTCTACTATCTAAGGGAACTCACCCCTCACTTATTCACACATATAAATCCATTTTTATTACATAATATATATCCAAATATCTTCCAAAATTCCATAATCTCAACCTAGAAGCATAAATTTGGGTGGAAATATGACCAAGGAATTTCGTTGATGCAAACTAAATGTTGTTACCCAAAGAATAGGTAACATTTTTGAATGTGTATTTTTTTTATGTTTCCTTCTCCACCACTTTTAGTTTTTATTATTTAACCCATATATAATTACCTAAGTATACAAAATATGATTATATGTATTTATGTTAAGGTTATTACCAATATAATTACACACTTTCCTCAAATGAGATGTGCAATCATCGTTCGTGTGTGTGGAGGACTATTGGCAAATGAACTGATGGCATTCATTTTCGCATTACAACCATTAACGGCTGGTAATTATTATTTATTTAAACATTATATACTATATATATTATATTTATGATATAATTAATATTTTTTAATTATTATATAACACATACCACCATGATTTACACTTTTTGAGAATATGATAGCATCGTTCATGTATATGGTGAACGACTTTATTCCAAAGCGATATGATTCATTCATGATTTTCAAAGAATATATTAGGGTTGATTTTAATAGAAAAATGTAATGTATATAAATAAAAATTCTTCTAAAATGATAATAAACATGCACACATACAAATATATATATATATATATATCATCCACTCTTTTTTCAGTCAATATGATAAGAAAATGGAAACACCGTTCATGTGTACAGAGGGCATACCATCTCAATGGACGGTGTATTCCATTTCCTATTTAAATATTTTATATATTATTTTAAATATATATAAAATTAATATATATAATATTTATAGCTTTATTTGAACTCATTAAGTTATTAAATCATGATCTAAGTAAGATGAAAAAGAATAAAAAGTCAAAACATGTATGAAAAACAATGTAGTTGTTACCCAAAACATAACTTTAACACGGAATTGTTAATAAACAGGTAATATAAATTCATAAGTAAATAATATATGGAATTATATATATTAATATAGTTCTATGAATGATTTATAATAAACTTATATTTATTATATATGAGTTCTGACCAAGAACTATAATAGTTAAGACTTAAGGTATGGGGATTTATAGTTTCACTTTTATTTCTGTGAGAGTTATGCCTTATTCACCACTCATTTATTTTTTATGGTGTATATAATGAAATATGGAATGTTATATAATGTATATAATTTATTTCATTATATTAAATGTTTCAATTTTAGTTATTATTTCATGGATCCCATTATTCAAAAGTTTGTCAAGTATTAGTTGTGATTTACATCTCACTTTTCTTTTGTGAGACACATGCAATATCCACTATCTCTTTATTAAAATTAGTGTATATAATTCCAATGAATATACTATATGATTATTTTAATTACTTTTTTTTATTTAAATATCGATTTTAGGATCTATCTTTCTTGGGGGTTACAGTTAAAATGTTACCAAAGCTGTAATGGATTTTTGTCTCAGTTTTCCTTCATTGAGACACATGTTATATTATGAACCTATATTATTTTATAGGGTATATTCCCAACACCATTATTATATTATATCAAGAATATAATTCTATTTATGATATTTTATGCTTCATTTAATGTTATTCTTTTATTTGGATTTTGATTGAATGTTTCCCAAGTGGTTAGTGTTTATTGATACAATCTCTTCATTTAATAGAATTGTTTATGATTATTCTTCCATTGATGAAATCATACAATAAATATATCAATAATTATCATGAATTTTACTATAATATGGTTATTCATAAAATATTAAGGTAATTATTTCTTTCTCCCACTATTTGGTACATAATATAATTAAGGGAATATTTTTAAGGGAATCTGACTTTATTTCTATTTTTGGGGAAAATATATTTTAATTAAAATACATGTTTTCTAAAATATTATCTGAATTTTTATACTATTATACTATTATTTTTAAAATAAAATTTTACCCAAGTTTTACATTTTTACAAAATGGATTTAAAAGGAATATTCTTTTCATTTTATAATCAAGGAACTTTTCTAACCTTTATGTGGTGAAAAAGGAATGTTCACCACATACAAATTTATCCACCATCATGTCCATATTTTATTTGAAAATACCATTTAAATTATAATATATTGTTTTTAAATATATTTTCTCATAAAATTATTTACAATTAATTGTTTTTAGATTGGTTTTTAAAGAAAAAGGTTTTAAAAACTATTTTAGGTATTGAAATCATTTTTGATGAAGAAAAACTGTTCCTAAATTATTTTAATATTAACTTTAAAGATTAAATTATATGATTTCAAAGGTAATTTTCAAGGAAAATAATTTTAAAAAAATATTTTATGTTTCAAAATTCTTCTAAATGATTTTCACATCATTATTTAAAAGTTTTAAAAGCTATTTAAAAAAATGGTTTTCAATTTTTTTATAATTTAAAAATAGTTTTTCAAAGATGAAAAGTTATTTTTTCATGATTTTTTAAAAATTAATTTAAAATATCACTTATTATACATTAAAGGTTTCATTCAAAAAATTTACTTTGATGATGTTTTATTCCTCAAATAAATTATTTTCATGGAAATTATATTTTCTTTAAAAAATGGTCGATGTGATCTTTCAATGACCTTATCCACCTAAGATGCCATCCATTATTATAGTTTATGATTTACTATGGATATGATCTAATGACACAATTATAATTCTTTTATTGAATGATTTATGATTAATATGACAATTTATTTTAAAAACAATTTATTCCACCAGTTATACAATTATAAAACACTTATGAAACCTTATTTTTTGTGTTATGATTTGATTATATGATTATGAAACCTATTAATTTCCTATATGTGATTATAAGATGGATTTTTTATGATCTTAATTTCATTTCAAGGGTAATAATATGATGAATTTTTATGATCTTATGAAACACATATGTATGATTTAATTATGTGATAGGTGGGACCTATATCTCTCTCCAATGCATTGGGTAATGATTTATATCTCATTATCTAGAAATAGATAGAATTTGGAGAAAACCCAGTTCAATAAGGGACAATGTCTTCTATTATGGTTTTGGGAGTGAACCTTGACTACTATGATAGTTTGGGGATTGAACCCATTCAACTATAAGGAAAGGGCTATGACTGGTGATACTAGTGTTTCCTGCCTAGTAGGTGTATATCCTATGAAGTGCCCTGTTATGTTTTCAAATTGATCCTTATCATATAGGGAATGATTTTACATGATTATTTGTATGCCAAAAATTGTATGTCTTATTCTAATGTTATTATCTCATGACTCATGTTCTATGATTTCATTATGATTCTGGTACTATTTACTACTAATATTTATTCCAGGAATTACATTTATTATCTTTGATCTGCATGGTATGATTTTACAATGTTATTCTCTTGATCTCATACACTTATAATTATTTCATTCTTATGTATCATCCTATATAACCATTCTTGGTAATTTTAGTTCACTTTTTCGTATGATTCCTTTCTGTAGGTTATGAAGGTCATTTATAATTAGGGTAAACCTATGAAAGGTACTAAAAGGGGGGATCTTTACAGATGATATTGAAGATAATTAACCAAATTAGAAGATGGAGTTTCCTTGTTCACAATGTCACTAAGATATTACAGTCATTAGGCATGAATTTTTTAAACTTTTATAAATATTCATCTAACATTATGTAATATCCATGTATGTTAAGCCTAGGCCTCTTTATGGGCTCCCGTCTCCATGATAGTAATGTACTTCATTTTTGATAACAATCATTCATGAATGGTTATATAAGAAAAATTTATTTAAAAATATTATAATTATGACATGATTATTATTTCCGAGATGATATAACAATATAATGTTTGCACGAATCATAAATTTCCAAACAAAACATGTTTTTGAAAAAAGTCAATAAACATTCAAAACAATGAATATAATAAAATATTATTAATGAAATTCTAATATGATGTTATAAAAGAATCATATATGATATTACAAATACAAATATGGTTCTAGAATAAGTTATTAATGTTTTTAAAACCACTATAAAATATTTTAATGTCTCATTCATCCAAAAGGAAGCGTGATGTAAGATATTTCGTCTCAATTGAAATTCAATTTTGGATTATTTATTATTATGCACCAAATCATTATTATGTGGTGCATATAATTCCAATTTGGCATGTAATGTCCTTATTCATTCCAAAATCATGTTATTTTGTGATTAAATTTGAATCATTTTATTCAATTAGATTTGACTTGAAAATTACCAAGTTGGAAAAGATATTGTACAATATAACTTTCTTTTTTTATTTTTAACTTTCACTTTAAACAATTGCATTCTTATAATAATTTTTCATTGCATTTTACATTTCACTTAAATATCCATGTTCTTTTATAATCGATATAATTATTTCCTAAACCATATAAAATTTTTATATATGGGGTTTTCTTGCCTGTTATTTGATTAACTAGGGACATATTGATAAATTTTTATTGTTTACATGATAAAAATACTTTTTGATAAAGCACATTATTTTCTTATTAAATTGATTATTTGATATATGATGAATGATTATTATATTCATGAAATAATTTGGGTACTAGTTACTGAAGGCACCATGATCATCAGTAGTTTCCTAAGTCAAAACTAGTTGCCATAACATTATGAGTTTGTAAACATTAGTTTTAAATTACCTTCTGAATGGACCTCAAAATATTGATATATAGTTGGACAAACAAAATTAGAATGTTCCCAATGTGTTCTAAACATATTTTTTAATGTGATTCATGGTAAGGGTATATTGTGGCTAGAAATAATGACATTAAATAAGTAAGCATTTCATTTATTTAGAATTCAGTTATTATTATCACTGAGACATTATTTTTGATATTATATGTGTATGAATTTTATTACATGATTATTTAATAAATTGAATGTGTTATTTTTTACATACACTACAATATTGATTCTTCCTTATCTTATCATGGTAGTCATTTTATTTAAATGGAATGCACTATCATTTAATTAACTTTCCATGTTGATTCCTCCTTATCTTATCATGATAGTAATGATATTTAAATTCAATTTATTCTTAGTTATTTACCTACCGTTTTGATAATTCTTTCTGATTCCTGACCAATTCCACTCTACATAAAACTCAATGACCATTTGAGATCACCCTTTTTTTCCTATTCCCCAGGTTATGAAGATAAATCATTTGAATGAGTTTCAAGGATATTGATAATTTAATTTTGTTATGTACTGTTTTTTATTATTATATTCCCAGTGTAAAATGGGTATCATGTAGGTATCTAGTTCTCAAAAGTTACTAAACTAATTAGTCCTTCCGGATTTGACCCATTGTATCTATTCTAATGTAATAAAGTAGGCACTATATTATGGATACTGGGTTCAATGTTTCAATAGATGGTATCAGATAATTTTTAGTAGAAACCTGGATAAAATTAATTTGTAAATCATAAATTAAAGATAAAAAATATATGTTCAATTTGGAGGATATGTATATAATATCATCCAAATGATTTTCTAAGTTAGAGACTATGTGGTTTTTTTAAGAAATACATCTTGTCTAAATATTACAGGTGGATATAGTTTTGGAATAGATATACCTAGGGTTAATGTCTCTAAAAAATGTCTATTGTGATTAAACTGATCATCACTTTGTGCATGAAAATGAGACTTATTGCATACATGTTGTGACACAGCTAGTGGATATTCATAGGATAATTTGCATTTCCTTTATAATCCATTTTGAAGGCTTTGAATAAATGATGAAAATGAATGACCATGATTAAACCTAAGTTGTATTAAATTGAAAATATGATGTCTCAATGTAATTTGATAATCATTAAATGTGTAATATAATAAAATAATGAAATTTTGTGCTTATATAAAATGAAGAGTACAATGGAATTAAATGATATCATCCTAGGATTCGATTTATGGTTCATTTATTAAATGTGGAAAAATATAAAATATCCGAGAAAATTCTATTTTTTAAAAGGTTTAGCCTTAGACTAAGGAAGGAACTATGTTAAAATAAAATGGTTGAATTATTTATTAGTATTCTAGAATTATGTTATATAAGAATCATTACTAATGTTATTTTTATTAGAGACATGAGACATTTAAATATTATGTTAAATTTTAGAATCATATTTTTCATCATTAGCTTATAATTTATGGATACCATTTTAGGATTTTGTGGATAATAATTATTATATGTTCAAAGTATTAAACACCCTTTTTAAGTTTCATGTGATGATATTATACCATTATTAATGATATTTTGGTAGAAAAGTATGGCAAAACAACACTTTAGATTGGTATAAATTTTATAGAAAAAGTGATTGAAGAAATAATGCCTTTACATGTTATAGAAATATGTTTAATGGTATTGATATCCTTTATAATTTATATGATAATAAATGATATTGTAATCAAACTAAAATAAGATTATTAAACCTTGAAAATAATAGGTTGTGTTGAAAACCATAGTAAAATGGTTATTTAATGAATAATTTTATTTCTGGAATGCATATCATATTTTATTGGAAATTTTATAGGAAATACATTAATATGGTTTTATTAAAAGGACTACCAACCTTTTGGGTGGCAACTTGTCGAATTAGGCATTGTAGTGGAGCTTAAACCCATGACCGAAAGGCGATAAGGGTTTAACAACTACTATTGTCCTATGTGATGTCATGGTAAATATATCCTTATTTTCTGTTAATAAATTGAAAATTAATTATTAATGATGTACTAGTGGTCTTTATTTTGAGTTTTATACATTAATTTATGATATTGGATAACTTGTTGTCACCATATTGGTTTTGGAAAATAGATAGTGACAGATGGAATGAATTGTCACTCTAATATAGACTATACGATCAGTGAGAAGTGAATTTTAGTACATCCAGAAAAAAAAATTATTTTTTAATATTCATTTCTTGAAGTAGGGGAAGAATTTAAGATTGATCATAACACAACCAAGGGATAAAATTATGTTTATGAAGTTGAAACATATCATGCAATAATATTTCCTCTTATTATTAGATAGAAAAATAATTCCTCAACATTAGAAATAATGACTGACAATCATTTTTTTTTGATTTTCAAATAGCCGGTTTGTGGGTAGCCGGTTCCCATGAGCCCGGTTTGAGGAGAAACCGGAAACCATACCAACATTCCAGCATTCCAACGATTACAACAGGTTAACAAAAACAAAAAAAACATCTGGTCCGACCACGTGTCCCCCCTCGAGCCACACCCTTTTCATAATTCAAACACAAAAAACTGTGTCGTGCGCCTGCCAAATCTCGTGCCGCGCGCCTGCCAACTGCGCTGACAAAGCTCGTGCCGTGCGCCTGCCAACTGTCCCCCGTCTCAATCCGTCAGTCCGCATGCTAGAGTGCCACGCGACCGCCCGAGCCACATCACGCGCCACCCCACCGGCGACGGGATCGTCGTCATCCCGAGCTGCGAGAGCACCGCTTACTCCGGCCACCGTCGACACCGCGATGCCAACGTCCCTCCGGCAACACCACATAACACCACCGGCAGAAACACAGCGGGAGAAAAAACATACACAAACCTTCTACAACATCACCGGCGAACGTCAAACGACGTCTCCTTCGCCATCTACAATTTCAACACCATTACCAACTGGTCTTGAACCTAGCAACCACCCATCATCGGCGAGAGCCAACCGCCGTCTCCAACGCCAACATTAGTTTCAAGATCCCGCCGCCACCAACCACCACGACCGCTTCAGACACAGAGAAACCCCACTGTACCCACCTGTGGAAGGTCGGAACCCCAAGCACCGCCGACGCAGGAATGCGACCATCAGACGCTGAGAAGCTCCCCGCAAGACACCAGCGAGCTACCAAGAACAAACCCGGAAGCGCTCCGAAGAGTGTGCCGTCGACGGGGACCGGTCTTACACCCGCAGGCCCGAACCAGCCGCTGCCGAAGTCCAAAGATGAAACCCACAGCAAGGAAAGACCACGAATCCGTGCGACGCTGCAGAGACCCTGACCGACGCACCAAGCACGAGAGGGAAACGCTGCGCCGTCCGCAGCGAAGGGGCGGCGGCGGCGAGAGGGGAAACCAGGACGGGAGAGCCCCTTACGGGCGCATCACGAGTTATATTAGAAATAATGATATTGTAACAATAATGTTATTATATTGAAATCAATTCCAATAAATTTGATGGACATTTAAATCATCACTAACTTTTTGTTTTGAGGCCCTTAATATTCAATTGATCGATCACAAGCACACGGCCAATGTCCTCGTCACACTCTGTAATTATTCACACATTTTATCTATATCACTGTTTTTAATTTACCAAAAATGTTATCCTAATTGGACACCTAGTAATGTGACTATTCCCTATAACCTATGTAATTTCCATTATATATAATTAATTATTTGTTTTATTAACTCTTTTTACAATGTAGGTTCGTCAATAATGGTATTTTTAAATGTCAAACCTTTGATTAATGAGATCAAGCTTAAATTTTGAGGATATAATTAATTTAAGGTGGGGAGAATGTAACCTCCAAAAATTATAAAATAATAATAATTTATTTTATAGTGTGTGTGACACACATAACTGATTTTATATTTTGATACACAAAACAATATTAATATTAAAAAAGTTTTGTTACATAATAGATTTTGTTTTACCAAATAACAAAATATTATTAATATTATTATTTAATTTGAAAATTATCCCCTAACTTTTGGAATGATGTTTAAGAATTTAATTAAATAAAATATGAAAATATGTAATTTACACATGTGAATTTTTTATTTATTGATATTATATAAGTTTCATTTATAAGAAAATGAAATTTTTTCTGAAAAAATATATTTTTCTTCTAGATGCTTTAGTTGTGCTTTTCACACATAAATATAAATTAATTTTTACCAAATTTGGACAATTTATTTGAAAAAATAATTTTAATTTTTAAAATAGTAATAAATAAATTATCTTGGGGTGAGTTTTTGGGAGTTTTTTGAAATGTTCTATTTTTCGATGAATAGTAGAAAATATTGAATTTTAATTTGAAATAGCATTTAATGTAGATAATTTATAATGTTAAATTTTATTTTTAACTAGTTTAGAAGAAAAATTAGTTCAATTATATATCATTTAATCAAATTTTTTCATTGGAAGAATCATTATATTAAATTTAGATATAAAATTCTTTTAATCTTTTTAACATTTTCTCTTAAAAAAAATTCGTTCTTATCACAATTACGGGATATATTTTAAATTAAATTTTCCACATATATGAATTAAATTTAAAAATAGATTAAAAATTTTATGTAAACATTATTTATAATTTCTTGTATAATCAACTTATATTTTTTTGAATTTAATAGTGAATGTAGTAAAAATTAATTACTATAGTTAAGGAAAAATGGGTTTATTTGTGCTTAAACTAAATATAGAAGGGTAAAATTTTAAAATAAAATTGTCTAAAGACTATTATATGGACATACATCGTCTATTAAACCTATAAGGTTCGATAATGGTCCATTTTAATCCTTTTTTACATTTGAAAAACATGGGAGCACTCAATTCGTTTAAAAAATAACCGATATGTCCTCTCCCACACTTATAAACGGCCACCACAACTCTTCTCCACATCAAAACATCAAACAAATTTATTTTAGCCTCAACCTACCCTAGTAACATAAAAATATCTCTACTTCTGTACTGGTATCATTATTTTGGGTTAAAATACAACCTATGGAGTCTTTAGTGAAAACCTAATGAGGATACCTGAAGAATAAGTAATGTTATTCAACGAGCATCTTATTTTATTTAATTCTCCACCTAATTGAATTATTATTTAATAAATTTGATAAAATAAACTATTTATCTCCCATATAATGAGATGTTTTTATAATTATATAATTAACTAAAACCATCTCAACTTCTATCAAATTGTTTATGAAATCATCATTCTTCTGTTCAACAGACTATCGCCTTGCGAGTCGATGTCTTTCGTCCATCCATTACCACCATTAAAGGATTGGTATAATGAAATATTTAAATTATATATATAAATTTACGGAAACATTATACATATGGAGTAATTATATAATATATATATTATTACCATCAATTCCTTAAGAGAAATAATAACATCAGTCTTATGTATGGTGGACTACCGCCGCGCAATATAATGTGATACATCTTTCACTAATGCTTTACTTGGAAGGTGATACAGATAATGTTAATAATAATATGTGATATTAATGAAATATTTATGATATTAATGAAATATTTATCATTTTTAAAAATAATATATATCATTTAATATATTTCCTTTTCACTCACGCAATGATGATAACAACATTCAAGTACATGTGTACTACCACCTTCACAAAGTGATGTGATGCTCTTTACATCACCAAACCAATTTAATGATATATATATAAGTATATAATATAATATATATGATATTATAAGAAATATGTAAATAAAAAATATTACATACCTCTATTTTATAAAGGTCATTGAATAATGAAAACAATATACATGCGTACATACGACCTACAGTCTCTAGGATTGAAATATGCTTCACTTTTCATAACCATCATTCATGATTTCTTTTTAAAAGTTCAATTGATGTAAAAATATGAAAATTATTTCATGATTTTTATTATTTATCTGATATAAATATATTATATGCACCAGAACTAGATCTTTCAAATCAAATGACGTATGAGAAAACAAGGTAATTAACAACCAAAATACAAAAAATAATAAAAGGATATTAATAAATGCCTGATAAGATGTTGTAAAAGGATAATATATGATATTACAATTATTAAAATGTTTCTCATATAAGTTTTTAACATGTTTAAAACCACTTTATAAGAGGTAAGCTCACATTCAACCAAATGGAAGCATGATGTACAAGATTTTATCTTAGTTTACATTACATTGAGACTTATTTATTATTATGATCCGATTCAATCTTATGTGGTGTATATAAATCCCATTTGATGGTTAATATCATTATTCATTCCTCATTCATTTTATTTTATGTTTAAAAAATTAATTCATTTTATCCAAAGGGGATTGACAATAAAATTACCTAGTGGAAAATGTGATTGTAAAGTCTCTATTCCTTTTATTGTTATTAAAATTCTATTCAAAGATTCACTTTCATGTAATAATTTTTCATTTGAAATTAAATTTAACTTATATATACATGTTTTTCATAATGTATATTATTATTTACTAAAATTTATACCATTTTTACATATGTTAATTACTCTAAATGTTATTTGATTTATCATAGAAATATTGATAAATACATATTCTTTAATAAATAAGGATACTTTAGGATAAGGAAATTTTCTTATGAATTAAATATAATATTTGATATATGAATTATTATTTCTAAAATCATGACATGGGTTGAGGACTGGTTAATATAATCCCCTCGATGCGTTGATAGTCTCAAGAGACAAAATTAGTTGGCTTATGCTTATTCATTTGTAACTAGTCATTTTAAATTGTATTGTGAATTTTATTGATAGTATAGATACAATAGAACAAGCTGAATAGGTTTTTACATAATATGTTCTAAACCATATTTTCAAAGGACCAGATAAGAAAGTTATATATTTCTTAAGAAAGATGATGTTTTATAATTATGAATTTCCTTCATTTAGAATTAAGTTATTATCATCCATGAGATTTTTATTATGATATCATCTATGGATGCATTTAATTCTCAGAAATTAATGATTAAATGGTATGTGTTTTCAGTTATTTACCATTCCATATTAATTATTACTTATCTTGTGATGACAGTCAATTTAGCAATATTTATTGTGCTATCATTTATTTACCTTTATATATTGACTTTAACTTATCTTATAATGATAATGATGTTATTTTAATGGAATTTAATATCAATTATTTACCTTTCTATATTTATTATGATTATCAATTCCAAATTTCTTCAACTATACATAATCCTTACTGAGAATTTTAAGTCACCGTTAGTTTGTTTCCATATCGCTAGGTTGTAATGATGAATCTTTTGAATGACTTTTCAAGGATGATAAGATTTTAATTTTGTTATATATTGTTTTGTATTTTCTATTATCAATGTAAAATGGGTATAATTTATATATCTAGTCCTCTGAAAATACTAAATTTATTGGCCTTTCCAGATTTAACCTAATATATCTAGGCCAATGTAATAAATCATGCACTAGCTTTCCAGTAATGGTGTTGGGGTTTCTACAGAACCATTCGGTATTGGATTGATTAAAATGTCTAAAAAGCATCTATTTTTTATTAAATTACCAAAAAAAATTATGTAAATTAACTTCCTACTTGATTTCATATTTAAATGATTTTTACCCATTAATTGGGTATTTTCCAAAGACGATTTTACATGCATTATTAATAATTCTATTAATATTAGATTATGAAAAATTTATATTTTGAATATGATAACATGGATTAAAAATTTGGAATAAGAAAAAAAAATTCTTTAGAAGCCCCATTTTATTTTTTTTCTATATAATTTATTTTTCATTGCTAAATATTATGGTATCACGATTACGGTTAAATAAGATTAATTTATATTTTTACTTGGAAATATGGATTAGAATATATCCATAACCCATCTAAATGTTATTTGTTACGTTTTAACTCATTTTAATAATATCATATCTATGAATTTAGGGTTTTTTGGTGACACTTGTCCATGAATAAGACCATTTAATATTTAAAAAAATAAAATAATTACAACATCCCAACTCCCATCACTTATAAAAGGAAACATCGTACTATTATTTTTTTATAATTATTGAGAAATATAGATCAACAAAAAACAACCCTTATTACATACTATATTTATTACCTCCATTATTAATCTCATGTTCTTAATCTAGTACCACCATATTAATTTCGAAGTTTTATAGAAAAGATTGTCTCTCTAAGAAGCAGTAATTGTCACACCCGACGCTTTCAATGTTTATTTATTATTCTACTAAATATAAAACTTTTATATCCCTATCAAATAATATGATAAAAATAATAAAATATTCTTATATGTTATTATATTATGGAACCAAGATTTTACTCCTTTCAATCTTTTGAAAAATAAAAACTTCATTGGTGTGCATGTTTGTCCTATTGTCTCCTCACATCGGTGTAATTTGATTTCCATTACTATATAACATGGGTGTTTGTAAGGTTAAAATTAATGAATATAAATTAATTTAATGACATAAATATGATTATATAATAACAATAATAAAATTATATCATACACCTTCCTAACATTCCATTTGTTGGAAAATGACAACATCAATTGTATATATGTTCGGACTACCTCCACTATGAAACGATGAGATTTATTTTTTTGTTACCACTATGAATGTATGATTATAAAAGTTTATATATTGAATAACAATTATATACATAAAATTATTATTATTATTTAACATCAGTATCCATTTCATACCTTCTTTAACAATATACAATATACCGATCAAATGTTTTAGTAATTAGTTGAACAACCTTATGCGAACGATGTAAGAAACAATTATTGAATGAATTGATTTTACATTATTAAAAAGGGAATCAATACATGTATTATAAATAAATTTGTTGTTAAAAAATAATATAATAAAGTTAAATTCATTTTAAAATTGGATCAAACATGTATGATTAAGCGAAGACCAAGGGCATTGGGAATTTCATCTCATTTACACTCTAATAAGACATGTATTACATTAGGAACCTTACTTATGTTACATGGTATATATACATCATCATTGAAATATTATATCATGAATCCATAATTTTTCAAGGTATTCAATGGTTTTTATTCAAATTTTATTTTTAAGGTTTTTTTATTCAAAAGTAATCAAAAAATTTAGGTATTTCTGAATAGATCTCATTTTATTTCAGGGTGGTTTATATTCCAATTTCCATTGTGAAAATTATATAATCCTATTATCTGAAACCCCAAAACTCTATTTTCATTTTATTATATTGTTATTTACATTTTTATATTATATTTATTCTCTTTCAATATCTATAATGAACAAGTATTTTTAATGCAAGGGACTTTCATATAATAATCAATTTTTATGTTTTTCATCCAACTCTATTTCTCTAATGGCAGTGTCCTAAAAACAGTTTTACGAATGTTATTATTTTAAACAAATCATTATTTTCATTTATTTTAAACAATATTTTACATTATTTTTAATGTTTTAGAGTTATTTTCTTTTTTTTCCAAATGATGTAGTTTTTTTGAAATTTTAAGAAAATTGTGGAAGGAATATTTATATTAATCTTTACTATATAAACAATGTTTCTTTCCACCATAGCCATTATTTAAATTTAATATCACTTTTTAATTATTCATGGTTATTTAAAAAATTGTCTTTATATCTAGGGAATTTTTATTTAAAGTATTATACAAAGGAGTAATTTTTCTAAAGTAATTAAAATAGTTTTGAATGTGATTTATAATATAATTATTTGACAGAGATACATAAAATTTATTTATTTTATGTTTTTAGTCTAATTATTTTAAAGGATTAATTTTATAGAAAAAAACTTTATTTATGAAGAATCGATTGCCATTTATCATCTTATACTGATAATGAGTTACACCCTATTTTGGGATCATGTATTTTCATGCAATTATATTCTCCATCACTCTTAATTATTAATTAGACAATATTTTTGTCCTTCATGAACATATTATAAATATCATGGATTAATTAAAAATAACTTCTATTACATTGATAATGCCACAACTATAAACCATTTTTATACAAGGAATAAGTTGTAGGAATATTTTTTTTCATTGAATGGAGAAATATTATGTATTACTCATTATATATAGATACTTGTCGATTTAAAAGAAATTTTAAAATTTAATTTAATTTATCATTCAATATATATGAGTAATACATAATACTTTTATGTGATGGGAGGGTCCAAGTTATAGATAACCCCTTGATTCATCAATATGTATTATAAGGCAAAAAACAAACATGATATATTATATGGGTATCTAGATTATAGAAACCTATATGATAAGAATAGTTTTTTGGTTGAGATGCCTCGATGGTATGATTAATGATTACTTGGTCGAGGCCATGATGGAAAGTTCGTGAATATCATAATTTATGCACATCCAATTTTAATAATTAATTTTATATTACCAGTGGGATTTATATATAGATATTACCCACGTATATACTTGAAAAAATGTTTTTTATTAAAGGGTTTATATTTTGATTATTCACTTTTTCATATTGAATATACTTTATTCACTCATGACGTCTTTAATAGTACCTAAACATTAAAGAGAATTGTTTCTAACCCATTAATTTTTATCTTTTCCTTAGGATATGATGAATGAATCATTTAATTATTTTCAAGGATACAATAATGTTTTTCATGTTATGTTTTTAATTTACAATGTAAAATGGATGTATTTTATGTATCTAGTTTTCCAAGACTTCTAAACTGATCAATATTTTATGGGGTGATCCGTTGAATCATTTAACAATATAGTAAGTAAGAATTGAATATGTGGCATTAGATTTAGGGATGTTACATTTTTAAATTAAATGAATTCTCATAAAAACAAGATAATATAATAAATTAAGAATTAAAATGTTTATTTCATGGGAATTATTTGAATGAAAAATAGTAGGGAGGAAATTTCTTACCATGATAGTATTCTTCATAGAGAACGATAAGTACACTTTAGAACCATGGAATATTTTAGGGAGGGATTCATAGAGAGGACATAATGGTATTTTTTCATCACCGATTTATATTGAAGAGTAATCATTGAATGGGTGGTTATTTATATAAAAAGATAGGATATTGTTTATTAATTTTCAGTCTTAGGCCTCAGAAAAGTATTTAATAAAAAATAAAAACCATTATTCTTATCATAGTTTTTTATGTGTTATATTCCATGGGTGAGAGATTTTTATATTTTATTATTATAATATCTTAAATCAAAAAAATAATAACATTTATATTTTGGAAGTGAGTGATGTTCATAAATATTTTTTAATCATGCAATATATTTGAGGTTTTGGAAGTATTTTTATAGGATTGTAAACTTAATATTTTTCATTAAATATATGTTATATTAATGTTAAAACCCATTTTTTGTAATGAATTAATTTATAGTATTTGTTACATCACCTTTTGTGTTTTTCGGATTTCTTAATACCTACAGTTTTTTTAAGTTATTTAATTTTTAACCCAAAACTCACTTACTATAGAAAATTATAAAATGAAAAAAATAGGATAATTTTGATTTTAAGATTTTAAAAATGACATCTAAATTATTAGAAAAATTAAATATGATAATTTCCTTTTTTATGTAAAAACATTATTTATGGGAAAATACTTATTTTTAGATCACCAGAATCATTTTGACCATTATATTAATTTTATCAAACTTCATAAAACTATATGATCATTTATATTTAAATAATTATTTTTTATATATATATTGATGAAAAAAATTATTTCAAATTCATGAATTCAACAAAAAAGTGTTTTTGTGTTGAAATGACATATATAAATATATTACGAATATTAAAATTCTTGTTTCTTGGTATCCAAATCTAATTTTGATAAAATTAATTATACTCAAGTGAATATAAAATAATAATAAGAAATGAATTAATATAACCATAAAATTCTTTATAAAATGAATATTATTATATTCACACTAATAGGTTCATGATACATAACAGCTTTTTACTTCAGTGTATGCCATAAGGATAAGTTTTGCGATGTTAGTACTTTCTTAGGGTGGTTTAGAAAAAATAGTTCTAATGAGGATCTCTATAAGCTATAAATTCTCCCATATGATGTTCCATATGAGTTTTAGTTATTGAATATTTGCATTCTATTGTTGAATGGAAAAGTACAATGATTCCATCTCCCCCAAAATCTCAAATAAATGGTCCCCATAATGTATTGTCCCATTGGTTGAGGAAATCACTTATTCCTTTTAATTCTATTATATTTTATTATAACCCTTGATGTGCACTAATCGTAATAATAACTATTTCATAGACATATTACTAATGGTAATGAATCCCAATTGTTTTTATACGCAATTGTTTTATTATGGAAATATATTATAATTTTCTAAAAAAATATTATGAATGAGGTTTATATGAATATATTACTTAATAAGGACTATATTACTCTAGAAGGAAATTTAATTTATAAAATACATGGTAATTAAATTATTTACCCCTTCAAAAATTTTCACAATGATATTTCATTTCATATTCTAAAATATATAATGGAAATTTTTTATTATTTTGGGTTCCCGTGTTACCTCATAAAACATGTAGTTCTACTGTAGTACTTTGACTTAGAGTGTTGTGATGTTTCATAGAAATTTTTCCTTACGATGTATGATCGTCCCCAACTTTTTCTCATGAGAAAGACCATTATACAAAGACACCATGTATGAATTTAGTACATGTTAGTTTTCTAGTATGTACATCCTCAGGAGGGAAACATAAAACACATCATGTAATTAAGATAGGTTAGGTGTGATCATTAGTCGATTGTCTATAGCTCTGATGCATTAAATAATTCCAAAGGGACCAATGATTTTATGAAAAATATTTCTCTTATTCCCAAAACTCATGAATTTTATATATTTTAATATATGAATGGAAAATTTACATCTTATCTTAAAATCGTGGGGTTATCGATGTTTTTTTAGAATAGATTTTCTGCCTATTTTTCATGGATTTATTATGTCATTAAATGTTATGAATATTTTTTATAATGTATTGGACATGATCTGGCCATAAAATATTCCTCTGTCAGATTTTGTCCAACATATTCGTGTCTAATGTCTCTTTCCATACAGGGCCTCATAATGTTCCATTTGAATGGTAGAGTAGAATTTATTATTATATGAAAAATCTACTTGTGGAAGGGGAAGATTTGAACCTGCTTCAAAATCCATTAAACCCAAAATCCTCATATCCCATAGTGTTCTAATGGTTATATTAGATTTAAAAAACATATATGGGTGACAATTAGTGTTATAACTCTGCTCTACTTCCTATGTGTACTGAAGGCTTCTCTAGACCCTAAAGATAAACCTCATATCCCAATAATATACAATAATATGTTGTACTATATATAGTAATATCACTATTATTATGAATATCATGGTGATTTAATAAAGTGAAAAATATTATGTGATAGAATCCAAATGTGTTGGCTTAATTAGGTTATCAACTAACACAAAAAGGGTTTTATAGCCTTTATTTTCTAAGGTAATTGTTATGAAAAAAATACTTGTGTATGTTTTAACATTTCTATATTGGTATGATAAATTGTTATGCCATACACATATAATTATACCATTCATCCTTGACATCTTATCATACCGAGAATCAAGATTAAAATTATGTAATCTAACTGTTTATGTTTTCCCATGATATATATTTCATCAGATCTCCAAACATCGTAATGAACCCTAGGTGAATGGAGAAGAATGATATTTGAACAACATCTAGTTGTCCCATATTCTATTTTGGTTTTAATGGGACACATATTCAGTTTAAAAATATTATAACTCCAAATTTTGAAAACTTATACCTTAAAATATTCATTAACATTTAATATTTCCCCACATCATACTTATAAGCCTCATTGATCTTCTCAATAATGGATGGTCAAGAATTTATTTGAGAAAGTACGATGGAGTTAAATTTAATATTCCTATGTCTATCCTCTTCATGTTCACAAGATTAGATTCCTATTAATATTTATCATCAAATGGGTTGTAGGATGCATCAAATCATAGTATCCACAACTTTTTTAACCTTCCCATTAATGTAGTGGATTGATCAGTCATAATCCTTGATCCACTCTATCATCCTTTATTGGGACATATTGATCTCATTTATTGTTAATATAGACAAGAGGCTCCTACGATATTTATATTTTTGAAACATAAACATGGTGAGAATTTTTACCAAATATATAATGTGAAAATTATACAAACCGACAATAGATCGTGAATTAAGTAGTAATTATCATGGATTATTATTTATAGGTAGAAATAGGATACTGTTTTATCATTTTTATGGGTACACAACAGAATCCTTTATTGAACACAAAACTATAGATCCAAAATACTTCTCCACTTTTGGGTAAATGGAGTATAAGTGTATGATTAGCCACTTCTATAACTATTTTAATTTATCTACACATTTATTAGCCTAGATAATCATTACTCCCTTTTGAGTTAACTGGATTAGTTATTTTTGCAATCATTTGAAGTTTCTCACAAATCTATTACAATACCAAACTAATACAAGAAATATATATATATATATATTATAAAAGTAGTATTGGCCATTCCTTAAACCATTATATCATTGAATGGTAAAAAATAACTTTTATGGTGATAAATTTCCCATGAATGTTACTTTATCCATCCAAATATTATATTTCCTGTATTTCACAAATAATTTATCATTTATTAATGTATTCATTAAAATTTTAAAATTATAGCTATGTTCCTCAATTATTTTGAAATATATTAAAATATAATATATTATTACTATGAAAAATTTATTGAGGGAATACATAAATTCACTATTTATCAAATCTATAAAAATTTATAGAGAATTAGTGAGTCCAAATGGCATTATGCTGAACCTACAATATCCATCTGTTGTATTAAAAAATTCCTTTGAATATCTTCCTTCTTCAAATTTTACATTATAATATCCCTTAAAAAGATCCAAATTAAAGATATGATGGTCTCTGTGTAGCTGATCGAACATGCCATCAATCCATGTAAGTGAATACTTTACCCTTTTCATGATTTTTTTGACATAATGGTTGTTGATGTAGAGATGAATTTTCCCATCCATTTTCTTGATGAAGAAGAATAATGATCCCTATGGTGAATCACTATTGTGTGTCAACCATTTATATATATTCTCATTTAGTTTATTATTAAGGAATTATACTTTATTAGTGGCTATTATATATCAAATATTTTATATTTGATGTTCTATGTATATAATATCAATTGTGAGATCAAACTCCTGATATGAGGATGATAAAGAAAATCTTTAGTAATACATAAACATACAAAATTATAATGGGAATTTCAATTAGGATGTTCTATGTACATTTTTTTCTTCTCCCATTAATCTATGTTATATCTCCATGTGAAAAATTAATCCATGAATAGTATTTAATCAAACTCTTCTTTTAGGAGTATAATAAGGATTTCTGATAAATTGGACCAACATATATAAATAGGGTAAGAGTTATAAGTCTCGAATATAATAAGTTCCCTATTTTTTATATTCACCAATAACTGAACTTCAATGTTTTCAGGTGTTGTTTAAATAAATCTACTAAACTATAGTGATATTAATGGATTAATAAATACAGAATAAGATAGTAATGTCACTTTTATTGAACGAGTAAATACTATAACAGTCAATATATCATGTTTAGGACCAAAATAGAAATTTTGGTAGAGTGTGGAAGTCCTTTCTCTATCGGCCTTATATTATTTTCTCATTGGTTATCTTAGAAAAATTATTATATTAGGAATTTTTATTCATACTTTACATTTTCATTATAGGAGAAACATTAAGACATTATAAGAGGATTGATCTTGTTTTTATTTTATTCCATCACAACAGTTTTCTTCTTCCTATACCTATTACATTAAATATAATGTTTCTATTAAATTCAAATGATAAATCATTTCCTTCTTACCTTCATGAAATTTTTAGGATATTTTTTCTTACACATTTGACAAGGGGGCAGTTAGAATTTACTACCACCATGGGATCCATAAATTCATCAAATATAATTGAATATAATACTCTATTTACTTTCCCCAATAATATTTAAACCTTATGATTCTCTAATTTCCTTTTTGACTTTGAGGGAACATAGAAAAATTTCCTCCTTGCTATCGAAGTCTCAAATTGCTAAATATTTTCATAGACCCATCTTTCACTAGTTAAATAGGAAATCAAATTTACATTCATAATAGAAGAAAATTTTAGAGGTTTATCATGCCGACCATTTGATGTTTTCCTTATACACATGTGTTTTTTTTCTCTCCATTTAGTTATCACTCCATTTTGATACAGACATTGTAAGAAAAAAATATACTATAAATTACATTCCTGAATGCATCACAATCTATATAATCAATATAGTCCATGGGATTTGTATTATTCATCTGTGTCCAAATCTAACCAGTTTCTACCTCTATGTGATAAATGGATGGTATGACCCTCTATTTCTTATAACATTTTAGGATAGATAATATCTTATAAATGTAGTTAATCCATTATTCCATGATTAATGGGATAAAAGATTAAACAAATTAATTCCTTGTTCATATTAAGATAACAACTATTGTGATGAACATGGTTCCTCATGTATATCTCTTTTGAATATATATTATCTCTATTGGGGTTCAAGAGGATATCAATAGTCGGGTGATGAAACTTTTATTTTTAAGGGAAACAATATTGTTGAATTGTTTATGCAAAGTTACTAGTTACCATGCTGTAATCTTGAGATATATCATTATTGATTATATTTGTGATTTTCTTAGTTAGATCACAATTTGGATAACTATGAGGCTATTAATATGAATCTATGTGTTACTTTTTTATAGATATATTATGTACCTCATGACTAGTGCTTTATTTGTGTAACCACAAGGCCAAACTATGAACCATATATGGGCTTCAAAAAATTTGAAAATTAACTTGATTTAATTTTTCGTTTTTAACTCTAATATTCTCATATTCTCTAATTGGATTGCACCAGCCCCTTCTTGATGCTCAGTAAGATAACACAGTTGATTACATAGTGATTCTAAATCAATTTGTGGGGATCTATTCGAAGAATATACCTATTTATACATGAATTTTTGTTTTATTTATAGATCTCTCCTTGATATGTCTTCCCCTTGTTTTAGTAGAACTTTATTGGGCTATTAATATTATATCTAGGATTTTTATGGGGGTTTTATTACTTTTATCATAGATATATGATAATTATGATATGATCTCTCTGATTGCAATCAATGCGTTTGAAGGAAACCATAGCTTCTCCACTGGTGAGGCAGGTGTCCATATGAAATGGGTCTATATGTTAATTTTAATTATATTTTATTATTTAACTTTTCCTTGGTTTATGTAAATTAATTATATGATATCAAAGATATGATTGTTTTTTAAATTTCATCTTTGGTGGAATGTAATGTGGTTTTAAAAGGGGATTTCATAATAAATATTTTTACACTCCATGTGTCTAATAAGATTAAAAAAAATTATTTTTAAACTAAAATGGATATTCAAGAATGAGTGTAGTGATGCTTCACTTGGGGAAATGTTTTATAAATTAGTGATCATCATTTACATGTATGTTTTGTGAAAACATATCACTTGGGAAAATTAGGTGCATTCGTTTATGGACTAATACAAGCCTTAATGGGAGATGAATTACATGGGAATTAGGTATCCATTGGGGTGTGGAAAAAATGAATGGGATAGATATCAATAGACTATTAAAGGATTCAATATTGTTTGTAATCACATTATCATAGCTTTGTTTTTATTTTCGTGAACTTGTATTTTTCACGTAGTATCAATCCAAAACATTCATTGTTTTATACAGGATAATAGTGTTTTAGGATTGATTTGTAAAATTATTATTTTATAGATTTTTGTTTTTGATAATGGCCATAAATATTTTACTGATATTTATAATCATATTATTATATCATTGAATATATAAATTTTCAACAAAAACCAAATGATATTTTATGAGAGTTTTTTTCAACAGAAATGGAATTATGAAACTTGTTATTTTTTAATAAATAACTAAAGGTTTCATGAAGTAAACATTGTATATATTCATGGTGGTATCTTAATGGGAGATCTCCTCATGCCTAAAAAATGCCTTGGAGTGTATGTTTATTTTATTGAAGGATACACGTAAAGGGAAGTGAATCATGTATCTCTCTAGTTTCACATTGATGTAGATTACATTATTGTTGTTTTGAATATTGGTGGTGTATTTTAACATAGATATGTGGTCTTGGATTTATATGATTTTGGATTAGCCTTTCGTCTTGGATTGAATGACTTATGGTTATGTAGGTTTTCTTTTACATTGAACTATATTTTTTTGAACTCCTTTATATTATACAAGAGATTATTTGTGGTTTATGTTTAGATCCCTACAATGTTCCAATCTATCTTTGGTGAATTTTCATGTCGATCATGGTTGGTTGATACAATATAGTATCAATTGGAATACCAACCTAGACTTGTGATGAAACCTCATGAGTGTGATTTGGGGTTAATTTTTGATATGATTAATGACAATCAGAACATGGATGATAAGTACAGATGGGTGTCTATTCATCTCACATTCATATATAAAACTGCGTAACCATGGTTTTAAATGGGATTTCCTTATGATTAGATATTGGTTGATTGTTATGGAGATGATCATTTTTATGGGTTTTATTTAGATAAACCTTTAATTTTATTCTTTTTTCTTCATTTTATCAGTCGTTTCATTAAATTATTATCTATTTGTGGTTTTAATAAACATTATTGTTGTTTTCATTCAATTTGGAGGTGTATTTCAAGAAAAACTATGTGTTACCTCTTATGATTAAAAGATAATTCCACCTAAATGTACTCTTATAAATCCAAAATATAATTCTTAAATAGAATTTGTAATATATTATCAAGTTTTAGATAATTAATTTGAGTAAATAGTTATCTAAAAAATCCATACTCTATTTCTATGGGTTATTAGAAACTAATAATAGAAAATAGACCATGGTTTATAATTTATAATGCAGAATCCACTTATAATTACTATTGACTAAAGAATATAATAATATAGAGGGTTTATTTAGTGGATTGAATAGATACTCAACATCATGAAGTGTCTAAAGGTCAAAAAGTTTTGTTTCCCCAATTATATTTTTAAAGGACTATGAAGGAAATAGTGTGAATACATCATGTAATATATTTCCCCCTCATTCATACCTGTAACATTGTCATGAAGGTCTAAAATCCGTATTTTTATCATTAAATGTCTTTTTTCGGTTAGAATCTTGAATTTTTAACCTTGGAGAAAGAGGAGCATTCAGTTATAGTGATTTTTTAGTAATTTATCTATGTTATTTTACCTATCACCTGAGTTTTATTTCTAATAACTACAATAATTCATGGAGTTTTGAGAAGGGTTTGAGGGATTATATTCAATCTATTCTGATCGCCACATCTATATTGACCATCCATGAGGTGATTGATAAAGTAGCCAATAATGAGACAAACATAGCAGGGAATATGTGTTTAGGTTGAGAATCAATTATAAAAAATTTTAAACAAAGTGTATTATATTAACCCATGAGATTCATATATATGTGTCACATGTTATTGGATGAATGTTCATTACATGAAAAAATGATCCAAGCCAAAATTATATAGGTCTAATATTTTTTGAAGCATTCATACATATAAAACATGTCTATATATATATCATCTCAAACATAGTTCTTTGTAATAAACACAATTCATAGACATATAATTCCTAAAATCATTCCTCATAACTTGGGGAAATGAAAAATAAGATAGTGTGAGCACATATAATCACTAATGGTAAACATGGGAGATATTAAAATTTACTTAAACAAAACACTAGAATAAAGGTAAGAGAACATGAGAATAAATTTTTTAAACAATTACTTGCATTTCATAGATCATAATCATGAATTAAGGTGTAAATTATTCCACATCATAAAATATGAATAAAAATTAATTGAATAACATAATCCATGAGTTCATAACATTGGAATAAGACAACATTTTGTGGCACACACATATTATATAAAAATATTTCTTTAATAGTCTAGGATAACATCCAATACTATCATAGTTGGTTGAATTCACTCTAAATATAATCATAATGGACATATCCCCTTACTGAATTAGGTCTACCCCCCAATAGAGTCCTGTTATCTCCCAAGATATCCATATTTACTCAACTAATTAAAAGGATATATAATTTCAGTCCCACACAACACATAATCAAAATCATATATATATCTAAAAAAATATGAAAAAACATTCATCACATTATAACCTATGAGAAAGAAACAAGTATAATAAAATATCATCGTTGCATGACCTATGTACTAGAAACAAATTTCATGGACATTTCATTAATTGATTATATTGTAACCCATGGAAAATATATGGTTTTCATAAAATTAATTTCAGAAACATAATAAACAATCCAAAGGATGAATAAGAATTGAATCATTGGATCATATCTCTAGAAAATCATAACTATATCAACAAAAGTTATCTTAGATGAAAAATGCATGTCAGAGATCACATTGACCTTTTCTTGAATAAGATATACTTTACACTTTGAAATCAATTATTAAAATATAAAATTTCAAAAATCAAAATGTAAATAAGTTTCATTCAACATTACCAGGGAAACATGTAATGGAAGATTCAATGTATCATGTTTTCATGATGATGGGTAATTTTTTTCATGCCACATAAGTTAAAAGAAAACATTTGTATCTCACAATTATAAAATTAAATAAAATTACCTCATTTTGGAAGAGGATAAAATTAAACATTTTTAATTAATTTTTGAAATATTCAATAATTGATAAAAAATAAATTAATTTTTTAAAAATGAATATTAACCGATTCATGAAAAAAATTTACTGAAAGATGGACATGAAAGAAAAAATATATTTGAATGAATAGAGAAATGATCACTAATGGAAAATTAGGCTATAGCCACAGTTTAGAACTATGGAGATGATTTAAGAAACTATGCCTATATATAATAACCAAGGTATAGTGGACCATGGATTCTATTGGCATGATAATAGGTGCAATGGATATAGCTACAGTTTAAACAGTGGGACAAAACCTATAGTCATAGTTTCCAACTGTGGCTATATCTTCTACCACATAGACCTATATACAAGGTTATAAACTTTGGATCTAAATCTATTTACGCAGTTCAATGTATGGATATATCCTACGTATATTGTAAAAAAATAACCTGCCAAACCAACCATATAATTACCTATACTTTACATACATTTTTATTACTTTAGAATTTATGAACACTTATTACAACATATAAAAAAACCTTTAAAGGACTGTATAGGATAGTGTCTTTAGAAACTGGGAAACATAAACAACTGGTTCATAAAACATCTACATTGTCTCTCTTTTATTTTATCATATCTAGAGTCCCTTTTGGCATATCTTACTTAATATCCTTCTTCCTAACATGGGGAAAATAAAACATTCAAAAGGGTCAGCTCAAATGCTCAGTAAGGGTAAACAAAATAAATATCAATCACATCATCTTCATAATAACATAACATTTTGAAATCTTAACCTGCAAAAGAGATCATAATTTCATAACATGGGATAAATCATAGTAGAGAAATATAATCCCAATAATCATAACATAAAACATGAAATTTTGTGGCATACACACATAATCATATAAAATAATTTCTTAGCAGTCAAGACTCATTGCCAAGACTATCTTAGAGGACTAAGTCTATTTCTAAACTGAGCTCACTCCTCGTTTCAGTCCTGTTTCACTGAACCGGTTTGACCTTCTGGTCCATCCATGTCTATTTCATTATATATAAATATTTACCCAATTAATTGGCGGGATATATAGGTCCCACACAACTCATAATAATACCATTCTTATTTGTGCCACAAGACCATAAATCATACATCATAGCATAACCCTTGTAATAGAAATGGGATTCTTAAACATCATTCCATAATATCATAATCCATATAATATAAAAGGACATCATAAAAATAATTTCATCATAACATAATCAAATAAATGTAAAAATAGGGATAGAAATATATCCTTATATTATCTTAGATGGAAAATAATTTTTATAAAATGCTTGAACTCCATTCACGAGGAAAATATCCTTTCTAATTCAAAAACATTTTTCCTTTCTTAACATGTCATAAAATTATAAACTAAAATATGTTGATTAAAAATAAATATGAAAACATGTAATGTAAGCTTCATGGAAATAATTTTCTAAAGATCCATTCATGCCGCATAAGTAAAAAAAAGTCATTCTTCTCGTACTTTGGCTGGAAAAGTAAAAAAGTACCTTGTATGAAAAATGACAAAATATTCCTTTCATATATTTTACTAAAAACTAAAAAAAGGGTAAAATTGGATTTAAAAAATTGTAGGAGGATATAAATAATATTACATATAAAGGAATCATGGATGCGGATGATAAATATTCCCCCGTAATTTCTGATGTATAAACAATCTCAGATAGAAATGACAGTGCAAGATTTTCCATTACCTTAGGTCTGATTTGATTATTACGTGTCTGAACCTCCTGTATAATGATTTAAATAATGTTATTGACTTATTCCAGAATCTTACTCATTGTTATTATATCATATATGGTCATATTATTAGGTTCTTATAAAAATATTTCATTGTTACATGTTATTCAGGTGTTTATTGCTTTTCGTTCTTATCCGTGTTTTGTTGAATAAATTATTATTCTTCTTTAAGGTTATAGATACCACATTTAAATAATGGTATTAGTGTAATATATATCATATTTATTCATTCAATTAATTTATATAATCATTATGCAATTAATATCATGTAGAACGAGTCGCATCACATCGTGGAGACGGTAGGCCGTGCGTACGCACGAGCGACGATATCGTTACCATGATCATGGAATTGGATTGAAGTGTATGTATACTATTTAAGAATCAATATCACTTTACAATAATCATATATAGTTTTTCTTTACACCATTATACCCATCCAAGTAAGGTAATGGTGGAAAACAGATTACACCACGTCGTGGAGACAATATTTTGTATGTACGCACACGCGACGATTTCATTTTCCGTAGGATGGATAGAAGGTGAAATAGGGTTGTTTCATATTTATAATAACATATCAATATATTATTGATACTGATTTTATTACTTCATAATGAAACAACTATTCAAGAAGAAGTAGAAGAAGAAATAAAGTTGAAAGAATCGGTAACAGACATTACCTCTTCTTTGAAGCGCCTCTTCTTATCCTTCTCTTAGGGCACGAAAGTTGGTATTTGAAGAAGAACAGGACCTCTAGGATATTTCTAGGGAATTGGAGAAGGTAAATTGGTAGTGGTTGGCCGAACTTGAAGGCTCAAAGTGGTGTGAGGAGGAGAGGGAGGGGGTACCCTTTTATAAGGGAGGAGAGTTGCACCTTAGAAAAAACATAATGTATTATTTTATTATAAATTCATATTCCGTTTTTAATATCTCAAAATTGATTTATTTCTAAGATAATGTGGGTTTGGGTCTAAATATTCTCATCCAATATATTTTAGACAAGTTTAGGTTACTATTTTAACCTTGTCATTTAGATTTAACTCTAAGTTAAATAATTTATCCTTTACCGTGTCTTTTTGTTTTCTTACACTATATGGTTAATAAACATACTATAACAAGCCAACAAAACCCCAAGTTGTTTATTATTAATATATATAACATTATATAAGTCATTTGGAAGAACCATTGATTTTTAGGAATAAAATAACAACTAATAATATAATATTTGTTTTAAAACTATTTTATTTTAATTTTGACACTATTTGGTAATTTATTTTTGTAAAAATAATAACAGCATGATTAGATCGAAAAAAGGTTAATTTAATAAATACTAACATGTCATATTAACCTATAAAATTATTGGAATTCATAAAAAGTCTAAATTACATTTATTTGGGTATTTATAACATCAATTATGTTAATATTTCAATAACATGATTATTACTGCATCATCATTGTGTCATAAATAAATTAAATTATTTAATGTCTAAAAATTATAAATAAAATACCATTATGTAGGAAATATTTTTATATTTCTAATGAATATTTATAGTCGAATTTATCTTATGTATAATCTTATATTAAAAATGATTTAGTTATTAAACATTGATTTTAAATATTTTAACCCTTCTTTAAATAAATTAATAATAAATGTCCTAATCTAATCCATTTGGACCTGAATGGTTATATTTTCTTAATAAGGTTGTTTTTGGTCTAATGAAACATATCCAATAGAATTTGGACATGTGTTAGGGTAATATTAATATCATTTTTACCCTTAATTACCCTATTTACTTTTAAACGTGGTAAATAAAAGTAAGAAGTTACTATTAAACAAAAATTATTTTGATCTCATTGAACAAAATTTTAGTCCTCGATATTAACCGTGTCTCTCAAATTTTCGAAATTACACTCACAGAATTGGTAAAATTAAGTTTTATACAAATTTTCAAACTCTCCTAGGAGGTGTTTAAAAGATGGTGAGAAGTTCAATAAAATTTTATATATCTAAAATTATTATAAAATGATTCCAATTAATTAAATTGAACATATATAGGTATTATATATCAATTTTTACCTAAAATAAATTTAAATAAAATAAATAATTATTTAAATAAAAAGTCCGTTTTTAAATAGTAACCCAGTGTTTTCACTATTCATCAAAATTTGAATGTTTTCAAAAAAATACCAAAATTTCACCTTAGGATAATTTTGATATTCTGAATCCAAAAATGAAGTCCATTTTGAATGTTAAAATTAATAAAATATCAAAAAGTGGGTATTCCTATTCATAAACGCTAGTTTTAATAATATTTTAATAGCATATCGTTGTTTAGTTAAACTTGATATTGCGTACAACGCAAGCTATCAAGGAAGGTTGCGATTCTGTGTAAAGAAAGCCATGATAGTGTTCTGTGTAGTGAAAGATTACTTTGATGATGTATATAACATAAAATCAAATTATTTCTCATAAAAATCACGGGTGTTACATTCTACCCCCCTTAATAATAATTTCGCCTTCGAAATTCGTCACTTTGTAACAAACAGATGAGGATAACTCTCCCTAATAATATCCTCAAGCTCCCATGTAGCTTATTTTAATTGGTGGTTCTTCCATAAAACATTCACCAAGTGAGTGGGATTGTTCTGTATGAAATTTTTGCTATGATCCAGAATCTCTATCGATTGTTCTTCATAAGAAAGATCATGCTTCAACGGTAAAACTTCTGAGCTAAGTACATGTGAAGGATCTGGTATGTACTTTCTCAGGAGATATACATGGAACACATCGTGAACATGAGAGAGATTTGGTGGAAGCGCCAATCGGTAAGCTACCTTCCCAACACGATCCAGTATTTTGAAAAGACTGATATACCTAGGGCTCAGCTTTCCCTTCTTTCCAAATCTCATTACTCTCTTCCAATGAGATATTCGTAAGAACACTTTATCACCCACTTCAAACTCAAGGTCTTTTCTTTGGTTATCGACATAACTTGTTTGTCGACTCTGAGATTCTCTTATGTGTTGTTGAATATATCGGACCTTTTCTGCTATCTCATCAACAAGATCATGTCCTAATGGATTTATTTCCCCAACTTCATCCCAGAAAGATGGAGTCTTGAATTTATATCCATGGAGAGCTTCATAAAGAGCCATCTGAATACTGGAGTGAAAGATATTATTAAATGAAAATTCCACAAAAATTATGTGTTGATCCCAACCACCTTTGAAATCCACAAAGCAAGCTCTTAACATATCTTCTAGAGTTTTAATTGTTCTCTCAGACTGACCGTCTGTCTGAGGATGATAAGTAGTGCTAAAACTCAACTCTATATCCAGAGTATGCTGAAGACTTCCCCATAACTTTGAGGTATACCTCAGATCAAGATATGATATAATGGAAAGTGGTACTCCATGCAATCTTACCACTTCCATCACATATATCCTAGCAAGATGATCTAGAGATAAATCCTATCTAATAGTAATGAAGTGTGCTGAATTTTTAAGATGATCAACTATGACCAAGATAGAATTATTGCCTTTGGATGTTTTAGGAAGTCCGGTGACAAAGTCCATAGTGATGTTTTCCAATTTCCATTCGGGTATGGGTAATGGTTGTAACATCCCCTTAGACTTCTGTCTCTCAGCATTAACTTGCTGACAAACCAAGCATCGAGAGAAATATTCACCAACATCTCTTTTTCATGCCATCCCACCAGAAGTACTCTTTTAGGTCCCTATACATCTTCGTGCTTCCAGGATGAATAGAGAATGAAGAACTATGAACCTCATCCAGGAGATCCTTATTTAATTCTGGGATGGGAGGAACACAAACCCGATTCCTGAAATTTATTATCCCATCACAATCAAGGTTGAATTCAGGAACATTTCTAACATTCTTTTGTAACTCTACATCTTCTTTCTATGCCTCATTAATCCTCACATGTATATATGGTTGAATATTCATTTGAGAAAAATAATATTTTTCCCCTTACATTATAATTCCAAGGTCCCTCCTTTGTAAATCCATAAATATTTGATCTTTTGTTATCCTCATCATGTATAAGCTATCATGGTATTGTCGAATTAATGCATCCTCCACTTTGTTTGCTTTCCCTGGGTGGTAATGAATTGAGCAGTTGTAATCCTTAATCAACTCCAACCATCGTCTTTGGTGCATATTCAGCTCCTTTTGTGGAAAAATATAATTCAAAATTTTATGATCAGTATAAATATAACACCATTCACCATAAAGATAATGCCTTCAAATATTTAATGCAATGATTACCGCTGCTAACTCCAAATCAGGAGTTTGGTAATTTTGCTCATGGATTTTCAACTATCGTGTGGCATATGCTATCACCATATCATTTTGCATGAGAACACACCCCAGCCCTTCTTGTATACATCAATGTAGATCACAAACCTTTCTCCACTATAAGGAAATATGAGAATAGGTGTACTGGATAACCTTCTTTTCAACTTCGTGAAATTCTCTTCACATTCCTCAGTCCACACGAACTTAACTCCTTTTCGAGTCAACATGGTGGGTGGATTAGATAATTGTGAAAAATATTTCATAAAACGTCGATAATATCCAGCCAAACCAAGAAAAATTCGGATCTCAGTTACTGTTTTTGGTCTCGGACATCTTTCGATAACCATTGTTTTTGTTATATCAACAGATATCCTCTCTTTTGAGATTATGTGACCCAAAACTTTTACTTTTTGAAGCCAAAATTCCCACTTGGTAAATTTGGCATAATGCTTCTCCTTTCTCAGGGTATTCAATACAATTCTCAAGGGATCTTCATGTTCTTCCTTGTTCTTTGAATAGACAAGAATATCGTCTATAAAGACTACCACATACTGATCAAGATAGTTTCTAATGACTCTATTCATCAGATCCATGAAGATAGCAGGGGAATATGTAAAACCAAATGGCATCACTATAAATTCATAGACTCCATACCTTGTATGGAAATCCGTCATTGGTATATCCTCCCTTTTTACCCTTAATTGATGATACCCTGAATGAATATCTATCATGGAAAATTATTGAGCTCTGCGTAGTTGGTCAAATAATTCATCAATGCGCGGGAGAGGATATTTGTTCTTGATAGCGATCTTATTAAGTTCTAGATAATCAATGTAGAGTCTCATTGATCCATCTTTCTTCTTAACATATAGAAGAGGTTCTCCCCAAGCTGAAACACTAGGGAATATGAATCCCTTATCAAGATTCTCTAAGAGTTGCTTCTTTAATTCCTGCAACTCAGTTAGGGCCATTGTATAAGGTTTTTTTAAATGGGCAAAGCACCCAGTGTGAGTTCTATTGAAAACTCAACTTCACGATTTGGTGGAAGACCCGGAAATTCCTCCGGAATAACATCATCAAACTCTCGTACAATGAGAAAATTATTAATCATGAGTTTCTCACCAACCATTTGCGATAAATAACCTTAATTTAGTGGAATCAAGACCCATAAGATGGAAGTAATTTCCACTAGAAGGTTGTGTTCATACTTTCATCGATAGACGATCAAAGATTGATCTAGAATATGGAATGTGACTTCCCTTCTTTGGAAATTGATATGAGCTCCATAAAAAGAAAGCCAATCCATGCCATGAATCACAGCAAATTTTACTATAGGAAGGATCACAAGATTTGCAGGAATCACTTTACCACAAACTTCAATCGGAGAAGAATTGTAAACTTTGGATGCGACTGTTGTGCCATTAGGGGTTTTCACATCTAACTCGACATATAATTGTTCAGATAATACGATGATACCCTTACAAAATTCTTTAGAAATAAAAGAGTGGGTGGATCCAGAATCAAATAATACATTTTTGACTTTAGAGTGGATGGTAAGTGTACCTTTCACCACTTGGTTATCGTACTCCACATCGCTGATAGAAATTCCATGTGACTTTCCTTTGTATTTAGCCTTAAGTGTTTTTTGACGTCGATCATCATAAAAACCCCTAGGATTAGGGCATTGATTAGCATAATTCCCCATTTCCTTGCACTTGTAACATTGAAGTGTAGGAGGTTCTCTCTGAGTAGGTTTTTCTTTGTTCGCAGCACTAGATATCTTCTTCACATCATTGCGGCATTCAAATGCCCGATGACCTTCCTTTCCACATTTGAAACATTTACTTTTCCCTTTAAGACAACTCCCTCCATGTTTCATTCCACACATTGAGCATAAGGGAAAACTCATCTTTTTTTCAGTGTGCTCTTTAGATTTTCCTTTTAATTCCATTTTCTTATTCTTATCAAACAAATATTACTAATGGGATACTGCAATATCGATTTCAAATTTGAGATAACATCGAATGATTTCCTCATAGCTATTGAAGTCCCTTATGGCTAACTCCCTTCAAATACTTGGTTTAAAGCCACTAAAGAATCGATCGATCTTACTCTTAGGTTGGATAATAATACTAGAAGCGTACCATGAAAGTCTTGTAAACTATTCTTCGTAGGTACCAATACATTCATCATCCTTTTTCTTTAGTTCAAGAAACTCCTTCTCTATATTTTTTAAAAGAATACGAGGGAAGTACTTATTGAAAAATAATTTCTTGAACTCGTCCCATTCCATGGACTCAATTTCATCTCTTGGCCTCATATTCTTGATAAGATTACACCATTGATCTGCTTAACCTTCCAAACGATATAATGCTAATATGACTTTATCTTGTTCATAACATTGAATAACTGAAAATATCTTTTCAGTGGTACAGATCCATTGTTCAGCCACTAATGGATCAGTAGACCCGCTGAATGAGGGTGGACGCTGTCTCATGAAGGATTCAACATAATTTTGCTCCTTCATTTTTTTGTTTGGAAGTCCTTCATGATTCATAGATTGAGAAAGTTGTGTGAGCATAGCTACAAGATTTTTTATTCTAGCTCCCATAACGTTTGGTTGCTCAGGGGGACAATCATTGCATTTCACGTCGCATTCTGTATTAACACGGCTCCTTTGGGTTCCATACATTGACTAAATCCAAGAAGAATAGTGTGAGTAACACTAATAATAATTGGAAAACCACATAATTAAGAATAAAATTTCACACTTAAGGTCTCATCATAAGTTGTTCATCGCCATTTTTAAAACACTAAGATTGTGTTCTATTTATAGACTTATCCTTAGGGTTCTTACTAAGGCTTTCACATCATACTTTCCAAATGTTGACTATACCTTTCCTCTGATACCAACTATAACTACCCATACATTACATACATTGTTATTAATTCAAAATTGAAGAACTCTTATAAAAACATATAACAAAACCATGAATGTACCGTATTGGTATTGTGTCATTAGAAACTGGGAATCATAAACAGCTGGTTCATAAAAAATCTACATTGTCTCACTTTAATTTTATCATATCTAAAGTCACTTTTGGCATATCTTACTTAGTATCCTTCTTCCTGACCTGGGGAAAATAAAACATACAAAAGGGTGAGCTCAAATTCTCAGTAAGGGTAAACAAAAGAAATATCAATCACATCATATTCATAATAACATAACATTTTGGAAATATTAACCTGCAAAAGAGATCATAATTTCATAACATGGGATAAATTATAGTAGTGAAATTTAATCCCAATAATCATAACATAAAACATGAATATTTGTGGCATACACACATTATCCTAGATAATCATTTCTTAGTAGTCAAGACTCATTGCCAAGACTATCATAGAGGAAAAAGTCAATTTCTGAACTGAGTTCACTCCTCGTTTCAGTCTTATTTCAGTGAACTAGTTTAACCTGCCGTTCCAGCCATGTCTATCTCATGAGATATCAATATTTACCAAATTTATTAGAGGAATATATAGGTACCACCCATCTCATAATGATACCATTCTTATGTGTGCCACAAGATCATAAATCATATATCATAGCATAAACCATGTAATAAAAATGGGATTCTTAAACATCATGCCATCATAACGTAATCCATATAAGATAATAGTAAATCATAAATATAATTCCATAATAACATAATCAAATCAATGTAAAAATATGGATAGAATCAGAACCCTATATTATCTTATATGGAAAATAATTTTGATAAAATGCATGAACTCCATTCTTGAGGAAAATATCCTTTCTACTTCAAAAACATTTTTCCTTTCTTAAAATTTCATAAAATTTTAAACTAATAGAAGTTGATGAAAAATATACTTGAAAACATTTAAAGTAAGATTCATGGAAATAATGTTCTAAAGATCCATTCATGCTGCAAAAGTTTAAGAAAAGAAATTTTTCTCATACTTTGGCCGGAAAAGTCAAAAAGTACCTCGTACGAAAAATGGAAAAATATTCCTTTAATATCTTTTACTAAGTACTAACCTAAGGGTAAAATTGGATTTAAACAATTTTAGGAGGATAGAATAATATTACATATTGATTAAACATGGATGTGGATGATAAATATTCCCCCAGTAATTTCTGAAGTATAAACAATTTCAGATAAAAATGACATTGTAAGATTTTCCCTTACCTTAGGTCTGATTTTATTTATATGTGTCCGAACCTCTTTTATAATGATTTAAATAATGTTATTGACTTATTACAGAATCATACTAATTTTTATGATATCATATATGGTCATATTCTTACCTTCTTATTAGTAATATTTCATTGTTACTTGTTATTTGGGTGTTTATTTCTTTTTGTTCTTATGCGTGTATTGTCAAATAAAATCTTATTCTTTATTTAGGGTATAGATACCTCTTTTCCAGAATGGTATTAGTGTAATATATATAATATTTATTAATTCAATTAGTTTATATAATCATTATCTAATGAAGATCACGTAGAACGAGTCGCATCACTTCGTGGAGACGGTAGGCCGTGCGTATGCACGAGCGATGATATCGTTCCCATGATTGTGGAATTTTATAGAAGTGTATGTATACTATTTCAAAATAAAAATCACTTTACAATAATAATATATAGTTATTCATTACACCATTATACCCATCCATGTAAGGTGGTGGTGGAAAACACATTACACCACTGCGTGGAGACGGTATTCTGTACTTACGCACGCGTGATGATTTCGTTTTCCGTAGGATGGATAAAAGGTGAAATATAGTTGTTTCATATTTATAATAACATATCAGTATATTAGTGATACTGATATTATTTCTTCATAATGAAACAACTAAATAAAAAGAAGTAGTAGAAGAAATAAAGTTGAAAGAATCGGTAACAGACATTACCTTTTCTTTGAAGCGCCTCTTCTTAACCTTTTTTTAGGGCACTAAATATGGTCTTTGAATAGGACCAGGACATATAGGATATTTTTAGTGAAGTGGAGAAGAGAACATGGCAGGGTTTGTCCAAACTTGAAGGCTCAACGTGGTGTGAGGAGGAGAGGGAGGAGGTGCCCTTTTATAAGGGAGGAGAGGGGCACCTTAGAAAAAACATAAAGTATTTTTTTAATATAAAGTCATATTCGGTTTTTAAAAGCTCAAAATTGATTTCTTTCGATGCTAAGGTGGGTATGGGTCAAAATCCTCTCATCCAATATATTTTAGACAAGTTTAGGTTACTATTTTAACCTTATCATTTAGATTTAAATCTAAGTTAAATAATTTAACCTTTACTATGTCTTCTTGTTTTCTTACACTATATGGTTAATAATCATACTATAACAAGAAACAATAACCCATTGATGTTTATTATTAATATATATAACATTATCTAAGTCATTTGGACGAACCATTTATTTTTAGGAATAAAATAACAACTAATAATATAATAATTGTTTTAAAAAATATTTTATGTCAATTTTGACACTATTTGGTAATTAATTTTTGTGAAAATCATAACAGCATGATTATTTCAAAAAGAGTTAATTAAATCAATACTAAAATTCCATATTAACCTATAAAATTATTGGAATTCATAAAAAGTATCAAATTAAATTTATTTGGGTATTAATAACATTAATTATATTAATATTTTATTAATAAGATAATTACTGCATCATCATTGTCTCATAAATAAATTAAGTTATATAATTTCTAGAAATTATAAATAAACTACCATAATGTAGGAAACATTTTTATATTTCTAATGAATATTAATAGTCGAATTTATCTTATGTATAACCCTATATTGAAAATGATTTTGTTATTAAATGTTGATTTTACTATTTTAACCCCTCTTTAAATAAATTAATAATAAATGTCCTAATCTAATCCAAGTAGACCTGAATGGTCATATTTTATTCCTAATGTTGTTTTTGGTCTAATTACACTTATACAATAGAATTAGGACATGTGTTAGTGTAATAATAATATCATTTTTTACCCTTAATTACCCTATTTACTTTTAACTGTGTTAAATAAAAGTAAAAAGTTACTATTCAACAAAAATTATTTTCATCTCATTGAACCACATTTTAGTCCTTGATAATAACAATGTCTCTCGGATTTTCAAAATTCCACTCACAGAAGCGGTAAAAGTATGTTTTATATAAATTTTTAAACTCTCCTAGGAGGTGGGTAAAAGACGGTGAAAAGTTCAATAAAAATTTATATATCTAAAATTATTATAAAATGACCCCCAATAAATTAAATTGAACTTATATAGGTATTATGTATAAATTTTGACCTAAAATAGATTTAAATAAAATAAATAATTATTTAAATAAAAATTCAGTTTTTATATAGTAACCTAGTGTTTTCACTATTCATCAAAATTTGAAAGTTTTCAGAAAAATACCAAAATATCACCCTAGGCTAATTTCGATATTCCAAATCCAAAAATGAAGTCCATTTTGAAAGATAAAATTTATAAAATTTCCAAAAGTATGTATTACTATTCATAACGGCTAGTTTTAATAATATTGTAATTGCATATCGCTGTTTAGTGAAACTCGGTATTGCGTACAACGTCAACTATCAAGGAAGGTCGTGATTGGGTGTAAAGCAAGCCAATATAGTGTTGTGTGTAGTGAAATATTCCTTTTATGATGTATATAAAATAAAAACAAAATATTTCTCATAAAAATCATGGGTGTTACAAACCAACACCCTCTGCACACACCATGCACCCTACCCTTTCCCCTTACAATAGAACCCCACACACCCCCTCCCCTACCCACAACACACCCCCTACCCCCTACCCCCTTGCACACCCCATTGACCCACTAAACACCCCTCTATAAACCAAGTTCACACCAACCTCCCCCATGAAATATAACCCCACACACCCCTTTCCCCTCCCCCCTCCCCAACACCCCCCTTTCCCGACACTTTCACCACCTTGTACCTTCACCCTACCCCATGCAATAGAACCCAACCCAACCTTCTCCCCCTAACCCCATAACACCCCTACCCCTACCCCCTATGCACCCCATGCACACCCCTTTTCCACCCAATTTACCCAAGAACATCCCCTAAACAACCTTTTCACCCCCACACCATTCCCCTACCCCTTGCAACAGAACCCAACGCACCCCTCCCCTTGACCCCTACACACCCTCATGGCCCCTACCCGCTCCCCTACACAACGCGTACGGTTATGACCCAATTTGTTTCAATAAAAATTCCCTTATTATGTCATAAAATGACATGAAAACACAAAATTATGAACTACTAAGAATTAAATTACCTTTAAACATATTTTTGTAACTTCTGTGTTTGGAATTTTAAAAATCCGACATACACGGTTGTGTTCAAGATGTTTTTTGGAGTCTAATGAAACAAAAATAATTTTTAGTGAATAGTAACGTACATTTATGAATAGTAAAATACCCTTATAAATATTAATATGACCATTATTTATATTGAATCATCCAATATAAGAGTAACATTACCAATGAATAATTAAATAAAATTTAGACATATCATAAAGTGACAATTTGACCTTAGTAAATGTTTTGGAATTTTGTAAGTCATAAATAATAAATTATAATTAATTAATTAATTTAAAGAAAAATTTATTTTCTTAAAATATATTTATTATTTATCAAATCAATGTTTTATATTTTTTTGAAAATTTTATAAGACCCTACATAATTTTTGAAAGAACAATAAAATCAGTTTTAATCATAAAAACTGTTTTTTAAGTAAATTATGATTTTAATAAAATATTAAATTAAAACTATTTAGAAAATTATATTTGAAAAATGGACTTCCTTTTTGGTTTATAAACGTTTAAACATGGTTGGGGTAAATTTTTGGGATTTTTCTGAAATACTTGAATTTTTGATGAATAGTAGAATCAGATAATTCACAATAAATGCTAAATAATGGATTAATTGAGTCATTGATGATGTTCTGCTGATGTAAGCCCACTTTTTTCGGGATCACATGATAATATTACTATTATAGGTAAATCAAGACTCAATATTCTGTGTCTTAGGGGAAATTAATAAACTAATGAATTTTATATTAAGGAAACCCCTCTCCCATCAACTATAAAAGCCACACTTCACACCCTCATTTATTCACACCTCTCAGGCTCCAAGCCTTCCCTAAACACTACCCAAACACCTTTCATAGCCCCTAACCCACGTCCAAGAGCTTCTGGCCTCATCAAAAGGCTATCCTTAGGCCCTTAAAGAGGTTCTCAAGGGAAGGATTCAAGAGGTAATTTCTCTCCCTCTTCTCCATTAATTTTCTTTCAAGTTCATGTTCATTTCTTGATCTCTCCCCACATGTATTCATCCAAATGGTATTGTAACTCTAGTATTATACATATAATTTAATTTAATGATTCTAATGGTATATTATATCATCCAACCCACTTTCCCTCTTCCTTTTATTTTATTAAAGAGAACGTTGTTTGTGAGGTGTTAATTTATCACCTTCCGAAAATACATTTTTTCTTCTTCCATTTCGAAATTCAGATCTGGTCATGAAACAATTTTTATGGTTGAAACAGAATATGTTATAATTATTATGTTCTATTTAATGTTCTATAAATAACCTATGGCCATATTACTAAGTGATAAGTTAAGACAAGTTCATTGTGATCAAAAAACCACCCAAATTAACCCAAACAATCATCATTTAATTATTATCTAATGATTCATCCACATGGATATAACATAATTCATTAAAAAATCATTCAAACTCTTGTAGTGTCATTAATAACATGTCATATATGTTCTGTATGTTTACCCATCTTCTACACAAACATCAATTTAAGAATACATGTGAACCACTCAGGAAAACCATAAAAACAAACATTCCCGAATAATGTTATAAAACTCTACAACTCATCAAAAGGCACATAAAATCACATAATGAAACCATAATGAAGACTATTTATGTACACAATGTTTTGGATTTTGAATTAATGAATATAATTTCATTATAATGGACATTAAAGAGAAGGAAGCATTCGGATACAAGGTCAGGGGAACCCCGGACCCAATTTTATTCCATCGGGTTCTCATTCTTTCACTCCATTTTTTATATGGTTACTCCATAAAGATCATTTTTTCACCGTTATATTTACTTTTCTGGGATATACATGTTTATAAATAGTTTTTATGTCAAACAAAATGTTTTTTAAAAGAACCCCTCTTTTAAGACCACCACTATTACTTCTCACTCAAAGTGGTCGGTTCTTGTAACATGTATGTTATTGTATCTTTCTTTTGGGAACCCAAACTGTATGAATGTGTTATTATGAGATGAAACCCATTGAATTAAATGGGTTATTTATTTACATATTTTATATGTGTCCTATGTGGAAAGCATGATGGTGATAATGTTATGATGTGATGGGTACACCCGGAATTATATAGCGCAATTATGAATGTTTCAATGTGACGGGTGCACCCTGAATTATACAGCGCTCCAATGCATTGGAAAAAGAGATTAATCTCATGAGTAAATGATAAATGATGTGTGAACAAGACTCTATTTTGGTTCACAAGTATGTGAGGTATTTAACAACTAATACATGATGTTTCATATTTATGTATTTCCACATTTGTAGTCTTTTATTTATACTCCTCTAATGTTCATGATATTTTTCCTATGTTATGATTATACTCCCCCCATGCTATATTGTTCTTATCTATACTCTTACTGGGCTTCTAGATCACCCATTTTGATGTATATCCTCATGTGGCTACATGTACTATGGAGAGGACAAGTGTCAATAAGAATCTAGAGAAGAAGAAATTAAATAAATGTTTATGCTTGATGTTGTACATTTTATGTATGGTTCTAGTTTTCCCAAGACACTAAACATTTGAATCCTCTATGTGTAATGCTAATATGTTGTTTATATTTAAAATTATTTAATAGTAAAGTAAGAAAAGTCTTGGTCGCTATAGTTGGTATTAGAGGAAAGGTTTAGTTAAATTGGGAATTAGGATTAGTGAACCCTAAAGAAAAACTCTAGCATGAGATTAATTACAAAAATGAATACTAGAATATTTATATAGGGATCCGATATGTTATGTTTTTTGTATAAATTATTTAAATTATTCAGTTATTTCTTGCTTACTTATGTTTATTCTAACCTTTTCTATTTTAGAAAATCGTGGGAACCAGGTGAAATCAGACCAACAACTCTTGCGAGGGCCAATTCAATGATTTGTTGAATGACATCCATAATGATTTGGGAGGTGGAGTTAAAAACTTTATGGAGATGCTTACCCAATTATCTTAGGTTATGAACAATAACCATAATAATAGGGAACACCATCCTTCACAAAGGTTCGAGCAACTGGCAATCCAATGTTTTATGCGACAATGACCACCAACGTTTTGTGGGTCTTCTGATCCACTAGTTGTGGAACAGTGGGTCAACTCCATGGAGAAGATCTTTTATGTGATTCACTATTCTGAGGCGGAGAAGGTGACTCTAGCTGTTTATCATCTAGATGGAGAAGCTGATCAATGGTGGGCTTTCATTAAAAACACCAAACCAAGGGAGGAAATTGAAGAGATGGAATTGGAAGACATTAAGATAATGTTTCTTAATACGCACTTCCCATGAACTCTTCGCACGAAGATGGAGAGAGAATAAATAGAGCCCAATCATAAAGAAGGATAATCTGTCACACCTTATGAAAGGAAATTTCACAAGGCTTTCAAGGTACACTTCAGGTTTTGTCATCAACAATGATAACAAAATTGATAGATTCTTCAGTGGATTAAAACCACACCTTTGAAAGGCTCTTGCAATTCGAGACATTGGGAGTTATGAAGAATTTGTTCGTTGGGATCTCAATGTGGAGATGGTGTTTGGAGAATGGTCTCGAGGATATTGTGATAAGAAAGGAAAGATGGAGTTTCAAGCTGGTGGATCTAATGAAAAAGGTGGGAAGAAAAATCAATGACCCACATGCCAAAAATGTGGGAAGTTGCACCATGGGAACTGCCTCAATGGGAAGGGGAAATGCTTCATGTGTGGGAAAGAAGGACACCATTCTCAATTGTGTCGAAAATACTTGAAAAGGAAGGAGAATGTAGCTGATGAAAGGAGATAACCACTAATGGTTCAATGCTACAACTGTAGGGAGCTGGGGCACTATGAAAACCAGTGTACTAAACCTCGAGTTCTAGAGGGTAATTAGCATTAGCAGCCACAAAAGGCAAAGGAACAAGGAAAGGCTTATGCCATAACTATTGTAGAGGTGGTGCATGATAATGAAGTCATACAAGGTACAATTTCTATTCACTCAAAAATGGAAAAAGCCTTATTTGATTCTAGTTTTACACATTCATCTATATCTTTCATGTTTGCCAGAACTATAGAATCGAAGCCCCAAAACCATGATGTAGAGATATCTGTAAAAACACCAAGTAGTGTAATCATTTCAACCAAAGTGTTTGACTCTTCTCTTATTGGCGTATGTGGGAAGATTCTTCCGGCATAAATTCTTACCTTGGTGGAATTCGATGCTATAATGGTAATGGATTGGTTCTCCTTATATAGAGAACATATCAACTGTTGGGAAAAGGAAATATATTTTTATATTCCAAACCATCAAATTCACCACTACAAATCCAAGGAAGATCATGAATCTCCTTTGAAAATTCTTTCAATGGTGTGGGTGTTGATTCCCTATGAAGAAACATACCTCACCCAAATGGTTGAGTCGAAGGAGAGTGCCAGAGGAAATTCCCATCATGAGAGAATACAATGATTTTTTCCCAAAGAGTTCACCGGAATTCTTCCGGATCATGGGGTCAAGTTTTCAATTGTACTCATACCTGGAGCTACTCATATCTCGAAGTGTCCATATAGGATGGATCCTATTGAACTGGAGGAGTTGAAGAAGCAGCTACAAGAGAATCTGGACAAAGTGTTCATACACCCTAGTGCATCACCTTGGGGTGCCCCAGTGCTTTTTGTGAGGAAGAAGGATGGAAAAATGCGGTTGTGTATTGATTATCGGGAACTCAACAAGATCACCATAAAGAACAAATATCCTCTCCCAAGGATTGATGACTTATTCGACTAGTTAATAGGAGCTCAATACTTCTAAAATGTGGATCTTCATTCTGGATATCATTAGATAAAGGTGAAGAAGGAAGATATTTAGAATAATTCCTTCCGTACAAGGTATAGGCACTATGAGTTTTTGGTGATTCCTTTCAGACTTACAAATTCCCCTGAAATCACCATGGATTTGATGAATTGAGTCTTCAAGCATTACCTCAACAAATTTTTGGTAGTGTTTATAGATGATATTCTAATCTACTCCAAGAGAAAGGAGGAACATGAAGAACATCTAAGACTTGTGTTGGAGACATTGTTAATGGAGAAGTTGTATGCCAAGTTCAAAAAGTGGGACTTTTGGATAAAGAAAGTCACATTCTTGGGACATGTGATCACAAGTTAGGGAATTTATATGGATCCTTCAAAAACAAAGGTGATTGAGGAATGGCCCGGGACCTCTAGTGTCCCTGAAATCCGTAGTTTGTTTGGATTAGCTGGGTAATACCGATGTTTTGTGAGAAAATTCTCAGGCTTGTCAAGCCCACTAACTAAGTTTACAAGGAAAGGGGTAAAGAATGTATGGATGGAAGAATGTGAGGTAAGCTTCAAGGATCAATAGAGAAGGCTGATCACTGCACCAGTACCACACTACAGAAAATTGGAGAATGTTTTGTGATATACAGTGATACTTCAAATAAAGTATTGGGTTTCTACTCATGAAAAATGACAATGTGATAGCCTATGCCTCACGGAAGTTGAAGATCCATGAGTAGAACTACCCGACGCATGATCTAGAGCTGGCATCCATGATTTTTACATTGAAAATCTGGCGGCACTACCTTTATGGAGAGAAGTGTGACATATACACCGACCACAAGAGACTAAAGTATATATTCAAACAAAAGGAGCTCAACATGCATCAAAGGATATGGTTAGAGCTAATAAAGGATTACAATTTCTCTATTCACTATCATCATGGAATGTAGAACAAGGTAGCTGAAGCTCTAAGCCGAAACAACCTACTACTCTATCCATGCTGCGGATTGAGAAAGACCCTATCTTCATGGATATGAAAAGAATGGATTTGGAAATCATAAGTGCAGGGGATACATCATACCTTTCCCAAATGATTGTTCAACCATCCATCCAATTAAAGATTAAGGAAGCACAAAGGGATGATCTGGAGATACAAAAGAGGGTGAATGCAGTAAAGGAAGGGAAGCTGTAAGAGTTCCATTTTGACGATGATGGTGTGATTCGGTTTGGAACGTGCCTTTGTGTCCCTTCATCACCCGGGATAAAGAATTATTTGTTGGATAATGGACATAGATCCAATTTCTCTATCCATCCTGGGAGTACCAAGATGTACCGTGATCTCCGAGAACAATTATAGTAGGATAAAATGAATATGGAGATTGCATAATATATATCAAGCTGCTTGGTATGTCAGCAAGTTAATGCTGAGCGACAAAAGTCCAAAGGAATGATGCAACTGTTACCTATACCCATGTGGAAATGGGAAAATGTTAATATAGAAATTGTCATTGGTCTCCCGAAGAAATCAAAGGGAAATAATGAGATATGAGTTATGGTTGACCAACTCACCAAATCTGCCCATTTTATTGCTATTCGGGAAGATCTCTCACTTGAACAACTTGCAAAGATATATGTGAAGAAAGTGGTGAGACTGCATGGTGTTCCACTATCAATTGCCTCTGATCGGGATCAAAGGTTATCACTTATGTTCTGGAGGAGCCTTAAACATGATTTGAGTACTGAATTAAATTTTAGCACGAACTATCACCCCCAAACGGATGGCCACTATGAAAGGACTATTCAGATGCTTGAAGATATTATAAGAGCCTGCTCTCTAGAATTCATAGGTGGATGAGATCATCATCTCCCTTTGGTTGAGTTATCATACAACAATAGCTTCCACTCGAGTATAGAGGTGGCTCTATATGAAGCTCTGTATGGAAGGAGATGTAGAACTCCTACCTGTTGGGATAAAGTTGGAGAAAGGAAGCTACTTGGACCCGATCTTGTTCAAGAGATGACAGAGAAGGGTCAAGTAATCTAGAAACACATCAAAGCTGCTCAATGTTATCAAAAGCACTATGTTGACAACCGTCGAAGGGACATGGAGTTCGATGTTGGAGATAACGACTTCCATCGAATATCTCCATGGAATAGAGTCATGCGATTTAGGAAGAATGTGAAGCTAAGCCCAGGGTATATTGGCCCATTTGAGATTCTTGACCGCATAAGAGTCTTGGACTATCGTCTTGCACTTCCACAGAATATGGTTCAAGTTCCTGATGTGTTTCATGTATCACTACTGAGGAAGTACATACCAAACCCCTCACATGTACTAAACTCAGAGGTGGTGAAGCTGAAAGATGATCTCTCCTATGAGGAGAAGCCAGTAAAGATTCTGGTTCCGAGGGATAAGGTTCTACGCAACAATACAACCCATATAGTCAATGTGTTGTGGAGGAACCATAAGTTTGAGGAAGAATCTTTGGAACCATAAGAGGCAATGAAGGAGAAACACACTCACCTGTTTTTGTAAAGTGAATTTCTGGGGGTGAAATTTCTAAAGGGGGGAAGAATGTAACAACCCAATGTTTTCCAATGGAAATTACCTTCTTATGTAATATGATAACATGAAAGCACAACATAACGAACTACTAAGAATTATGTGATCTTTAAACATAATTTTGTCAATTATGTGTTTGGAATTTTAAAAATTCGACATACACGGATGTGTTCAAGATGTTTTTTGGAGTCTAATGAAACACAAATAATTTTTGGTGAATAGTAACATACCATAATGTGTAGTAATATGACCATTATGAATATTAATATGACCCTTATGAATAGTAAATCATCCAAAATAAGAGTAACATTACCTATGAATAATTAAATAAAATTTAGACATCTTAAAAAGTGACAATTTGACATTAGTAAACATTTTAGAATTTTTTTAAGTCATAAATAAATAATTATAATCAATTAATTAATTTACAAGACAATTAATTTTCTTAAAATGTATTAATTATTTATAAAATCAATGTCTTATAGTTATTATATAATTTTATACGATCCTACGTAATTTTTGAAAGAACTATAAAATAGGTTTTAATCTTATAACCTCTTTTTTAAAGTAAAATATTTTTTTAATTAAATAATAAATTAATAATATTTAGAAAATTATTTTTTAAAAAATGATCTTCATTTTTGGATTCAAGACGTCAAAAAATGGTTGGGGTAAATATTTGGTATTCTTCTAAAATACTTGAATTTTTTAAGAATAGTAGAATCCGATAATTCATAAAAAATGCAAAATAATGGATTAATTGAGTCCTCGATGAGGTTCTGCTGATGTAATCCCACTTGGTTCAGGATCACATGATAAAATTACTATTATTGGTTATTAAAGACTCATTATTCCTTGTCTTAGGAGAAATTAATAAACTGATGGATTTTATTTTAAGGAAACCTCTCTCTCCGCCACTATAAAAGCCACTCTTCACACCCTCATTTCCTCACATATCTCATGCTCTAAGACATCTATAAACATGGACCAAACACCTTACCTATCCCCCCACCCCCACATCCAAGAGATGCTGGTATCATCAATATACCATGCTTAAGCCCTTATGGAGGTTCTCAAGAGAAGGATTCAAGAGGTAATTTCACTCCCTCTTCTCCTTAAAATTGTTTTCGAGATCAAGTTCATTTCTTGATCTCTCTCGACCTATATTAATCAAAATTGTGTTTTAACTCTAGTATTATACATATACTGTAATTTTAGGATTCTAATGATATATTATACCATCCAACCCCCTTTCCCCTTCCTTTTATATTATTAATGAGAACGTTGTTCGTGAGGTGTTAATTTACCACCTTCAAAAACGACATGCTTTCTTCATCCATTTCTACATTCAGATCTGGTCATGAAACCATTTTTATGGTTGAACCAGAATATTTTATATGTATTATGTTCTATTTAATGTTATTTATATAACCTATGTCCATATTACTAAGTGATAAGTTAAAACCACTTCGTTGTGATCAAAATACCGCCCAAATTAACCCAAACAATCATCATTTAATTTTTATCTAATGATTCATTCACATGGATCTAATATAATTCATTATAAAACCATTCAAACTAATGTAATATCATTATTAACATGTAATATCAGTTCTATATGTTTACCCTTGTTCAACCCAATCTTCAATTAAAAAATACAAGTGAACCACTCAAGAAAACCATAAAAACAAACATTCCCGAATAAGGTTTTTAAACTCTATAACTCATCCAAAGGCACATAAAATTACATAATTAAACCAGAATTAACCGTATTATTTTACACAAGGTTCTAGATTTCTAATTATTGAATATAATTTCATTATATAGGACATTAAAGAGAAGGAAGCATTCAGATACAAGGTAAGGGGAAATCTTGAACCCAATTTTCCTCCTTCGGGTACTCCCTCTTTCACTCCATTATTGATATGGTTACTCCATAAAGATCATTTTTTCATAATTGTATTTACTTTTCTGGGATATACATGTTTTTCACTTTTTTTATGTCTAACAAAATGTTTTCCAAAAGAACTCCTCTTTTAAGAGCACCCCATTTACTTCTCACTCAAAGTGGTCTGTTCTTGTAACATGTATGCTATTCTATCTTTCTTTTGGGAACCCAAAGATTATGAATGTGTTATTATGAGATTAATAACATTCCAATCCATGGGTTAGTTATGTAAATTTTTGATATGTGATCTATGTGGAAATCATGATGATGATAATGTTATGATGTGACGGGTGCGCTCGGAATTTTATAGCGCAATTATGAATGTTTCAATGTGACGGGTGCACCGGGAACTATATAGTGAAATAGTTAATTGGGTAAAGATATGAATCTCACGATTAAATGTTAATTTATGAGTGAAGAAGATTCTATCTTGGTTCACAAGTTTATGTGTTAGCTAACCACTATGACATGATGATTCATTTTTATGCATTGCCACATTTCAAGTCCATTATTTATAATCCTCTCATGTTCATGATATTTTTCCTATGTCATGATTATGCTCACCCTATGCTATATTGTTATTATCTATCCTCTTACTAGGCTTCTATATCACCCCTTTTGAGGTATATCCTCAGGTGGCTATGTAACTCCCAGACCCCAGTTAACCAGAGTCGGTGCATTATTTTAATACATTGGCAGGATTACAAGGAATCAAGTCCCAAAGGACCGATCAGTTTAGTAGTCTTGGAAAATATATTACATACATGAATGTTAAATTAAACTTTATAAAATACAAAACAAAATAAATAATCCTTTCTGAACTCTAGTATTCCCTTGAATTAACCCTGCAAATCATTCACAATACACTTCTTGGAATCCTGGGAAAAATAAAACATGAGAAAGGGGTTAGATCAAAGGCTCAATAAGGGTAAGTAATATAGCAAAAAATGACATAAATATTAAGCATGGTAAATAATTGAAACCACATTCCTTTACCGATAATAAAAAGAATAATTTTATGGAACGAATATGAGATGAGTAAAAAAGGCAATAATAAAACATAATCATGGGTATTCTACTAGTCGAATGACCACAAGAACCATTAATATTATTTCCATAATGAGGGAATGTATAATGACATACATTCTGAAACATTTTTTCAAGGCCTTGGCCGAGGTGTTTAAAAATGATTACGGCCTCATCCAAAACCATAAATCAAATTGGGAAAGGGATTTGGCCAATTCCACGTCGAGTTGTCTCCTGAGACCTACCGATGCATCGAGGAGCTATATCGGGATCCACACATTACTTACTAAGTCCAATACAATCCTCATATGAAATGTTTTAAACATATCATAAAAACTTGTATTAAAACATGCATATGAAATGTCAATAATTTAACCATAAATCATGAATGGTACAAAAATAGCACATCCACAGTCAAACATATCACAATACCATCAATACAATATGGAATATTTGTATAACAGTAAATCATCTTCAAATAAATATTAAATCCATAAAAGTATGTTTACATAGATGAAATAAAAACCCTGTTTAGATAAATATTCCTTTTTATTTTGAAATCATTTAAGAGTCACACATTTACAAAGGAAGTAATTTAAAAAAGATTTTTGAATAAAAGTGTCCCATACCACTTTGAATCTTTTGGAAAGAAATGTAATTTCAAAACAGTCATGTCCATAAAATTAAATCCTCAAAATAATATTGAAAACATAGACAGGAATTAAAAATATTTAGAAAGGTAAATAGTTAAAACAATTAAAATTCTGATCTTGATAAAGAGTACCTTTCACAAATTATTAAAATATTAATGTTGATATCATTTAAAAGACACATAATTATAAAATAAAACATTTAATTTCAAAATATTCTTATAATCTTTTAATCGAAGCTTTTACGAATTTATAGTTTTATAAAATAGCCGCACCCACCGTATAAGGTGAAAAAAAGACATTCATTCCATAATTTTTGTCGAAAAGGTTAAAAAGGACCTTGTTTGGAAAATGACGGAAAGATTCCTTTATAAACATCTTATAAAAAGTAAACAAGGGTATAAATGACTTTAAACCATAGTCTATAAAATAGTAATAATGATTTGAAATAAATATTTAAGAAACACGGATGTGGATGATAAAGAGGTCTTAGTAGATAATTACGTATAAACAACCTCGGATAGTGAAGAGATTGTGAAATAAACCCTTACCTTGTACTTTTCCTTGGTTGATGGTAGGTTAACCTCCTGTATAATGGTGAAATAATTGTTATTAAAATATATAAGAATCATATACTTTAATATGATATCATATATGATCTTTTAACATTTCTTTGTAAGTATTTTCGTCGTTTCGGATGTTAACTTACTCGTTTTCTTTTAAATATTTTTTTACATAAGCTGTGTTTTTTATGGATAAGTTGTATCATATTCATATCCCGAATTATATAATGTCCTTAAACATTATTTAAATGAGAATTATAATTGCATGGATACGATGGGGAATGAATCTCATCGCGTTCGTGGAGAAGGTAGTCCATACGTACGCATGAGTGACAATATCATTATTTAGATATTAAAATAATATATAATTGTATAGTAAATCATATATACAGAATCATTATCATTTTATATTTATTATTTACATAAATTAGACATCATTATCATACCCATCCAAAATAATAATGTTTTGAATAACATTTACACCACAACGTGGAGACGGTAAGTCGTACGTACACATGTATGGTGAAATGTCATTCAAAGGATGGATAAAATACTGAATATTCTTGTACCATATTTATAGTAATATCAATTTAAATATATGAAATTGGAGTTATTATTTTAGAATGGAAATAACAAAGGAAGAAGATGTTGAAGAAGAAAGGAACTTGAAAAAGTGTGGGGAAAACATTACCTCTTATTCGGGTTCTTGCTATTGATTTGATCAAAAGGGCTCTTTAGGTTGGATTTTTGACTAAAGTAAGGCCTCTAAGATAAAGGTAGGATAGTTGAGAGGGTATTTGGGTAGAGGTTGGCCAAGCCAAATGGCATTGAAGTTATGAAGAATTGGTTATAAGTGGTGTCTTTTTATAAATGGGAGGAGGGGCTCTTTAGTAAAAACTTAAATCATTTATTTCTAATAAATTCATATTCTGTATCTAATTTCTCCAAAGTGGATTATTAAAAGTCTATGGTGGGGATGGGTAGAAATAATTTCATCCAATAGATTTTAGATAGGTTTTGGCCATTATATTAACCTTATCTTTTAGTTTTAACTCTTTGTTAATTAGTTTGTCATTTACCATGTCACATTGTATTTTTATACTATATAGTTAATAAACATACTGTATACATCGAAGCGACCCCCCAAGTGGTCCATTAATGATACGAATATCATGATATATGTCCTTTGTATTATAATTATATTTTTATGAATAGAAGATCAATTAATAATATAATATTTGTTTTAAAAACTACTTTATGTAAATTTTGACAATATTTAATAATTGATTTTTGTTAAAGTCATAAAAAATTTATTAATTCGAACCAAATTCATTTATTCAATCCTGACATGTCATATTAACAAATAAAGTTCGTGGATGGAATCAAAACTTTCAAATTATATTTAGTTTATCATTTATAATAATAATTATTTGATTCTTTCATTAATAAAGAAAATACCGCATCATTATTGTGTCATAAATAATTTTAATTATTCAATGTATAAAAATTATAAATAAAATACCATTATGTATGAAATATTTTTTTATTTCTAATTAATATTTATAGTAAAAAAATAACATATATATCCTGATGTAAAAATTTTTTTTTTAAATTATATATGCTTTTATCATTTTTGTATCTACTTTAACTTAATTAATATAAATTGACCTTATCACCTACAAGTGGATCCATGGGGTCCCAATATCAACCCAAAGATTCCCATGATGGGACATGTATCAACAAATAGGGTTAGGACACATTTTAGGGTAAATTAAAATTATTATAATATTATTTGTTTAACCTTATTTACCTGATTTACCCTTTAACCATGGCAAATAAAATATTTACCGAATTAATTATTCAAAATGTCTAAAAATAAGAGTTAACTATTTACAAAATTTTGAAATCCTGATTCCAAATATGGAATCCATTTTTCCAAATTCCAAACAAAAAATTTGCAGAAATAAATTTAAAATTAATTCCCGTTGTCGAAACAAAAAGCATGTTTTTAGCAAAAAATAACTATCAAAAGATTGACACTTTCTTATGTCCAGTTTAAATATGAAATTATGTCCAATGACCAAAATTGGATTAAGTAGTACAATTATTATCAAATTATACTTTAAAATCACTCAAATTCATAATTTATCACTTTTAATTATATCGATTAAAAATGTTATTTTTAATTAAAACTTAGTAAATTTTCAATATTCATCAAAATATGAAAGTTATCAGAAAAATACCAAAATTTCACCCTAAGATAATTTTGATATTACGAATCCAAAAATGAATTATATTTTACAAATCTCAAAAAATAATAGTTTCAATAATTAATTTAAAATTAATTCCTGCTATTAAAACCAAAATGCGCATTTTTAAGAAATAATAACTTTCAAAAGTTTGACACTTGTTTATGTCCAATTTCAAAGTGAAATTATTTACATTGACCATCATTGGATTATATGGTAAAAATATAATGTATTTATACTTACATACCATTAATATTTATAATTTATCAATATAAATTATTTTGATTTAAAAAGTTGTTTTCAGTTAAAATATTGTATTTTTCACTATTCACCCAAATTTGAAAGTTATCAGAAAAACACCAAAACATTATTTAAACTATATTCTTATGTCCCGAATCAAAATAAGAATTATATTTTTCCAAATTGAATATATAAAATTTTCAAATATTTCATTTAATAAGGCTTCTCCATTAAAAGGCAGTAAAAATACATTCCTTTTTGAAAAATACGTCTTTTATCTGAAAAATGTATTTTTTCTTAAATTATTTCTATGAAACTCACAATATGGATTCTAAAATTATAAGGATTATATAAAGTTCAAAATTCAGTTAATACTATTCATAACCGCTTTTGAACGGTTTTTTTGGTATGTCAGGGTGAGTTAGTACTCGGTGTTGCGTGTAGTGAATGTTGTTGAATTACATTGAAGAAATAACATACTATGAAATCATGGGGTGTTAAATTCTTCCATCAGTCAATAAATTGTGTCCTCAAAATTTGAAATTATTTTTCAAAAATAAAAGGTTTAAAATAGAAAATACTTTTGGGAAAATCCACATCAGAAATTAGGTTAATAAAATTTAGTCTTAATATGAGGAAAAGGGAAATGGAAGGGTCACCACCAAATTATGATCTCGATTTGGAGAACATTGGTGGAAATTAGAGACGTATAATTGGAGAGAAAACGTAAATAGTTACAGTTGGTGATTGAGGTCATCAATCACAAACAAGTGTAAAATTGAGGGCCTTAAATTCATCAATCAATGATGATTTAAAATACTATCTGTTCAACAAAACATATGGTATTTGGATAACACATTTTTTGTTTTAAGATCCCTTCACTAAAGTATAATAATTAATTTTTTCACAGAATAAGAGAAGAATAATAATATATAATTGACAAGTGGAGTCCCATCCTTTAACTAATATCTACCACAAACTCATATTTCACTCTAAAAGATAAAAGAACTTAAAAATAATCTTCTATTTATACTATTCGTATAGGGTTCAAAAATAATAAATTTATAATTCTTATAAAAGATTTTTTAAAAAAAGACTACATTATTCAATACAGGACATCATGTGGGCCAGTGGTAGGTGATACACCTTTTTCGCCCTTCGGTTTCAAGTTCAAGTCTCACGGCCGTGCCGGACGCGACGGGTTGCCGCCGGACCTCCGGGTTGCCCATTTTATGAAATACAAAAATAATCTCAAACTATACTTATCCAAAATACTTCTTTCCAAGCTCACAGTCCAAAATTTATATAGAATATAAACACAATGATAATCCTTTTTTCCATGGAATAACATGTTAAAACCCTCATCATGTATTATTTTGAAACATGGTTACATCCTGAATTACCATAAAACCTTATTGATTACATTTATCCTCCCTTATTCTTTATAGAATAATGGATACACTCCTTCTATCCAAAAATGTTGTAAACTCCAACACTGATGGAATATACAAAACATTAATCAGTTTCAAGGTATTCAAGAATATCCAATATAATTTACCCAAATCAACCATATATTATTCCGAAATCATTACATCAATATTTGGACCATATTAAGATATATCTTTCCTTCAACAATGTAATTTACAAAAAAAATTACTCATTGTAGAGTCACCTTTCTTAGTACTATAAAATCTCAAATCCTCAATGCAATAGTACTGTAATACAATCGTTATATATTTCCAGTTCACCATTGATACAACACTTAAATGAAATAAATTTTTAATGAAAACATAAGAACACTAGTAATTCCTCTTCATCTGTTGTAGTATCATAACTTGATTATTATCCAATAGCATCATTTTCGGCATAGTCTGATGACTTGAACATTGATTCTCGTAGTGTCCCCTTACAAATGAAGCACTGTATATTTGAAACCATTATCTTACCCTTTCAATCACGTTGTTGGTGTCCTTTTTCTACACACATATAACACACTCCCATTAATTTCATGAATGTTCCAGGGTGTTTCTTCCCACAGTTATCACTTATGGGAAAGTTTTTCTCTTCCCTCTACCCTTTATCCATCTTTCTTTCTACCATCCTATTCTTCTCTATCTTCCCTTCAAATCCATATGACTCAAAGAAATATTTACTTATCTTATTAACACATGATACTATTTCTTAATATGTTGATAATACGTGGGGACTATTTACTTTCAAAATTTTGTCATAATACCATGAATAATATGACCCTTCTTACTCTTTGGATCATACGTATTGCTAGAGTTCTCATTCGTTCAACTGGGCACCATTTCTAAACAATGGAATACACTAGGTCTGTTTATGAATCACAATTCATAATTCCAAACATGTAAAATACCTAACATAAATTGAACAATTTATGGATATAATCCATAATCACACATATGTTTTCATTTTGGAGGTATATACTCATAAACCCTTTATATTTGTGTATAAAGAAAATGAGAATTATCCTAAGCATATCCCCTGAGAGTGTCGTAACCAAGAGTACAGCAAGTATTGTTGTCGTGCACCAGTTCCCATTTGAGTCTAGATCAAAGCGGTGTTTTCAGGTTTTACCCCCAGGTACATCGGTTCCAGAGCCGCCTTTACCTGATCGTATCCAGACATGGATGTATTTTCTTGGATAAATCACAAAATCCATACATTAGAAAAATTCTTAGGAACTTATTCTATACAAATCCTCAAATTCTATCTTAGTTATATGTGATCTAATCAGAGTTTATATAAATCTAGCATCCAAGGTTATTGCTAAACTTCCTCTGATACCAACTGTAACACCCCGACACTAGTTACCCATAGTCGGTACATTATTTTAATACATTGGAATGATTACAAGGAATAAATTCACGAAGAACCGATTGGTTTAGCAGTCTTGGAATATAGATTACATACATGAATGTTACATTACACATTATAACATACAAAACAACATAAATAAAACTTTATGAACTCATTTATCCTCTTGGCATAACCCTGCATATCAATCCCAATACACTTGTTGGAATCCTGGGAAAAATAAAACATACGAAAGGGCTGAGCTCAAATGCTCAATATGGGTATGTAATACAGCGGAAAATGACATAAATATTAGTCATTGTAAATAATTGGAACCACATGCATTTACCAATAATAAACATGAATACTTTTATGGCATGAATATCAGCTAAGTAAAAAATGTCATAATAATATATAATCATGGGTATTCTACTAGTCGAATGACAAGAAGATCCATCAATATAATTTCCATAATTAAGGAATGTATAATTTTGGACATACTGAAACATTTTTTCATTGCCTCGGCCAAGACTTCTAAAAATGATTAAGGACTCGGCAGAAACCATAAATCAAATTTGGAACGGGCCTCAGCCAATTCCACATCTAGTTGTCTTGTGAGACCCACAGATGCATCGAGGAGCTATAGCGGGCTCCACCTGTCACTTACTAAGTCCAATACATTCCACATATGAAAAGGTTTAAACATATCATAAACATTCGTATTAAAACTATAATATGAAATGTCAACACATTAACCATAAACCATGAATGGTTTAAAAATAGCACATCCACAGTCAAACATATTACAAAAGCATTAATACAATATGGATGTTTTGTATCATAATAAATCAACATCAAATAAACTTAAAATCCGTCAAAGTATGTTTACATAGATGAAATCGAAACCCTTTTTTGAGAAATATCTCTTTCTATTTTGAAATCATTTAAGAGTCACACATTTATAAATGAAGTAATCTAAAAGAGATTTTTGAATCAAAGTGTTCAATACCACTTCGAAACATTTGGAAAGAAATATAATTTAAAAATATTCATGACCATATAAATAAATCCTTAAATTATTTTGAAAACATGGACATGAATTAAAAATATTTAGAAAGATAAATCTTTATAACATTAAAAATTCTCATCTTGATAAAGAGTACCTTTCACAAATTCTTAAAATATTCATTTTGAAATAATTTAAAAGTCACATAATTATAAAATAAAACATTTAATTTCAAAATAATCTTTTAAGATTGTAAGGGAATCTTTGACGATTTTATAATGGAAGAAAAGAGCCGCAGTCGCCGTATAAGTTAAAAAAAAGACATTCTTACCATAATTTTGTCAAAAAGGTTAAAAAGGACCTTGTTTGGAAAATGGCAGAAGGATTCCTTTATAAACATCTTATAAAAAGTCAACAAGGGTATAAATGACTTTATCCCATAGTCTATAAAATAGTAATAATTATTTTAAATACATTTTTAAGAAACATGGATGTGGATGATAAAGAGGTCCCAGTAGATAATTACGTATAAACAACCTCGGATAATGAAGAGATTGTAAAATAAACCCTTAACATGTAATTTTCCTTGGTTGATGGTAGGTTAAACTCCTGTATAATGGTGAAATAATTGTTATTAAATTATAAAATAATCATATACATTAATATGATATCATATATGATCTTTTAACATTGCTTTGTTAGTATTATCATCGGTTCAGGTGTTAACTTACTCGTTTTCTTTTATATATTTTGTTACATAAGCTGTGTTAGTTATGGATAGGTTTTATCTTATTCATATCCATAATGATATCAAGTCCTTAAAAATTATTTTTAATCATCAAATGGGAATTATAATTTCATGGATATGATGGGGAATGAATCTCATTGTGTTCGTAGAGACAGTAGTTCGTACGTACGCACGAGCGACAATATCATTCTTTTGATATTAAAATAATATATTATTGGATGTTATTTAAAATATAAAGAATCATTATCATTTTATATTTACTATTAACATCAATTACACATCATTTTTATAACCATCCAAAATAATAATGTTTTGAATAACAAATACACCACGGCGTGGAGAAGGTAAGCCATACGTACGCACGAATGGTGAAATGTCAATCCAAGGATGGATAGAATACTAAATATGGTTGTACAATATTTATAATTACATAATATTATTTAGAAGATACTAGTGTTATTATTTTAGAAAGAAAAATAACAAAGGCCGAAGAAGTTGATGAAGAAAGGAACTTGAAAAAGGGTGGTGAAAACATTACCTCTTCTTAGGGTTCTTACGTTTCATTTGATCAAAAGGGCTCCATAGGTTGGCTTTTTGACTAAATTAAGGCCTCTAGGATGAATTTAGGATACTTGAGAGGGTATTCGGGTAGAGGTTGGCCGAGCCAAAAGTCTATGAAGGTATGAAGAACTGGTTAGAAGTGGTGTCCATTTATAAGGGGGGGAGTGGGGCTCTTTAGGAAAAACATAAAGTATTAATTTATAATAAATTTATATTCGTTTTATAATGTCTCTAAATAGGACTATTAAAAGTATAAGGTGGGTATGGGTCTAAATACTATCAAATAATAGATTTTAGACAGGTTTGGTTCATTATATTAACCTTATCTTTTAGTTTTAACACTTAGTTAATTAGTTTGACATTTACCATGTCACTTTGTATTTTTATATTATATAGTTAATAAAAATACTATATACATACAAGAGACCCCCATGTAGTCCATTAATGATACACCTATCATGATATAAGTCATTTTTCTAAGCCTTATATTTTTATAAATATAATATCAATTAATAATATAATATTTGTTTTAAAAGCTCATTTATGTCAATTTTGACAATATTTAATAATTGATTTTTTTAAAGTCTTAACAACTTTATTAATTCGATGAATATACATTTAATTAATACTAACATGTCATTTTAACAACTAAAATTAGTGGATGGCATAAAATCATTCAAATTATATTTATTTTAACACTTATAATAATAATGTTTTGATTCTTTCATTATTAAGGAAAATACTGCATCATTATTATATAATAAATTAATTTAATTATTCAATGTCTAAAATTATAAATAAAATACAATTATGTAGGAAATATTTTTATCTTTCTAATTAATACTTATAGTCGAAAATATAACATATATAAAAATATGTAAATTTTTTTTTCTAAAAGATATATGCTTATGTCATTTTTTTATTTACATTAACTTAATTAATATAAAGTGTCATTATCACCTACAAGTGGCTCTAAGGGGACACAAAATCGACCCAAAGATGACGATGGTCGGAAATATATCATCAAATATGGTTAGGATACGTTTTAGTGTAAATTACTATTATTATAATATTATTTGTTTACCGTTATTTACCGGATTGACCCTTTAACCAAGGTAAATAAAATATTTACCGAAGTAATTATTCATAATGTCTAAAAATAAGAGTTACCTATTTTCACAATTTTAAAATCCTGACTCCAAATATGGAATCCATTTTTCCAAATTGAAAACATAGAAGTGGCAGAATTTAATTTAAAATTAATGCAAGTTGTCGAAACAAAAAGCGTGTTTTTAAAAAATAATAACTATCAGAAAATTTACACATTCTTATGTCCAGTTTAAATATGAAATTATGTCCAATGACAAAAATATGATTAAATGGTAAAATTATAATCTAATTATACTTTATAATCACTCAATTTCATAATTTATCACTATTAACTATTTCGATTAAAAATGATGTTTTTAATTAAAATTTAGTAATTTTTCACTATTCATCAAAATATAAAAGTTATCAGAAAAGTAACAAAATTTGATCCTAAGATAATTTCAATATTCCAAATAAAATAATGATTTCTATTTAACCAAACTCAAAACATAAAAGTTGAAATTATTAATTTAAATTTAATTCCTGCTATTAAAACCAAAAGGCTCATTTTTAAGAAATAGTAACTATCAAATGTTTGACACTTGTTTATGTCATATTTCAACGAGAAATTGCATACAATGACAATAATTTGATTAAATGATCAAAATATAATCTATTTAAACTTACATACCATTAAAATTTATAATTTAACAATATAAATTATTTTGATTTAAAAAGTTGTTTTCAGATAAAATATAGTATTTTTCACTATTCACCAAAATATGAAAGTTATCAGAAAAACACCAAAATATTATTGAAACTAAATTATTATGTCCTGATTCTAAGGAAGACGTTTGTTTTTTCAAATTGAATATATAAAACTTTCAAATATTGGATTTAAAAAGGCTTCTCCATTAAAAGGCGGTAAAAGTGCAATTTTTGAAAAATAATTCTTTTATCTGAAAAAAATGTATTTGTTCTTACATTATGTATAAGAAACTCATAATATGGATTCTAATATTATAAGGGTGATATACAGTTCAAAATTCAGTGAATAATTTTCCTATCCGCTTTTGAACAGCTTGTTTGGTAAGTGAGGGTGCGCTAGAACTCGGTGTTGCGTGTAGTGAAATATATTGAATTACTTTGAAGAAATAACATACTATGAAATATTGGGGTGTTACAGGCGACATGTACTAATGAGAGGACACGTGTCAGAAAGAATCTAGAGAAGAAGAAATTAAATAAATGTTTATCCTTGATGTTTTATTTGTTATGTATGGTCTTAGTTTTCCCATGACACTAAAACATTGGATCCTCTATGTGTAATGCTATTATGTTGTTTATCTTTAAAATGATGTAATAGTAAATTAAGAAAAGGCTGGGTCGCTATACGTGCACCCCTACACACCCACCTTCCCCTTACAATAAAACCATGTACACCCCCTCCCCTTCCCCCAACACACCCCCTATCCCCTGACCCCTCCCCTGCACACCCCAAGTAACCCTTCACACCCCTAACCCTGCACACCCCATTCACCCCCTACACACCCCAACACACCCCTTACAACCCTTGAAACCTCCACCTTCCCCTTTCAAAATAACACATCAAACCCCCTCCCCTACCCCAACCACACCCCTTGCTCTATGCCCCTACCTCCTCCCTTACACACCCTCTACCCCATACACCTTGGAAATCTTAACAGCTGACCATGAAATATGATTTGTTAGGGTTACTTATTAAAATAATGATTATCTTCATGGACTAACTCAATAATAGTTTCAAAGATCAATCATTAATGGTTACTATTGTTATTATGGAGCCTTTGGACACAGAACCTAAAATTTCAGGTTTTATATGTCACTACCATGGAATTATGTTGAAGTAATGGGGGACATATAAAAAAAATAAAAAGTTATAATGTGAGAGATAACAATAATCCCAAGCGATAAAAAAAATATAAACTATGAAACTAGTAATTATGACTCCATGGATTACTAAATATGAGTATGATCAAAGAAGAAGACTGAAATCAAACAAATAAATTCCTGGAGATCCCAATTTTTTCATATTCATTTGTTGTGAAACACCTTAATATTAAACTTATTTCATTTCATTAAGGTGAGGCTCATATTTGTTTCATCTTAGAAAATTTCATGGCATACAATTTTTGAATGCCAATAAATCCCCCCAAATATTATATTACAGTCATAAAAAATGAGTGGAATATGATGTTAATGTAATATATAAATTTTTTTAACTCCCATGACTATTTATGTTGGTTCATGGGGTTATTTCTTCAAAACAATGTTTCACTTATAGGTGGATCTTAGTTAATGGCTTATGGATACCCAGATGATAATCTCAACTCAAGGTGATTATATGGAAAAGAGGAATAATAAACTCATTGTTTTTATCTCCAAATGATGAATAATGAATCTAGGTTCATGCATCACTATGATGAAAATTCAACATAATGTTTTTTTTACAAGAATAAATATTGGCAAATGTTTTTTAAATCATAGCACTGGGATAATAGGGGAGAACCCATTCTTATGTATTATGCCAAAATTATTAGATGAAATTCAGAATGTAATAAATTTTGTATTCATAGTAGGATTATTGAATGTGGGTCTAGATATAATTGTGTATCCTATAATATCATGAATCAATATATGTGTTGTCCTTAGATTAGTTACCTTTCTACACATTAGGCTACACATGAGGAAATATAATGCTTTCTTCATATTTTAAGACTATAAGAGATGAAATTTCATATTCTAGTAATCTCGTACACTTGAAACTAATAAATATATATTTCTTTTATTTAGAGTAATTAGGTCACATATAATAGAACACATTATATACATTATGTTCTTCTATAATAAACAATTATATTGTATAATAAGTTTAAAAAACAAGTACCAAATACCCAATGAAAATTATATTAGTGAAGATTCTCAAATCAAGGATTTATGGTTGCGAAGATAAGTATATTAGCTTATAGAATATGTGATTCCTAGAGGAATATCCCATATTTATTCATTTGGGACTTCCAAAAAGTATACCTTGACCAAATGAATTTTAATCTCTCAAGAGGTGTGTTGTGAATCTAGGAATTCTGAGTTTCCAAGGGGAATATCCCAACAATTTTCATATACATCACTAATAGCAGTTTCTTGACTTAGGTCAATTATATATTTTTATAAGTAATATTACTTTATGTTTTATAAAAATGAGGATATTGTCATCTCTAGTATGAATGAATTTTTTTCCTACAATCAAGTTGGCTAAATTTTTTTATTAACCACATGAAGGGAGATTCATATTTTTTCCTATGTTAGAGAATGATGAATTTTTTATTCCATTATATTCTATATTCGATCCATTTAATCCAATAAAATCATGAAAATTCATGTAATGGAACTATAGATATAATTGACGGTCCTTGTTATGTTGTGTTTGGAAGGGATTTCTCAATGGTTAGGGTATTTTTAAAAAGTCTTGTTTCATGACATGCATTTTATTTATTATCTAACAAAAGATGGTAAATTAACCTGAAAAATATATATGATGAGATAATTGTATCATTTCTCACATAGATCATTATAAATCAATTTTTATCCTTATGTTTAGGTTCTAATCCCTATGTTTTATATGGTATATGTAGATTCAAATAATCTAATAAGATGTCATCATACTTTTAATTTATTATCAAATGAACATAGAAGATTATATTATTATTAAATTATTCCATGAAAAAGCTAGTGGTTAATAGAAGACCAATTTTAAAAAATCAAGGAATTATGGAAACAAGTTGTAATAAAAATTCAACCAATTATAAAATCCAAATAATAGGGTTAGGAAGGGGGAACCTACCTCAACCTCAAGGAATGATGCTTTTCATGACGACAAATCAAATGTTCCTTTTTTCTACATGCTCACATATGAAAATTCATAGACACACACACACATAGAGAGAGAGAGATATATATATATATATATATATATAAGGAATCCCAGCCCCCATGAGTATATTTTGATATTAAAATATACACAAGTGGGTCTTAAATATATTTTTATACTTGCACATACACCATAAAATTTATATATGTATGAATTTTTCATATCAATATATAAGAAAACATATCCATAATTTATAAAAATATTCATACTTACATGAGTAAATATATAAAAAGTGGGATATTATATATGTATATTCCTATATATGCATAAACATGAAAGCCTTTGTCAACAGTGAATCCAATCCACCTCAATGATATCCAAAACGCAGTAAAAAAATATAAGAAACCCAAAAATGAGAGAAGACCTAATTAAAATCAGGTCAAAGAATAAAAATAGAACAATCATTACCCAAATCATATGTCGAACTCCCTATCTTCGATGGTGTTGTATTGAACCAGCCACATCACTAGAAACCACATTAAAAAAATAGTGGGAAACGAAATGAGATATATTGACTTCTTATATATATACGATCCATGTGTCAACATTACATGATAAATGATACATGAATCCATAACCAAAAATGAACAACTAATATTCATATTGATATGTGAATCCCTATACTAAATAAATTGATCCTTAATAAAGGATATTTTTTAAAATTACCCCATCATCTGAGTTGAATAATCATCCCATAATATAGAATGTAATGAAAATTCATTTTTTCAATTTCCGCCATCACCTTGGTCATTTCTATATGGGGAACCGAAATAGTAATGAATTCCATTTTCAGATTCTTAGCCATCCTATTTTTTGGGTAGTAAATCATAATAATACAATTTTCACATCAATTCATTGGTTATTCCACATCAAAGGAAGTAACTATTGTTGTTAAATATTTTTAAGGTAAAACAAAGAGGAAGAATAAAATGTGAAGAACATTATTATATTTTTGTATTTATCATTCTGAATAATAAATTCTAAAATTTATGTTGAATCACTGATTGGTTGTTATATTGAGTGTGTTATAGAGTTCGTTTTCATGTCATTACTTTTGGATATGATTATATTATTTGGTTGAGAAGAATATATTTATATCGATGATTATACATCTTAATATAAAATGTAGATATTTTTCATTGGGGAATAAATAACTTCTCAATGGAGATACTTTCCCATAATTTTTTATAAACGACAGGGATCCCATAAAATGTTCTTTTCAAAGGATAATAAAACTAATGAAAAATAGTTCTTAGTAATGGATTGAAAATTCCCACTAATAATGAACATAATGATATTAGTGAATAAATTAAATGATATTACCAAACAGAACCAGGACAAAGTAACTCAAATGGTGCCTGAACCTCGTAATAATATTATGAGTTGTTGTCTCTTTTATATTTTTATCATGCATGTGGTATGAATGTGTTTGTTGATTTAAATATTATCCTTTTATCTGAATTGGTTTATAGGTTCAAATAATAGAAAAATATTTTATAAAATTCGTTCAATATTTATTCACCCCCTCTCTATGAGGTTGTATCAATTATGTTAGATCTATACTATTAATCAGAGCTGATGCATACATCTAAATACAAATTTTTTATTCAATGTTATTTATTTAATATAAATTTACAAAATATTGGAGGATGTTTTTGATGAACCGTTGGAGGTTGAAAAGAAGGATTGCATATGGTTCCCCACCCACATATATGAACACATGGAGATAGATTCATGTTCAAATAATTAAATTGTGTTTCTCTTAATGTTAATCATGACGAACAGTGTTGTATAAATATTGAACATAGTGGGTTGGATCATAATGGCCAACTGCCATCCTTATACACAATAGTTTTAATATTAAATTAATGAAACCATGTTGCACTGCATCCTCATACCCATTAGCTACCTGTAGCCGATGCTGCGGCCTTATACTTAGAATCTACGTGAATCGCCATACCTAACAGCTACCTTCGGCCCCATACATGTGAAGTACCATTTTATTAGTACCTTACGACCACATACCCATGTTGTACCCTATACATCCCCTCCCCCACCCCTATGAATAGCCCGTCCCCCAAGCACAACCCCCACTACACCCCCGCAGTAGCCCCCTCCCCATCCCCCCTACACTACCTCCTCCCCCTACAACATCACATCCTCCTCCCCCTACATCCCCACCACCCACCTCCATCCCCCCATTCCACCCCTTGCATATACCCCCTCACCAATAGTATCCCCAATTTCCCACAACCCCCATACATTAAACCCCCTTCCATCCTCATATAGTATCCCCACCTACCCACTACCCCTACCCTCCACCACTACCCCACTGCACCCCCACATGCACCCCTGCTGCACCCATAAACCCCCAACCCTTCAAACCTACTCCCCCACCCCCACACACCCACCCCCCCCCCCACTACACCCTCCCCCCTTTACCCCCTTTACCCCCGCCCTTCACACTTTCTACCTCACCATCCCCCACCTCCCACCCTCGCCCACCCCAACACATCCCCCTCCCCCCGCAGTAGCTCAACATATACACATACCCTTCCCCAACAGTAGCTTCCCCTCCACCTATAGTAGCCCCACCTACCCACTACCCAAACCTACACTCGTACCCCATGCACCTCCCCACTTATACCCCAACTTCCCCCTGTAACCCCACCATTTACTCCTACTCTCCCCAACTAAACCTTCCCCAACCCCCACTAACCCTACACCCCACCCCCTATGCCCCCTGCAGCCCATTTATGTGACACCTTTTAGATCCAACATATGGTTAATTTACCTAACTCAACATCGGATCTGCACAACCTATTGTCATTTAGATCTGTCTCATTCACTTCTACCATCATCACTTAGTCATTTTTCAATTAAGCAATCAAAAAATTTCATTTAGCCAGATCTAAAAAATTATCTGTAAAATGGATTCCTCACCCAAAAGCCAATAAGAGAAACCCAAAGTACAATTTAAGTATATAATAAAAACATAGAATTAACATAAAAACAAATCTATTTAACCTTAATTTACATATTATTAACTCAAATCACACACAATATAAAATAATAAATTGGAACACACATAACAGTAACACCAAGTTAACACTATGTTTCTTAATATTAACTCAATGAAAAAAATAGTAACCTTTAGTTAAATAAGACATGCAATAGTAATTGAGATCATATGTAAGAATAATTGAGTAAAACATAATAATAAATATTAATATTCAAAATTTACACAATATTAAATTCAATTATCCCTAAACAGAACCTATGGGTTTTAATGGGAATGAAAGATCCATCAAGTGGACATGTAATATTAAAATGTATGTTCTAAAGTGATAGATAAGAATAATGTTATTGCATAATGGGATTGATGTTTACACCATAATGTTTCTATGTATAAGTAGTTGAAAATGTGGAAAATACACTACATGATTTTTGGAATCGATAATAATGGAGGATGCTAAAATTTATAGATATAAGAAGGGAATATCTTGATAGATATTGAATAAAGATATCATTAATCTATTTGAACAATAATTAAATATTTATGGTCATATAGTTTTATGAGGATTATTACATGATAATTATAGAGTTTCAAATATTAAATATCACACAAATATTTACATAAAATTTCTAAATTTTAATTATTATATATAATTCCACATGATCTAGAAGAGTTTATAAGGATAAAAAAAGGTAAAGGGAGTGATAGTGAGAGGATAAATATCCAGAAACCGACCTACTGGTTTTCAATGTCTAATTTATCAAAGGAAAACAATTATAGGTATGTCATTGAGGTAATTTATATTAAATATATGTTGTTTTGGTTTTCTTGAAAATGGATAAGTGTGGCATCCATGAGAATTGTTTTTCAAATGAGGATGATTATCATATATATTTAGTCTAGTGGGGACATGTTATGAAACCTATAGATTGTTCATCAAGAATATAATATGAAAATATAGAACCAATAAACCCTATAAAAGAAAAGTCTTACAATTATAATGAGAAGAAATCAAAACAAATAAATCTCTCACAATGTAAGGATCTGAAATCAGATCAACCCTTCTCAGTGGCAGAAATAAGAGGGAATGTGAGGAAATATAATCATCTTGGTTCATATGTTTATATTTTCAATATTATTATGTGGATGTTTAATAGATTAAATTAAGGTTAATAAAAACCATATGTTTTATATCAAATTGATTTTTGAAGAAATAAGACAATGGTAATTCCAAAAAACCCAAAGGCAGAACCTGTGAGATTTGGAGGAGTGCATGAAATTTTGGAAGATGATAGAGACATTATATTGTGAGTAAAGGAGGAGGGTGGCCTAATTTCATCAGTGTAGGTAGATATTTATTTATAGAATCATCGAAGTTGTGTCATAGTAGGAGGACTATAGGGAGGAGGTGGCCGTATAGGAGGAACACCGGAGGAGGTGGTGGTGAGGTTGCTATGGGGTAGCATCGATGGGGAGGTGGGGTGACCACATCATCAATGGAGGATCATCCCAATGTGGGTGGCTACATCATTTTAGTATAATGGAGATCGTTTATTTAGTATCCATGGGTGAGAAGGTTTGTAGGGAGGAAGGCATAATGGGAGGGGGGATCACAATCGAGTAGGGATGAAAGGGGGTGGGGATCGTGAGTGAAAGGGGGTAATGCTAGAGGTATGTTTTGACCCGGGGCCATATCATAACCTATTGCTACCATTTTTTTAAATATTGGCTATATAAGTGTGGATATACCGTAAATTTATAATAGTTTCATAAGGGAGTTTTAATTCAAAAATGAAAACCTCTAGAGACGAATCACTAAAATTTGTGTGTTCCTATGAATATGAATTAAATATGTGAAGAACAATATTTAAATACATTATAATATTATTTCACATTAATTACATGCATAATATTGATTACTAAAAATCCATAAGAAATGGAAATATTTAAAAGATTCAGAAGAATGGTCGGTAAGAAAAATGTTGAAATTAAAGAGACGGAGATCCTAAATGGAAGTAAACATGATAACATTTATTTCATGAATATCTAATTAATAACATAGTTGGACATGAGTTCAAGGTTCCATAAAATCCTTAGTTAAATGGAGTGGTATGGAGGAATAATACGATACTATTTGATATGGCTTGTGACATGTTGATAGAGCATTATACTATAAGGTGCTATTAGTTGTAATCCATCAAATCAGATGTAATAATTTAGAAATAATGCCTTATATAATGAAACTCGTATCTAACTCCCTATAAAATTTTGTACAATAAAAAGATTAATGTTAAAATGGAATTGGTAAAAAAGTGATAAGACAAGAATATTGAGATTTTTTTAAAGGGTAAAATAGAATCATATACATTTATATCTGAATAAGTAATAGGGATTAAAATATTGAGGCAGTTTTTTAAGTGTAAAATTTTATTTATAAAAGAATTTTGTAAAAAAATTATTCCTTATTCAACAACCATTTTAGGTGTCTATACAAAAACCTAGGTAACAGAATTATTATTTGAGAATACCAATTTATTACTGGATGGATATATCATTTTAATTGTTTTTATCATCTCTATATGATGTTTATATTTGAAGGGTTTCAGTAGTTCTGTAGCTGTATGTTCATTTTCTTTACCTATCAAATATAAAAGTGATGTTTTGTCCAAAAAAATTACAAAAAAATTGCGAAAAGAGAGGGCATGAATTTAAAAAATAATTTTAATGTGAAAGAGGATACATCACTAAATGAAGGTAACCAAATTAGAGGTTCACCTATTAAATATAATAAAAATAATCCTTTGGAAAAATAAAAATCAATTGAATTACTCCACTATAAAGTAATTGAATAATTAGTAAAAGTTATTATTGATTTTTCCACATAAATGTTGGGAAATATTAATGGATTATATAATGATCAAGCACTAATATAATTTGAATCTGAAGACAAGGAGAAATATTGGGATAAAAAGTTTTAAATGTAAATACTCTCACTCATGTTGTTGAAGTTGAGGATTATTATATATCTATTTGTGAAAAAATTATTCCATGGATAAAGAATAAATATATAAAACAAGTTATATGAAATCTGAGATAAAGAGAATATCAATAAAGAATATCCATGTATCGGATGTATGATTTAAAACAACTATAAATTCCATATATGGTTCGTAGGAAATAAAAGAAAATAAAAATAAGGATATTGATAATTTTCAATAAGATGAATGTAGTATGCATGGGGATCAGAATAATATTATTGAAAATAATTTGGAATGATGATTGAAATTGGTTTATAATGATAAAAATAATCTCAAATTTATAAGTATTGAATATGATGTAATATTGATAAATTTAGAATAATGACAATCTAAAGGAATAAATATTAAATCAATAATAATTGAGTCAATTTGACAATGAAATAGAAGAATTTGTTTTTCAGAAGTAATCATAGAAAAATATTCCCAATTTCATTAGAGGTTACCTAAAAGAGATAATGTAGATTCGATTGCAATGTTGTTTAATAGGGGTTAAAAAATTAGACACACTCAAAACATATGGATGAAACTGATTCCTAGACAAGAGTTATTAAGGTACAAATACAAATCACTAGTGATTACATGTTCAAATACACCTTCTAAAAAATATATCTTCTAAATAAGAGGAATCACAATAATTTCACAAAGTAGTTCTTGAAAATATGGCTATGTTAGTTGTAATTGTATAAAACAATTGATCCATTATAATAGTGTGAATTATAACATCTTACTAATGATAAAACCCCAATTAAAAAAGAAAAAATAATGTTCAAAAAAATAATAAATTTTCACCTTTCATGGTTATCAATGCTTGTAAAGGAAAAAAGTGAACTTATCTGATGGTGGGGTGGCTGCATCTAAGCAATGTAGGAGCTGTTTCATAGAAGCGTGATCATGATGAAGAGCTATTGTCACATCAGAGGAATGTCAATATAGGAGGTGGTGATTCAATGTCAGATAAGTGTCAGATCCACTTTGGAGGAGGAAATGGTAATTCTACGTCGGAGCAGCGTTATTGGAGAGGGTTGGGTGGCCGCATCGGAGGAGGGTCTCAAGGAGGATATGGCATATGAGGAGAAGCAAGAGGAGTGAGGGAGAAGTGTCATGGAAACATTAAGGTATGATGGTGTAGATGAGTATAATGGACACAAGGAGGAGGAGTATCACATAAACAACGATGGATGAGGGCCGCGAGGAGGTCCACGAGCGTTAGAGTGTGTTTTGGAGTTAGGGTGGCCTACGACCACATCCATCGAAATGGTCCTGGTAATAAATTACCTATAGCCTCAAATTTATTTACCATGGATAAATTTACATTGAAATAGCATCCAATTATAGTAGTTAAAGTTTATTTTCGGTAAAATTAATATTTTGATATCTTGAGAATAAATAGAGAATAAAATTAAAATAATGTAACACTCCAAGACTTAATATTTTACTTTTAGAATAAATTTAATTTTTTACTAGCTAGATATAGATGAAAATATAATTTTATGTAATATTACAAATAATGTTGATACTATCTGGTGGTACACGCAAAACTATGTTGTTTTGAGTTACACACAATACTGAGTACCTTCAATTGCTTTCATTATACACAAGACCATGTCTTAACAAATTATGATATAAAATTAATATTAATATTTAATATGATAATTCTGAACTATAAAAATGTAATTGAATGTATTAAAATGATAAATAAATTTTTAAAATATTTTTTCATATATTTATATTATTCTTTTGTGTTATAAATGAATATATAATCCAATTGAATATAAAGGAAATGTGTTCAAAAGAAAACATTTTATAAACCCAAATGATTTTTATCATAATAAAAAAATATAATTGCAATTAATGATTTATATTAATGAAATATATATATTTTATATTCAATCAAATATTTTTTAAATCCATATAATAGATTTTATTGGCATAAGATGAAAACAAATACAATTTTACGCATAAAAAACAATATTTTTTTAAAGGTAGTTTTGCAGCCATTTAATGGTGCACCTATTCTAAATAAATATATTGAAACATTTATAAATTATATTTGAAAAAATAAACATTATTTTTGAAATAGTAATGTAAAAAATTATCTTAGGGATACTTTTTTGTATTTTTCTGTGATGTTTCATTTTTTATGAATCGTAAAAATACCCGATTTCAATTGAAAACTGCTTTTTCATCTAAAACATTTATAGAGTTAAATTATAATTTGAATTGATTTTAATGATTAATTTTATAAATTTTACATTTATAAATCAAAATTTTTACCTTATGATCATTTCTATATTTATTTTTATAAAAATACATTTCAAACATTTTTCTTTATCATTTTCACTTTTAAAAACTATTTTCTAATTCAATTTGTAGGATATATTTTAAATTAGTTTCTTCGAATTCCTTGATTTGTATTTTTAAATATTTATTTAATATTTTAAATATTAATAATTTATAATGTCTAGTAATTTGAATATATTTTTCACCAAAAATAATATTGAAATAAATTAAAATTAATTATAGCTATTAAGGTGTATATTAGTTTACTTAGTAGTTAAACATGAACCTGTATTGAAAAAATGAGCTAAAATTTTCCAAAAACCCAAGTTGTTGAAAATATTTCTACCATATAGTAGATTTTTTTACATTTGGTTCATTATTGGAGGAACACTATTTATGGGAGACCTCCCAATAGTGTTTACCTTTTTATATTTAAATAATTACACTCCTCTTTCATTATAAAATGGCACTCACACCTCCTCATTTATACACAAATATAAATCCATTTGAATGATAAAAAACACAAATAAATTAGGTCAAAATACCCATACCATAATCATAGTATCCTCAATATTGGTATAATTTACACCATCGAATAGTGCGGTTATAAACAAAAAGTAGCTACCCAAAGAAGAGGTAACGTTCTTCAACAACATCTTTTGTTTTATTTATTTCTCCACCACATAAATTATTCCTATATATTTATTATATATTACATTAATTATCCTAAATATACAAACATTTATTATTATTAAGGCTATGAACTACACTTTCACAAACATCCACAAATGGGATACACCATCACCTTTCTTATGTATGACAGACTACCACCTCACGAACCGACGTTGATCGTTATTCCATCACAAAATTTCATGGTTGTAAATAAGGATGGATTTTTTGTTTATATATGATAACTATGAATATTATAATTCATTAAAAATTATGTAATTAATATATAACACATACCTCAATGCGTCCATTTTCTTGGAATTTGATAACATCGTTTGTGGACGTGTGGACTAGCATCTCATCAAAGCAATGTGACACAATCACGTTTTACATGAATGTAATAAGAATTGTTAATATTAACATATTTTATGTATATTAAATAAATATGATACTATAATTATAATATAAATATATATCATTTACTTTGATTTCTTTTAATAGGACATGAAAATGGAAACGTTGTTCATGAATACATACAACCTATCATCTCCATGTACGATGTATTTAATTTCCAATATTGAATCATTATGTATTAATATAAATACATATATATTGGATATAAATAATTTTTAAATCATTTTATTAATTTTTTAAATTATTAAATCCTGGTAAATATAATAGGATAAAAAATATTGAGTCAATAGTACTCGAAAAACAAGGCAATTAACACTTGAAATGATGAAAATGATGAAATATTATGAATGAACTAGTTATGATATGTCTTAAAAGGATTATGTATAATATCTTTAATTTATCCCCTAAGGTTTTTATTGAACATTTTTTGAATAAATTGAAATTTTCTTTTATATCATGTAATGACCTATGTCAAACAATCCTTTCACACTAAGCCGAATTGTTGTATGTTACACGCAACACCAAGTTGGCGTATGATACACACAATATTGAGTATAGATTTTGCACATTGTACAAAACAACTATTTCTAGATTTTTTTATATGTAACATAAAATGAATATTTCACTACACACAACACTGACATGGCTTTCTTTACACGCAAGAGCAACCTTCCTCGATAGCTTGTCTTGTACCTAATACCGAATTTTACAATACACTGAAATATTAGTAAAAAATTATTATTTAATAGGATATAAACTAGAAATTATGAATAATATTAACAAAATATTGAATTTTATATAACATTAAAATTTATATTATTTATTTTATTGACATGACATATGAACAAATTCAATTTTTTGGATAAGAGAATTATTTTACAAAAAAAAATCAATTTTACAGCCTTTTGATTGCAAACAATTTTAAAATATAGTTTTTCATAATTATATATCTTATATTTGACATAATAAACTTATTATTTGTAATAAGGATATTGAAATTTATCTTTTTTGAAATTTTGGTTTTAAATTGATGAAATTCATATTTTAATGAACAGTGAAAAATACTGTTTTTTAGTCAAAACTACATTTTCTTATAATTTATTAAAATAGTTCGATTATTTTTTATTGGAATTAAGGAGTAATTGTATTATGTGTTTATCATTTAATTATATTTTGGACATTTTTGGTAACTTCACCTTTAAATTAGACATAAACAATTGTCAATCTTTTGATTGTTTTTACTTCTAAAAAACGCACTTTCTAGTTTTGACCATTGGAATTAATTTTAAAATAATTATTGGAACTTATGTATTTTTGAATTTCGAAAAATAGATTACATATTTTGAATCATTAGGTTAAAATAATATAAATACGTTTCTTTTATTTTTTGGATATTATGAATAGTTACTACGATAATGTTTTTCTATATTTAAAGGTAGATTATGTAAATTAGGCTAACAAGCAATATGATAAAAATAATAAAATTTCCCTAACACCATATAAGATCCTATTGGATGTATTAAATTATACCAATATATCTCAAGTACAAAATTGATTAATTTAATTGACTTTTACCTATGAAAGTGATGTAAATATAATTAAAACAAAAGAAAGTGACAACATGTCACTCTCATATATCTTATAATTATAATAATTTTAAAGTAGTGATAAAATTGATAAAATATAGAAACATAATAGTATCTAGAACAATAATAAAATTATATAAATAATTTTAATTTATTTATAATTTTTAGATATTAAATAATTACCCTTAATTATGACACATTAGTGATGTTGAAATTATTTTATTAATAGAAATATCAAAAAAGTGTTTTAAAAATATTAAAATAAAAAAATGAACAAATAAATATTCTCCTAAAATATAATAGGTGACTATGACATGTATGGATTGTATTATTATTTTTTAATTTATTTTCTTTATGTATTTTATTTAAAGTCAAATAAATATATAGTGTCAAAATTGACACTATTGATATTTTATAAAAATAAAATATAATTAAATTATTTAAAAATCAGTTTTTTTTAATTACAATGTGAAAATTATATTATATAAAATATAATAAATAATCTAATTAGAGAAAATTTACAAAACATAATTAAATATTTATAACAATTTAATATTTACAAGTTCATTACCAAAAATAAAATTAAATAGATTAAATAAAGATAAATCAAAATGATAAAGTTTTAAAATAAAATCATAACATGAATAAATTTCATTTTTTGAGATTATTGAAACTCATAATAATATGATCTTATAAATAAATGAGTTTGTAACTATTATAAACTAAAAATCAATTTATAATAAATTAATATTTCAAGATATTCTTAAAGTTCCCCTCCACCCTCTAAAAAAGGGACACCACCTATACCCACTTACTCACACCTTTCAATCCCCTTGGATAATCCAAATTCTACCTGAATAAGCTCCCAATGTCCCCCTGTTTCACTTTACGGCAAATGTTTTGGATGGAATCTATCCTAAAGAGACCTTTTATGCAAATCAAAAAGATATACTCTAAAAAATAGGTAATTGTTTTATCACCACTTTCAATATTATTTTATTCTTATACTTAATCTTCTTATGTGGTTTCCATACTAATGTAATAACTAAAGTATATTATAAATTTTGATATATTATTATAAATATGGGATAAACTTATACATCCAGTTATCTATCCTACGAATAATAGTATCCCCATGTGTGCGTACGTATGACTTACCGTCTTCACCATGTGGTGTAATTGTTATTCAATAATACTTAATTTGGATGGGTATATTGATCAATATAAAGGATAAAAATAATTAATATAACATAATAATGGGTTATTAAAATTCCTATACCATCCAATTCTATATTATATAACCATTGATGAAATTATATCATCACTTGTGCGAATGTATGACCTACAGTTTCCATGACGCGATGAGATTCATTCTCCACATTAACAATTAAAAAATAGTTACAAGGAATATATAATAAATAAGAATGAAATATATCCCATAATAATGTTACTGGATTTATGTATATATACATATCATTTACTTTCTTCCATTTAATTCAATAAGTAAACAGAAACAACATTCCTACGTACGTACAACCTACGGTCTCCATGAACAGTTTATTCCATTTCATTTTTCTATCTATTATATATATATTTATATAATATATAATGAATATATATATCATTCTTTTCATTATGGATGTAATTAAATCATGATCTATGTAATAATATAAAAAATAACAAGTCAAAAGAGGTATGGTAAATAAAACTATTATTACCCAAAATGTTGCTTTTACATGGAATTGATCAATGAAAGGGTAATATAAAGTCATATGTGAATCATATATTATGTCATTAATATTATTATGGTTTATTAAGAAGTTAATAATATGTTAAAACCCACTATAGAGATGTTTTAAACACGTAATGAAGAAATCAGACCTAAGGTAAGAGATAATTTTACAATCTTATTTTTATCAATGATTATTTATACGCAAGTATTTACTGAGGGTATATTTATCATCCATATCCACGTTTTCTAAAAACATTTCCATAAAATGTTAAATATTATTATATGTATGTTTAAATTCATTTTTTCCCATTTTTTACTTCTACATCATGGCTTGGAAAGAATCTTTCATTCATTTACCATAGGAGGTACTTTTGGACATTTCTAGAAAAAGATTGAGAAGAATGTTTTTTTAAATTATATGGAATGAATGGATTTTTTACATTTTCATGAGTCCATATTTCCATGAAGTATACTCTACACTATTACATGTTTATTTTTAAATAATTATCTTCATTTAAAATTGTGTGACATTTTGAGAATAGAAAATGTTTTTGATGAATAAAGGATATTTTCATCAAGAATTATGTTCAAGTGTTTTATCAAAATTACTTTCCATCTAAGATGAAAATATTAATAGGGTTATGTTTATATTTCTTTTATTACTATGATTTGATTGTTTTAATGATGTAATGTTATTTTATATGGATTTTTTTATGATGGGATGATGTTTAACCAACCCATTTTATTTCTTATGTTATTCTATGATGAATGACCTATGTTTTTGTAGACATGTAAGAATGATTTTATTATGGGATATTTGGGACATATATTTTCTTAAAATGCATTGGGTAATTATTTATATACCATGATATTGACATGACTAGAACATCAAATAAATTTTGTTTAGTAATACAGGGCTGGAATGACTAGTAAATCTGGTTTGGTAATACATGTCTGGAACAACATGTTAACCATGTTTTGTAATAGACATTGTCCACTATAATGGCCTTTGAAACAATGAATTAGATACTTTGGATGTCATATAATGAGATTATTTGTTTCCCACAATTCCATTTTTTATACCTATGTTATTTTATCACTCATAATGTTTCTTTTATGATCTATGTATTACGTACTACTAAGATTTATTTCATGACTCAAGATTCTGGTATGTTTTTTTTTCAAAAGTTATGTTCATCTTTTTACATTATTATGTTTATGTTTCGTAAGATATTTACATTCTTATCCTTACTGATCATTTCATATCACCCATTTTAATTTATCTCTTCCCCCAGGATTAGAAGAAGGGTATTGAGTAAGATGTTTAAAAAAGGGGTTCTAGTTATGGAGGATAAAGCAGGAGATGATGTAGCTGTTTTGTGAACTAGTTGTTTAGTTTTTCCAGTTTCCAACGGAACTGAACTAATATAGTCTTTGTGAGTCTGTTTGTGTCATGTATTATGTATTCTTAAAAAGTAATTTAATGTATATGTACATCAATATTGGGTCATTACAGCTGGTATCAGAGGTATGGTTTAGTTTACCTTAGGAAACTAGGAATCAAAAACGTTAGTATGAGACCTATGGATATTTTTATGTTATGTCTAGGGATGTCCATAAGGGTATGTCTAACTATAGGTAACAATACTAGAATTAATTTAATATTCATGAATAACCTAGGATTAACCCTAATATATTATATATTGAAAGAAATCCACATTGATTATGTTGTTTTCCAAGTATGATTTTTGCCTCTAGCACTATTCATTTTGGGTTTAACAATATGGATGGAGACAGGAGGATTCATGTTAATAGAGAATATGATAGAAAAAGGAATGATATTCTTAAAGTGTAAGAAAATTAAATTGGAGTTAGAAGGATAGACATCATTATAATTCCTAATCTGCAATCTCATAATATGATGAATTATCTAAACTTTGATGAGTTTCCTGACCTATCTAACAAAAGAAATATAGAGTTTTATGGTCATCATAGTGGAAAGAAAGTTTAATTTTCCTCATGTAAATCATGTAGGAAGAGGAATCATGGAGAATTTTTCAAAGAAATTGAAAATTACTTGGGGGTGGAAAAGAAGGACACAAAGTCTGTAATTGAAAAGAAAAAGTTTCGATTAACATAATGAAAAATGATAATGGTATTATTAAAACATCAAATATGGTTAAATTTTTTAAATGCAGAACGTATGAGAATTATGCAAATCAATTCCATAAGAGAAAATATCATGACTTGAATTAGCATGTTCTTATGGGTAGTATTTATGTTTATGATGTTGAAGAGACTACAAATAATATATGAGATGAAAGAAGCTTTAATGAATAAAATGGAGAATCTCGGTCAATGGTTTAAGAAGATAGTGTAATGATTACATGATTACCAAGAATATTGTTGTATAATTAATTTTATTCTATTATAGAATAAAGACACATGTAATTATTGTTAAACTATTGTTTTCCCTTATGTATTTAAAAGTATATGTTGAATGATACTAGTAGTCGTTGAATGTTATTCAGATTTTTTTTAAAACATGATATGTCCATAATGACTAGATAAAAATATAATGAGGTGTTTGATAGTATTAATAACCTAATGACTGATATTTGGAAAAGTGATTTAATTTTTTAAGTAAATAGAATTTATGGTTTTTTTGGTGTGTGTAATGAGTTAATTTTGACAGAATACAAGTTTTCACTACTGTTCTTTGGTAATTCATATTATTAATAGGTTTCAAGAAAATAAATATTTAACGTATTTATATGTTTGGATTGTGAAAACCATGAAATTCTTAATGAGATATGGGAGGCAAATGTAATGTTATTTTAATTCACCTTTTTCTAAAGTATTATATTTTGTAATATCATCCATTTAAGGATAGTATAAGTTATTTTTCGGTTGATGTTTTTTATTTTAATGTAATATCACACTATAGGTGGACTTATGAATATTTGACAACATGTGTTAAGCTTTTTCATAGATATATGGAATGCCATATCGTTATATCACATCATATCATAGCATTTCGGGAGTGAAAATTTCAACTTAGTTCTTTATATAAGAGAGGAATTTAAAATTGTTCAAGGAACAACCAACAACGAGATTGTAATGAAATAAAGTAATTATTTCTTCCCATGTTCTTAATCATTAGGGACAGGATCTTGAAAACCAAAAATTTTGTCATAGTACCTTTTTATCGGATAAATAATATGGTCCGTTAAATCATCACATATTTATGGTTTTCTAGTTGTTAACATTCTGCAACCTTGTTCTCCATCACAATTCATCAGAACATGATGATTACATTTCTCTTCCATATCAATGTTATCACATAATACATATGGGGAAATATAGTGATGAATTACATTGAGTAACCGATATGTTTGAAATTTTTTTTTAAAAAGAAGTTTTAGTATTCCTTTTTACGATGTGGATTTCCATAAAAGAAAAATTCATATAGTAAACCATTTATAACCCTCGATGAACATCGGGGGAAAAATTCACATTAAGGGGATGTAAAATGTAATGCTCTATGTTTTTATTGACCATTATTTTCAAGTAAATTAAAATAGTCATTTATATCTTGCAATGCAGTAAGTCTAACATTCTGTTCACACTAAACCGACTTATCGTCTGTTACACGCAACACCATGTTGGTGTACGATACATGCAACGATGATTATAGATTTTTTTCATGGAATAAAAAAACTATTCTTAGATTATGTTATATGTAACACCAATGGAATCATTCACTATACGCAAAACACAATTCGATAACATTATATGCAACAACAACCTTTCTTCAATAGCTTGCGTTCTACGCAATACTGAGTATCACTAAACAATGATATATTATTAAAATATTATGATCTAATTATATATAAACTAGTCGTTATGAAAATTGTTAACATATTTTTTTATTTTATATAACATTAACATTTATCTTATGTATTTTATAGGCATGATATAAGAAAAAAATAAATTTTTCAGATAAAAGAAGTATTTTTCACCAAAATACAATTTTACCGCATTTTGATGGAGAACTCTTTTAAAATATAGTTTTTGAAAATTTTATAAGTTATTTTTAAAATAATAAACTTATTCTTTAGAATAGGGACATAAAAATTTACCTTGGTTGTATTTTATAATTTTTATAAATAAATTCTTATTATAATAAATAGTAAAAAATTCAACATTTTAATTTAAAACATCTTTTCTTCAAATTTATTAATATAGTTAGATTACCTGATAAAATGGTTTTAAAGTGTAATTGGATTATTTTTTATCATTTAAACTAATTTTGGTAATTTTATGTAATTTAACAAATAAATTGGACATAAAAACATGTCAATATTTTGATAGTTTGTTCTTCATAAAACTCTGCTATCTAGTTTTGACATCGAGAATTAATTTTAAATTAATTAATTAATCTTCTGTGTATTGAATTTTTAAAAATGGATTCTATATTATCAATCAAGGTGTATAAATTATTCAAATTGTTTACTTTTAATTATTGAATATTTTGAATTGTAACTACAGTAAGTTTTGTTTTCCATAATTAAAAGTTAAATTGGGAAATTAGGGTAACAAACCATATGATAATGATTATAAAATTTCCCTCACACCTCGAAAAATATTATAAGATGAATTAAATTCGACCAATATCATATATGGGTATTAATGGATTCATTTAATTGTCTTATTTAGATTAAAGTGATGTAATTATAATTAAAAAAGAAAGTGACAACTTGTCACTCATATATTTTATATGTATAATAATTTTACTGTAGTAATAATCATTATAAAACATATAAAATAAATATTATACAGAAATATAATGAAATTATCTACATCATGTGATTTAATTTATAATTTTTAGAGGATAAAAATTTACCATTAATGATGACACAATTGTGATGTAGAATTATTTTATTAATAGAAATAACAAATTATGTGTTTTAAAAATATTAAAATAAATAAAATATGAACTAATTAATGTTCTCCAGAAATTTTCTAGGTGAATATAAAATTTTATGAGTTAATTAAATATTCTTGTGTGAATTTATCTTCTCTTGGGATTTTATTTAAAGTCATATAAATGAATTGTGTCAATATTGGCACTATTGATATTTTATAAAAATAAAATATTATCAACTTATTTAAAAATAAAAAAAAATATTTAAAAATTTAAAACTGAAAACTATATGGTATAAAATTTCATTAATTATCTAATTATATAGAATTGAGAACACATAAGTAAATATTTATAACTAATTAATATTTAGAATATTATTTCCAAAAATAAAATTAAATAGATTATATAAAGATAAGTAAAATGATAATGTTTAAAAAAAGATAACATGTATAAATTTCATTACTTAAGAATATGTAGACCCATTCTCTTCATATAGTCTAAATTAATTAATTTGGGGAAACAATGAACTTAAATTCAATTTAAAATAAATTAATATTTCAAGACTTTCTTGAAGTGCCCCTCCCCCCTCTCATAAAAGGCCACCAACTCTACCCACTTACTCACACCATTCAGGTCCCATAGATCATAAAATTTCTTCCCAAATAATCTCCTAGCATTCCCCCTTCCACTTACAGGCCACACACTGGGATGAAATCAATCCTATAGAGACCTTTTGTGAAAATCAAAAGGAGAGACTCAAAAATGAAATGATTTTTTCACCACATATTTCAAAATTATTTTCATCTTATACATCCTATTAATATTTTATTTCCATACTAAAGGAATAAATAAAGTATGTTATAAATGAATATAGTTTATTATAATTATTGGATAACGTTATACCATATTTTATCCATCATAAAAATACAATATCACCATGCGTGTGTACGTACGACTTACTGTCTCCACGACGTGGTGTAATTGTTATTCAACAACACTTAATTTGGATGGGTATATTGATGAGTATAATGGATTTAAATAATTAATTAAACAAAATAATTATTCTGTATAATTCATATACCATCAAATTCTATTTTATTTAACCATCAAAGAAATGATATAATCATCCATGCGTACGTACGACTTACTATCTCCACGACATGATGAGATTCATTTTCCACGTTAACAATTCAAGAATTATTATAATGTATATATAACAAATAAGCATTAAATATATGACATAAAAAATGCTAATGTATTTATTTATATATATAAATATTTCATTTACATGCTTCAATTCATTTCAATAAGGAAACAGAAATAACGTGCATGCGTACGTACAGCCTACCGTCTCCATGAACAGTGTATTCCCTTTCATTTATCAATCTATTATATATGTAAATTTATATATTTCATATATATTATAAATAATTTATTTCTCATTTTGCAATTAATTATGTCATGATATATGTAATAATATCAATACCAACATGTAAAAACACATATGATAAATAAAACTACTATTACACTAAACATTGCTTTAACATGGAATTGATAAATGAACCTGTAATTTAAAGTAATACGTGAATCATATATGATTGCATAAATATTATTAAGGTTATATTATATGTTAATAATTAATTTAAACCCGCTATATAGGAGTTTTTTACACATATGAATAAAATTGGACCAAATTTAAGGGATAATTTTGCAATCTCATTTTTATCTGAGATTGATTATATGTAAGTTTTTAATGGGTGTATATTTATCATACATGTCCATGTTTTCTAAATGAGTTTTCAAAAAAAATTACTATACGTATATTTATGTTTAAAGTTATTCTTTACCCATTTTTTACTTTTACTGTATGGTTTGGAAGGAATCTTTCTTTTGTTTAGCATTTGAGGTACTTTTTGACATTTCTAGAAAAAGTTGGAGGATAATGTTTTTTAAATTATGTTTTGAATGTATTTTTTACATTTTCATGATGCCTTATTTACTTGAATCTCCCTCTAAAATATTTCATGTTTATTTTCAACTAAAATAATATATTTTAAAATTACGAGCCATATTGAGAAAAATAAAACATTTTTGAAAAAGAAATCATATTTTCCTAAAGAATTATGTTCTAGTGTCTTATCAAAATTACATTCCATCTAAGATGACACTTTCGAATAAGGTTCTGTTTCCGAATGTATTATTAGTATGATTTGAGTTTGTTAATTATGGAATGATGTTTTATATGGATTATGTTTTTATAGAATGATGTATAAGAAACCTATTTAATTTCCTGGGTAATGCTATGATGAATGATTTATTTTTTCTGTGGAACATATATGAATGATTTCATTATGAGATGGGTGGGACCTATATCTCCCTCCAATGCTTTGGGTAATGATATAAAGCTCATGAGATAGACATGAATGGAATGAAAAGTAAATCTGGTTCAGTATGAAATGGCGTGAATGAAATGTAAATCTAGTATTGTAATACATGTCTGGAACGATAGTTAATCCCAGTTCAGTAATAGAATTTTCCACTATAATGGTCTTGGAAACAATTACTTGACTACTACAGATATAATATTATGTACTTATTTTTCTTCCACAATTCCCTTTTTAATGCCAATGATATTTTTTCATGGTTAATATAATTTTATGATATATACCTTACATACTACCAAGATTTATTTCATGACTCCAGATTTTGGTATTTTGTAAATTGTTGTTCATGCTTTTACATTCTTATGTTTTTGGTTTGTAAGATATTTTCCATGCATACCCTTACTAAGCATTTGAGACCACCACATTTCATGTTTCTTTTCCCCTAGAATTTAACAATGGTTTTAAGGTAAGATGTTTTAAAATTAGGTTCCTGTTTTGAATGATAATGAAGGAGATGATGTAGATTTTTTATGAACTAGTTGTTTTGGTTTTTGAGTTTCCAAAGGAACTAAACTAATATAGTCCTTGGGCAACTGTTTTTATCATGTATTAAGTATTTTGAAAATGTAATGTGATTTTCATGTATTTAAAGCATGAGTCGATACAATACATATTAATATGGTTCTATTATATGTTAATAACATCATTAAATTCATTTTACAAAAGGTTAAAGACATTTCAACCAAATGGGAGTGTACGGTTACAGGTTTTCCTCTCACTTTTACTCCAGTGAGATTAATGTCATATTCGAAAATTATTTATTTTTTGTGGTTTATATACTACCCATTTTGAATTTATTATCATGAATCACTCATAACTCTTGTTATTTTAATTATCGCATTTAATTATATCTTACAAAGTGTTTTGAATTGAAAATTACTATCTGGTAAAATTTATCTTGGCTATCTCACTTTATTTTCTGATTGTTAACTTTCTATTAAAACAATCACATTTTTATAATAATTTTTAATGGATATTAAATTGCTATTAAATATCCATATTTGTTTATGATGTATATAAAAATTTCCTAAACCTTCTTCCATTTTTACAAATATTTTTTCATTGAATTTTATTTGATTAATTGGGGAAATCCGGATATATCTAAATCATTAACTCAAAATAGATATTGGTAAGACACATTTTTTATGAATTAATTCGATTATTAGACATATAAGGAAGGATTCATACACTAATAAAATTCGATGGAGACTAGTTAAGTAGATCCCATCAATGAATCAACAGTCTCATGAGATGAAATTAGTTAAAAAAAACTTTGAGGTAGTTTCTATGTTAAATCTGTTGAGTTTAAAAACAAAAAATTAAACAATATTGAGAATAGTTAATGAAAGTATAGAATTTCCTTTTTCAAATACATTATTGCCAATAATTTGGGAATTTCATCCATTTTAGTTAATATTTTCCAAAGAATAGTCAATATGAGAAATTTTATAAATGCATTACATTCTCATCTTATTGATTAAATAGAATATTTCTTTAGTTATTACCTTTCCATGTTGATTAATAATTATTGAATCATTATATTTTCCATTTTACTTAACCCTTTATAAGAATTTGATCTAACCCTTATTTTTTTCCTTTTCCTATGTTAAGAAAAAAATATATTTGAATTACTTATCAAGGATTTAGTTTATTAAATTTTTATATATTGTATTTCGTTTTTTATCCCCAATGTAAAATTGGTATCATGTTTGCAATCTGATTATCAATTAATACTAAACTAGTTAGTCTTTCAGTGTTTGATTCCTCGTAGTCATAGAAATTTAATAAAGTAAGGGACCAGATCTAGATTTCTATTTTTAGGGAATCATAGTTCATTTCAATGAATAATTAGCAGAAACTATGGAAATTTAATTTTGAAAAACATTGATTATAGTACATAACCCTTTAATATGATTTGATTTTAAGAATAGAATAATACCCCAAATAAATCATTTTTATTATTATGAGATTATTTATGCATATTGTTTTCAATTAATGTTTAGTATTTTAATAGTTTCAATATTATACATTATGTTTAATAATTATAATATCTAATTTTGTGTTTGTAGAAATTTAGAAATAATGTGTAATAGATGGAATGTTAACCTCACCAATTTATTTGATCTAAACTTTAAGAAGGATCAAATCATCAACAGACAAAAAAAATATTTAAAGGGAAATTAAATCCAAAATAGGTTCCTCATATGGGGACATAGTAACATGTGCCAACGAGACAAGAAAGAGGTATATAAGTATTAATGCTACGAAGGGAATCATGAGAAGAAGAGGGCAACTAAGGAAAATATATATTATGTGAATAAGGAGAAGAAGTATTTTCAGATATATGATTATTGTGGTAGGAATAACCACATATAATTACATAAAGGATTTATATTTTTTATAATTTCAGAGAAAAGGGTCACCATGAAAAATAATGAAACTATAGTGAAATGAGGCACTCACAAATTAAATCACCAAGAATCAAGATAATATAACTTATAATAATTTAATGGATCATGGTCAAGCTTATATGCTTACCACAGATGAAGAGGAATGATTAATGTGAAATTTTTTGGATTCCATAATTATCTGATTTCATTATTTTTTCAAATATGTACTGTTTATAACAAATAAGGAATATATGAGGATCGTAGTAAAGTACATTTTTCATTGAGGACCATAAAAAAATGTTGAATGGTACCGATGACCATGAAAAATGATTCATTAATAATTTCAACTTCTTGGAAAACATATGGTTGAGGGAAATATAACCCTTAATACATTCTTGATATTGAGATAATTAAGTTGGAATAGAGATATGATTGATTTGGATAATGTAAATTGGATATTACCGAAAACCGTGGAACTGATTAATGGTTGGTTGATAACATGACTTCTTCCACCATTGGTGGATTTTTAAAAATATTGGGTTTAAAAAATATATCCAAAAATCCTTATTTTACTTATATAATAAGGAATCATGAATTTTTCCAATAAGGTTTTATGGTAATTTATGATATCACCAAATTTCACGTGAATGCACGGTGAAGGTATTAAAATGTTTGGTGTGCATTGATTAAGCACCACTTTATGATGTCTGAGAAGTACATTTGTAAAATATACTGACCTTATTTATAATGTGTTGTATCATATTCTTTTCAAAATTTAACCGTTTACGAACTTGTTTATGCTGATATTTGGATGATGTTTTAGATTTTAATTTATTACATCACTATATGATACAACATGTACTTAGTGATTGAGTATAGATATTTAAAGGAACAACTGAAGGAAAATATTATTTTTAGGAAACACTATTGTATCAAGAATATTTAGATATATTCTTAGACTATGAAATAATTATTCAACACTATGAAAATGCTCATGAAATAAAAAATTTATCCTATTACATTAATTTTCTATGAATACAATAGACCCTTATATCATCAATGATTTATGGTTTTCGGGACCATAAATTTCCACTAATCACATACAATCTTGTGACCATTAAATTTACATATTTATGCTTTTCATCAATTTCATGTCTTTCTTTCCCATATATGATATCTGACCTGAGATCCTATTTATGCGACATTTATAATTCATTATCTCTCTAATTAAGAGGAAATAATGTTAACCCTTTTAATAATTATTTTTTTCAATAATATTACTTTCATATATCAAACCCTCAATTACAGAGATCATTTTTTAATTGCAATGATGTAATATATCTTAGGTGGAGATAATGTAACACCCCCAAACATAACAATATTTTCATTTTAGAATAAATTTAATTTTTTTACTAGAGTGATTTATATAAAACACCATGTTAATATTACACTACAAGTAACACTTTGATTATCTAATGGAACACACAACACATTTATAATGTCCCAGTTCTAGAAGTTTCCCCATACGACGTTGGTAACATTGCCTCAATCACATTTCCCCAAACACCAGAGGTTTCCGACTAGCAGCGAGGGCCTTGGGTGTTATAGTGGATAATATATGCCAACCGTGGAAGAGAAACATAGTAGAAGTGTAACCAAATTGAAATAGAAGAAGTAGTGATAATGTCATACAACAACAAACAGTGTCAGAATGAATAATTAAAATGCTGGAGCTCATATATAATGATGCATGATACATATGTCTAGGAAGACAGCCAGAAAAGTCACAATACTGAAATACAGTAATAATCCAAAGTCAAAAGAAAACATGTAGACAAATCCTCATTAGCTAAAGCCTCAGGTAGGTACCATTCTCTACAGCTCCAAAGCAGTCATCTACCTAATGTTATACGGTGCTTTCCCTTATCTATACCTGGAACAATATAATCTGTTTGGGCCAAAAAAACATGGCCCAAAAAGGTTGTGAGAATAAATACTAGTAGGAAACCCCCATGAGATCTGTCCCTAACGGTTAGTGAATATATATGGAAGACAATAAGTAGATAGAACCAGTAAACAAATAACTACTAAAAAGTAAACAATTCCACAGTTTTAAAGCATTCAATTACACATAAAAAGTAAACAGATAATCACAAACAGGTAACCCTTTGGGATGTACTCACAACCTAATCCCCTCTGGTCCTACTTAGAAAACAAAAGCAACCCTCTGGGTAGTACTCACCGTCTAACCCCTCTGGTTTAGATTTAGTATAGACTATCTGGGGAACCACTCACCATAAATTCCCCATATAGCCGCGTATCGGTAACTAAAAGGTTCTCTGGGGAAGATATTACGTCTCATACCCTTTGTGGCCTACATCGAGGAACTGCAGACACTCTGAAGAAGAACTTACGTCAATTCCCCCTATGGTATCGCATCGTAATAATAAAACAGACCCTCTAGAGAGGCCCTTACGTCCATTCTCCCGATGGTCTACCACACCAAGTTCTCACGACCCTTTGTAAGTCAAACGAGCAAAGAAATGCAAAGAGGACAAAATAAACCTCATGAACCACTTGGATAACTAGTCTACAACATTACAATATGATAGATGATAATCACTCCATCTTAAAAATAATAGGCCTGGGAAACAAACAGAATCCTAACAAGAAAACTAGACAAAATGGTCAAAATAAACAAACATGAGAAAACCACTATAGCATGGAAAAGTAAACCCTTTTCTAAAATAATATCCTATATCAAATAAAACTAAGGCATAACAGGTAAAAAATTTGGCAAAACCCATAAACATGTAATACCTCGTTCATGCGTTTTGGGAACATTTGCACATTAAACTCCGAGACAATCTATAGAAAGGCACAATCCACCTACCTCGATGTTTTAAGATCGTTATATATGAACCTTAATCCTTGAATCAACCAAGAATATCGTAAATCTAAAAAATGTCTAAAATATTCCACCAACGATTACTCTTAAAAAAACTGAAATAAAATTATGGTGTTCATGAAGTAGAGAGAACTCATCGATGTGATTCCAACACAACCGATGAAGTTCGATTCAGAGAACAGACACTCGATTGGGGGCTCGGTGATGTTATGCACTGTATGGATGCTCTCGGATGAACTAGGTCGAGAAGAAGAGCATTCTGCCTATCAGACATGACATCGATACGTTTATGGAAAAAATAAATTACATGGCATATGATTTAGAAGTACACAACGTGTACATGCCTTTACCATCCCCCACATTAGGCGGTCTCCAGGTCACCCCACATGGCCGTGTTCATGGTCGTGACATGGACATCACCATCCTACCTTCAGTAACCAAGTACACGGAGTGTAATTATAATGTACATGGCGTGTACATAAAAAATTTCCAAAAAACACCATTTTTTCCTAAAAAACTAGAAAAATGAAAATATACATGAAAAGAAGATTCAGGTTCTTAAAAATTTCCCCCCTTAAAGAAATTCGTCTGAGAATTTCCCTGGAAAGGAGGTGTAGAAGAAGAATCCTCGAAAAAATCTGGCCACTGTGATCGTACATCGTTCTCCCTCCCCAGGACTCGTATTGTACTCGCTCGTGCTGTCATAACACTCATACAAGAGGAACAGAGTGTCCACAGAGGACCTTCGTACTACAATTAACAATCCAGATAGCTTCTCCTTAAACAAGGCGTCCACCTCCAACTCATCCTATTTGGGTTGAATAACATGAGACAGGTCTGGGAAGTAACTTCAAAGATAATAAACTCGAAAGACGTCGGGCATAGCCTGGTACCCTTGAGGTAACTACATCTGATATAAAACTGTCCCGGCTCTCTCCAAAACCTCAAATGGCCCGAAATACCTCGGAAAAAGATAACCATGTCTCCCAATAATCTTGTGACCCAATCTTAGGATGACATGTAAGAAATCCTAATCCCCAACCACGAACTCCAGAGGTTATCTCTGCTGATCAGCATAAGACTTTTGTCGACACTGTGTAGTATCCATCCTCTTCTGAATCAACTCTATCTGCTCTGTGGTCTCCTAGACAAGATGAGGTCCCCGCATAGCTTCATGTCTTGTCTCTAGCCAACAAAAAATGGATCGGTATAGCCTACGTACAAATCCCCATAAGGCGCCATCTGAATAGTTGATTGAAAACTATTATTGTCGGAAAACTCCACAAGAGTTATGTCCTTCTCCCAATAACTTCCAAAATCTAGGAAGCATGATCGAAGCATGTCCTCAAGCACTTGAATTGTATGCTCAGACTGGCCATCTATCTAAGGGTGGTATGTTGTACTGAAAAGTACCTGTGTACCCAAAGCCCTCTATAACCCCTGGCAGAGTAGAGAAGTAAAATGTGTGTCTCTGTCTGAAATAATGGAGTGTGGAAGTCCATGTAAATATTCAATCTCACAGATTTACAACTACCTTAGCTCATAAAAACTGAAAGTCTCTTTGATAGGAAAGAAGTGAGAAACCATTGTGAATCTGTCAAGGACTACCCAAGGTGCATCATTCTCTCGAGGCGACCTTGAAAAACCTAGCACAAAATCCATCATGACATCGTTCCACTTCCACTCAAGAATGGGTAAATGCTGCAAAATCTCTGTTGGTTGCTGATGCTACACCTTCACCTGCTGACAGGTGGAACACCTCATGATGAAACTTGCAATATCTCTCTTCATACCTGGCCACCAATACTGACAGTATAGATCACGATACATCTTGGTGACACCAGGATGAACAACCCAAAATGAGGAATGAAAGTCCTGAATAAACTTCTTGTGTATGTCTAATGACACCAATATGCGCCCATGAAATGCAAGATCTTATCCTCACCTATTGTCCATCCAAGAATAGGTTCCCCTCCTGACATGTTTTCCCATATGAATAGGACTTCAAAATCTGATTGCTCCGTCATTCAAACTCGATCAAGAAGAGTAGAGGTAATAACTATAGAAGAAATAAATGTCTACCCCTGTCTATCGTGCACCTCCACATGCATCTCAAAGAATAGATCCATAAGCTTCCACTAACTTCTGGCCTCCTGAAATGTTGATATATGAGTCCTCATGCATAGCGAATTAGCCACAACATTTCCTTTCCCAGGTGTGTAGGCATGCTCTAAGTGAAAAGACTGAAGTTACTGAACCCACCTTCGATGTATCAAATTCATATCATGCTGAGTGAAGATATACATGAGTCTCTTGTGGTCAGTGAAAACCACAATATAATCTCCCAACAATTAGTGTCTCTAATAGTTTAAAGCGTGAACAACTACAACCATCTCGAGTTCCTGCATCAGGTAGTTCCTCTCATGTGGCCTCATCTGCCGAGACCTGAACACAATGACTCATTCTCCTGGAATAAGCCTATATCCTAGACCGATACCTGAAGCATCATAGTAAATTTTATCGCGCCTTCCTGGCTCTACAAATAATAGTATCAGTACTGAATTCAACATCCCTTTCAGCTCCTAAAATGCTGACCCACAAGAATCTAACATAGGAACCTTTCACCCATCTTAGTCAGGCCCGTTAGTGGTGATACTAAGCATGATTAGTCTTGTATAAAATGCTTGTAGTATCCTTCCAGTACTAGAAAACTATGTACCTCAAAGATGTTCTTTGGATGATCCTAGGAAACTACTGTTCTCACTTTCTTTAGGTCTACTGATACTCTTGTATCTAAGATAACATGTCCCAAAAAGTGAATTTGTTCTATCTGAAAATGGCCTTTTGAGAGCATAGAATATAACTGATTCTCTCTCAGTGTACTCAAAACGTTCTCATGATGTGAATAATGGTTGTGTTGAGTGTGAGAGTACACCAAGATATCATCCACAAAGACTACCATGAAAGAATCTAGGTATGGATGGAATACTCGGTTCATCAGTGCCATGAAAACTGCAGGTGAGTTCGTGAGACCAACGACATAACCACATATTTGTATAGACCATACCTACTTAGGAAGGATGTAGGAGGTATATTTTATGGTCTAATATGCATCTGATGGTTACCATACCTCAAGTCAATCTACGGGAACACTCAGGCTCCTCAAAGCTGATCAATGTGATCATCAATCCTTGGCAAAGGATATAGGTTCTTGACCATCAACTAGATCAACATTCTATAATACAAACACAGTCTAAGGGTATTGTCCACCTTCTTTAAAAAATAGGATCGGTGAAACCCAAGTAGATGTACTGGGTCGAATGAAACCCTTTTCTTGCAACTCTTCCTACTGATTATTGAGCTCCTGTAACTCTGGTGTAGCAATCCTATAAGGAGGAATGGACACAGATTCCGCTCTGGGGACAATACCAATAGAAAATCCAACCTCTCGCATCGGTGTTCAACCCGAAAAGTCCTCTGAAAATACGTCCCTAAATAGATTCACCACTAGAGGGATGTCCATATATGATGTCCCCTGGTCATCCAGATATAGACTAACAATCTAGGCTGTAAATTCTCCGAACCCACAATGCTCGGGTCCTGTTCAAATCTCCTGAACATTCGAATCACCTTTATGTAGAAAGGATCTTCCTTCTAGTGATGTGAAACTTACCGTTCGTCAATTGAAATTGACAACCGCCTAGAAGGAAACTAACCAGTCCATTTCGATAATGAAATCATAGCTTATCATCTCAAGCACATAGAGATCCGAAACCAAGTGGCACCCACTAAACTCTAGAAGGCACTCCTTGAACTGACGTATACTAGTCATTCTAGTTCCTAACGGATTGTCTAGCATAAAAACATCAGCATAATAAAAGATATATATCTTAAGGCTCTCCAAAATAGAAAAAAATATAATGCTATGCGAAACCCTGACATCAAAACGTCCAAAAGCTAAAACTATGGAAACTATGATCGTACCTCGAATGGTAGAGGGTCTTACATCCTACTCCTATTGGGTGTACTCCACTATAAAAGTCTAGCCTTCTCCATGGCTATGTGACCCTATCCGACCACCATGAGATGATCCAACCTATTTTCACTGAAATCCTGTAGACTGGATACCACGACCATGACCTCCACCTCGGCCTGAACGGCCAGAATAACTCATGATCCCTGGCAGAGGATTAACTAGTGGAGCTTCTCTTGAATGAGGAGTCATAGAAGAACCCATGTCACTAGCTGCTGGTGAAAAGATCTTGCAGAAGTGCTAAATATGACCCATATTTCCACATGATCGGCCCTCCACTGGGTCTCTCGGGCAATTTGTCCTTGTATACCTGCTCTTCCCACACTGGTAGCACACCACCTTGCTACCAAAATAATTGTCCGGCCTCCTCAGGCCTTTGTGCGTAGACTCCCTGTAGTGATTTCTTCTGTAGATAAGAGGGATACCAACTTTTGATGACGAACCGCCCCAGCTCACAACTCCAGAATCCCTTATAATTCTCTTTGTGATCATCGCCCGGTCAACTGTGGAAGTGATAGAAGTAAACCTAATGATGTTCACCTATGATCTGATGTTATACCTGAGACAATCCTCAAACATCCTTTACAGGAATAACTCATCACCTCTTAGGATGGGCGTGAAGCACTGAATCACTATCAAGCGAGAAGAATACTCCATAACAGAATGAATACCCTTCTCCATGCACATGAAATATTATGCTCGATCGACACTCAATGTCACCAGATAGAAGTCTTCATAGAAGGCCTGCTGGAACTCATCCCAATCCATGACATGCTGATGTCCCTCTCGTGATATCACATCTTACCATCTGTTTCCATAATCCCAAATAATATATGTAGCGAGTGTCAACCTACCTCTCTGTAGGTGTCTCTAAATTCTCGATGATAAAAATCATGGCTTCTAACAATGACTCTTCAGCTTGAGGTCCTCCTTCTCCCATGACGGTGGGAGGATGCTGCTGCTGGAAAGACCATGTCAGTTCTACCACAGAATGTAACAGGGGAAAAACGTTAAAAGTATTCGAAACATTGGTACACGGTGTGTATAATGACTACATGGTGTGTTTCCTTATGCCTTTCACATGGGTGTTTAATCCTGCCAATACTGGTCTTGTAATGTCAAACACACATGGTCTGTTTTCCTAACACAATGTGTGTACATGAATAATTTTTCTCTTCCCGAGTCCTTCTCTATGACTAAGATACATGATTATACTAGAACAAGACTACATGCATTGTTTTTTCCAGACATGGCGTGTACTAGACAAGCTTCACCGACCTGTGTTGTTACTGACATGACCAGATATATTGCTAAAAAACACGGCGTGTTCAAACATGAAATATTGTTTATAACTTATCATTTCATCCATCCATGCCATTAGTCACACGGGTGGACATATGGTCTACCCCACATGGTGTGTACATCCAGAAGATGATGTGTTCAACAAAGATTTCCCAACCCCGTGTTTCTTCCTGCACAGTTAGTAACACGGTTTGAGACCACTCAGAGTGTTCCTACAGTAAAGGACGTGCACATAAGAAAAATAATTTCATCCCGAACAGAAGAACATATGGCATGTATTAATCACCACATAATGTGTTTTCTTGGGTTTACAAGATAGTAAGCCTCAGAAACAACTATGGATCCCAGAAAAACACTGAAACAATCATTTAGGGGCCAATATTCTAACCTGTGAGGACCCATACTCCCCACAAATCAAAGCTTGGATTCTTATACATGTCATATAAAAGAATGACAAGGATATGATCCACCATATTATGATCCATGATGGACCATAACACCTCAAGAACCAATGTTTTGCATTGATTTAAATGATACACTACACAATTCAATACACTATCAAAAACATGTATTCTATCAAGGCATCTTTCACAACTGTATGCATATCTAGAAAAAAATCTATCATAACAACATGAAATTACTAATGCAGCCTAAATTTCATGGCAGGAACACATGAAATGTGATTTATAACAAGTTCATCTGTGATATATGAGATGGAATACCCTAATCTGATCAGGTTGCAACATAAATAGAACCTCAATAATATCAACAATAAGATCACAAATCATGTGAATAACCCAATAGTGAATTCAAATTATCTATAATATTAAAAAACCTGAAAATTGCAATAAACGAGGAAATTTTCTTTTACCTGTACACGGGTTAGCTACTCCTATGCACAACTTATTACCAAGTAACTATTTCTTTTCTATCTCTGACTATAAGCCCCAAATAGTAATTCACGAATAAGAGAATTCCTCTAATTCAACTTTATAAAATCCAGATTCCAGATACCGCCCAGAGATACCCCATACCTTGTTGGTCACATGGCATCAAGAGCATTTCCATGAATGCCAGAGGCTACCGACTAGCAGTGAGGGCATTGGGTGTGATAGTGGGGAAACTATGCAATCATTAATAGATAGAATTAGTGATAATGTCATACAACAAGAAAAATGGGAAGAATAGAGAATTAAACAAATGGAGCACATATATAATGATTCATGATACATTTGGCTTGGAAAACAGAAAAACAGGTCAAAATGCTGGAATATAGTAATAATCCAATTAAAAAAGAAAATATGTAGACAAATCCTCAACATCGCTAGCCGCACCTTGGTACAATGATCTCCAGATCCAAAGCAGTCAAGTACCTGAATTAGAATGGTGCTTTCCCTTATCTATACATGCAACAATAAAATCTTTTTGGGCCCAAAAGCATGGCCCAAATAAGGTGTGGGACTAAATCTTAGTAGAAAACCACCAATAGGTCTATGCCTAATAGTCAGTAAATATATATGGCAGGCAATACGCAATGAAAATCCGTAAACAAGTAATTACTCAAAAGTAACCAATTTCATAGTTTCAAAGCATTCAGTTACACATAGCAAGTAAAAAAATAATCACAAACAGGTAAACATTTTGGATGTACTCACAAACTAATCCCCTTTGGTCTTATCTAGAAATCAAAAGCAACCCTCTAGGATGTACTCACCATCTATCCCATTTGGTTCAATTTTAGTATAGACTCTTTGGGGAAGTACTCACCGTCAATTCCCCCTATAGTATTGTATTGGTAACTAAAAGGCTCTATGGGGAAGAACGTACAACTCATTCCCCTTGTGGCCCACGTCGAGGAACTACAAAAACTCTATGGAATCACATACATCAATTCCCCCTATGTTCTCGCATCGTATTAGTAAAAACACACCCTCTCGAGAAGCCCATACATCCATTCTCCCTATGGCCTACTACACCTTGTTCTGATGGCCCTATGTAAGTCAAATGATCAAAGCAATGCAAAGCGTCCAATGTAAACCTCAAGAAGTACTTGGCTAACCAGTATACTGTGTAACAACATGAAAAATAATAATCAGTCTCTCCTAGCAAAACTAGGCACGGGAAACAAAGTATAACCTAACAGGAAAACTAGACCAAATAGTCAAAACAAGCAAACATGGGAAAAACCTCCATAACATGGAAAAGTAAACCATATTCTCAACAAATAAACACTATCCAATCAAACTAGGGCATATAAAGAAAACAATAAGTCTAAAACCATAACTGCACAATACCCCATTCATGGGTATTGGGCACTTTCTCACATAAATCTACAAGGATATCTACAGAAAGACACAAACCACCTACCTTGGTGTTATAGAATCGTTATATATGAACATAAAGCCTTGAATCTCCCAAGAACACCGTAAATCTACAAAAATGTCCAAAACGTTCAACCCATGATAACTCTTGGAAGAGGAGAAATCAGAAGAAGGTGATAAAGAAGAAGGGATAAATCACTTATGTGATTCCAACGCAACCAACAATGTTTAATTAAGAGAAAAAATGCTCGATCGGGGGCTCGACAAAGATCTATGCCGAATGGATGCTCTAAGACCATCTAGGTCAAGAATTAGAGAATTCTTTCCATAAGACGCGAAACCAATATGTTTAGTGAAAAAATTAATGTACATGATGTGTACTTGCCTTTACCTGACCCTGCACTAGCTGGTCTCTAGGTCACTTCACATAGTCGTCTGCATGGCCGTGACATGGCCAGCACCCAGCTACCTGTGGTAACTGAGTACATGGCGTGTACATAAGAAATTTTCCTGAAAACTCCTATTTTTTCCTAAAAAACACAAGAAAAACGAAATCATATCTAAAAATAAGATCTGAGTTCTAAAAACAGTGTTAGATTGTGTTACACACAATATGGAGTTTGTTTGATACCATTCATTACATGAAAGACAGAGTTTTACCAAACTATCACATATTATTAATATTATTATTTAATAGGATAGTTATCCAATATCCATTTTAAGGACATATATTAAAATAATTAACTAAATTTGGAAAGTATTATTTACATATGTTTATATCATTCTTTTGTGTTATAAATTAAAATTGAATACAATAGAATATAAATGAAAGGTTTTTATAAGAAAACTATTTTATGCACCCAAAGACATTTTCTCTACATAAATAAAATTAATCACAATTAGTGAATGAAATTAATAAAATATATATACTATATATTCAAAAATTTATTATTTTTTCATGCATAAAAGTCATTATTAGGAATTAAATAAGAATAATAATAATTTTATACTTTATAGTATATAATTTTCTAAAGCCAGATGTTCCTCCTTTTAATGGCACAAAAAATTTAAATATATATATTGACACATTTTAAAATTCCATATTAGAAAGTAAACATAATTTATAAATATGAATTTAAAATTCATTTTTTTGACATATATATATATATATATATTTATCTTAGGGCCATTTCTTGGATTTTTTTTGAAGTCTCAATTTTTTATGAATAGAAAAAATACTAAATTTTAATTGAAAACTAATTTTTTCTATTATATGTTTTTTTGTAATATTATTTTTATAATTTATTAAAAAATTTAGTTAGATAGATTTTTCATATATTAATACAATTTAGTTCATTTTGATCAACTTTATATTGAATTTTTATATAAAAACATTTAGTCTTTTGATAATTCTCAATTTAAAAACCTATTTTTTTCATTACTTCAAAGGGATTAATTTTAAATTAATTCCTCCGATTAAATGATTTGAATTTGGAAAAATTTATTTCCTATAAAATTTAGAATAATATATAAAATATAGTATGGTAGACTTATTTTTTGACCAAAAATATTAGTGTAAGTAATTATAATTAATTCCCGCGATTAAGGTGAGAATGAGCTTACACAGATGTTAAACATTATTTGTAAGTGGCCATATAAACTAGAAGCTTTTTCAAACCCTATTTTATGGACATATTTAGTATATATATTTAATTTTTTCTAATTTGGTTATTTATTTGAGGCACCCGATGTGAGGGAGACCTCCCAATTTTGATTACCATTTTATATTTATAATAATTCCCCTCCCCCTCCACAATAAATTGGAAATCATAGCTCCTAGGTTATTCACAAATATAAATCCCATTGTATAATACAACATACCTCCACTAATAATATAATACTCAATTTTTTTATAATGAAAACAATGAAAATTTTTGTTATAAACCAAAAAGAGTTAACCGAAGAAGAGGAAATGTTCTTCAACGAGCTCTTTTGTTTAATTTATTCTTCCCCAAAATTATATAGTATTAAATAATGATTATATAAATAAATTAGTATCCTAAATATACTTAAATGAATTTATATTATGGTTACTACTTATACTTTTACACACTTCAGTCAAATGGGATACACAATCATCATTTGTGTGTACGACAGACTTCCACATCATGAACTGATGTGGATCACATTTCCAATACCACATTTCACGGTTGGAAATAATGATTTATTTATTCCCTAAATATGATATATTTTATATTTGGTATTTGTTTATTCTTATTTAATTAATATATAACACATACCTCCACGTGTTCCATTTTGTGAGAATATGTTCACATGTTTGTAGATGTGTGGACTACCACCTCCTCAGTTGATGTGATACTTTAATGATTTAAGTGGGTTTATATAAATATATGTGATTTATATGAAAAATGTTTTATTATAAAATAATAATATGCATATATATAATTTAAATTTTATTCTTTTAAAATGAAAATAAAATAGAAACAACATTCCTTCATACGTACAACCTTCTGTCTCCATTAATAGTGAATTTCATTTCCTATCTCCAAACACTATGGATTACCCTAAATAAATATATATTAAATATATATTACTTTTATTTCATGGTTTACATTATATAGAATATGAAATAATGATCTATTTATTAGGAAAAAAAATAAGAAGTCATAACATACTACAAAATAGGGCAATTAACACCTGTAACGATGAAAATGATGAATGATTATTAATGAATGGGTAATGATATGTTAAAAAAGGAATATATATTATATAATAAATATTAATATGGTTATAATATAAATGAATTTAGATAATTTAAAACTTTATAAATGAGGTTAAAGAAAATTTAACCAAAAGGGAGTGTAAGGTATGTGATTTTCAACTCACAATTTACATCTGTAAGATAAATGTCATATTCACAACTTATTTATTTTTTATGATGTATATATTTCTACTTTTACATTTAATATCATTAATCACTAAAAAATCATTTTATTCTATGTATCATTTTTAATTATCTCATCCAATATATTTTGAATATAAAATTCCCTAGTGGTAAAATTAATCCTGGAAATCTCACTTTATTTCATGATTGTTAAATTTATCTTAAATCAATAACATTATTGTGAGAATTTTGTATAGGAAACTAATGTCCCTTGAAATAACCATACTTTATATGAATGATACGATTATTACATATATCGGAATTTTATTTTTACATACTATTTTTACATTGGATGTTATTTGATTAATTAGGTAAATGTTGATAAATTTGTATCTTTTACTCAATACAGATATTTGATAAGGCACATTGTTTATGAATTAAATATGTTATTTTATAAATGAGGACATCTACAAGAATGATTTACATGGGTTTCTTAATGGTTAAGAAAAGACCCTTGATACATCAGTAGTCATACGAAATGAAGTCAATTGGAGAAAAACCATTAGAGTATGTTTCCGAGAAGAATCAGACGAGTTTCTACCCACATACATAAACTATATTGAGAATGGATCTTGATGGTATATCGATTCCTATTCTATATACATGACAACAAATAATTATGAACTGCCTTCATTTTAGTTATTTTTATAAATAGGATTTTTACTATGAAAAAATCTATATATGAATTTCATTATTATCTTATTAGTTAAATGGAATGTGTGTTTATTTATTTATCATTCCATATTGATTATTCATTATTGATTCATTGAAGATTCCATTATACATAACCCTTACTAAGAATTTTAGCCCACTGTTAATTATGAGACCTTCATATTTATATATCTCAATTATTAAGTGAAATTTTTTTAACCATTTTATGATGTGGAGGTTTCGAGAATATTATTTTTATATATCAAACTCACGATAATTGGGATCAATAATTAATTGTGAGAAAAAATTTATTTAGGGTGGGGAGAATATAACTTCCCAATACATTAAAATACATTCCTTTTAGAATAAATTTAATTTTGTTAATATATTTATTTATATGAAAAACCAAGCCATTTTCACACAACACAAAACAATGAGAATTAGATTTTGGTACACACAATACTAATTTGGCTTGTTTTACACACAATTTCGAGTTCCTTCGATAGCTTGTGTTACATACAAACCCAAGTTTTACAAAACAATTATATACTATTAATATTATTATCTAATATTATATTTTTCTACTAGAAATTAAAATGAAATGTATTAATTAAATTTGGAAAACAATTTCTATATATTTTGGTAAAATTATTTTCTGTTAGAAATGAATATAGAATCCAATTGAATATAAAAGAAATATTTGTTTAATAATCTACTTTTATACAGCCAAATGGGTTTTTTATAAAGAAATTAAAGTAATTTCATTTAGTGAATGATATTAATGAAAAATATTTATTATTTATTCAATCAATTATCTTTTAAATTCATCCAAAAAGGTTTATATAAATAATATTAGAATAGATATAATTTTATGCCTAAATGATATATGTTTCTAAAGGTAGTTTTACACATTTTAATACCGCACCTATTTTAAATCTAATATTTTAAACATTTATAAATTTAATTTGAAAAAATAAACATCAACATTGAAAAAAAATTTCAAATTTACCTTAGGTTTAATTTTTGGTATTAATCTATGAAGATTCATTTTTCATGAATAGTTAAAAATACTAAATTTTAATTTAAAATTGTGGTTTCATACAAATACTTTATATGGATAAATTATGTTTTTAATTGGTTATAATGTTTAATTATATAAAATTTCCATATTAATCAAATTTAGGCCATTGAGATAATTTTTATATTGAAATTTTATAAAAAAAAATCATCCTTTTTAATATTTTCACTTTAAAGATTGGGTTTTTATTCTATTTGTGAGATTAATTTTAATTTAATTTCGTCCCCTTATGTGATTTTAATTTGAAATGAAATGATTATATATTTGGAATTAAAAATATATATAATTTCTTGTTAGATAATCTTATTTCTTGAACAATAAAATTAGTGAAATAAAATAAAATTTATTGTAGTGATTAAAGTAAAAATAAGTTTACATAGTGGTCAAGATTTAATCATAAGTGAACCAATAAGATATAGAATTTTGAGAATACTATTTTATGGATATATGTTACACCCCAACACCAGTTTCACAATTTTTGTGCATTATTTCATAACATTGGCATGACCACAATGGATCAAATCCAAAAAGACCCATCAGTTTTTTAGCCTTGGAAAAAAGATATAAACATATGTTCAAAATTATAAATTGAAAAGAAATAAAACACTAATTTATTCTATTATAAACATCCAAGACTCCTAGATTATGCCAAAAAGTCACTCATAACTAACTTCCTCATATCTTGGGTAAAAGAAACAAGAGAAAGTGGTGAGCTCAAACGCTCAGCAAGAAGAATCAATATAGACAAAGATAACATAAATACTCGGCATGGTGAATAATTGAAAACACATGCCTTTTCAAATAATATACATGAACACTTTAGAGAAATAATATGAAATGAGTAAATAATTCCACAATAAAACATTATCTTGGGTATTATACTAGTTGAATAATCACATGAACCATCAATATTATTTTCATAATGAGGGAATGTATAATGTCAGCCACTCTCAAACATTATTTCAAGGCATCAGCGAAGACATCTAGAAATGATTAAGGCCTCGGCCAAATCCATATATCAAATTGGAAAAGGCCTCATCCAATTCCACATCTAATTTTCTAATGATATCTACTGACGCATCAAGGACCTATATCAGGCTCCACCCATCACATACTAAGTCATATACAATCCTCATATAAAAGGTTAAAACATAACATAAACATTCATATTAAAACAAGCATACGAAATGTCAATAATTTATGCAAAAACCACGAATGGTATAAAAATAACAATTCCACAGTAAAACATATCATGACTCCTTCAATATAATATGTAATATTGTATTATAATATATAAACCTATTTTAAGAATAATATAAAGTAAAGGATGATGATATAGTTGAAAATGATCAGTAAAAATCATTGAGAGAAATATCCATTTTTCATGATATCATTTAAAAGTCAGAAAATTTATAAAGGAATTCATTTAAAATATTGTTTTGAATTAATGTTTCCCATACAACTTTGATACTTTTAAACATAATTAACATTTAAAACAGTCATGTTCATATAAATAAATCCTTAAAACCATTTTGAAAACATGGACATTAATGAGGAAGGTTTAGAAGAATAAATCATTAAAACAATTAAAATAATGTTTTAGTAAAATAGTCCCTTAATAAGAAAACCTTTTAAATAACTTTATTGAATCATGGACCTAGATACTAAATAAGTCCGAGTGAAAACATACACATAAACAATCTCGAATAAAAATAACATTGAGGAATTAACCCTTTCCTTTCACTTTCCTTTGATTGAGGGTACGTTTAACCTATTTTATAATGACCATATTATGTTATTAAATTATTCGAGAACCATATTCATATTTATTATACTATACATGATTCATTTATGACTTTATTCTACCCATTAAATAAAGATTTCCATGTTAAATTAACATTTTGTGTAATAATTGCTTTCTTTATTATATACGTTTTAAGTTGTTATTTATTATCATATCATTTAGATAATGATTTACATAATTATAGAATAAAAAAGATTATTTATATATCATATATATTTAGAATATAATTATGTATAAAATATAGATATATGAAAAGGATAACACTGTTTATGGAGATGGTAGGTCGTACATACACATAAATGATGTTTCTGTTTTCATATAGTATTGAATGGATGTAAGTGAATAAGATATATGTATGTACACGAAGATATATATATATTAAGGGAAATTATTATGTCATATATTACATACTTGTTAATACTGTATATTTTTATAATCATCATTGAATTGTGAATGTGGAAATGAATCTAATCACATCGTGGAGATGGTAATTTGTATGTACTTACAAGTGAAAATATCATTATATTAATGGTGATATAGTTGGTAATTGGATGGTATATCATATATACAGAATAATTAACATGTTATTTTTATTATTTAAATCAGTTATACTCATTTTTATATCCATCCAAATAATGAAGTGTTTGAATAACAAACTACACAACGACGTGGAGACAGTAAGCCGTCTGAATGCACGTATGGTGACTTTGTCATTTATATGATGGATAGAATAACAGATATGGTTGTACCATAATAATAATAACATCACAGTATGTAGAAAATAGTAGATTTATTATTTTGGTATGAAAACAACCATGAATGTGGAAGTGTAATAAGAAAATAACTAGAAAGAGGATGGTGAAATTATTACCCCTTCTTTAGGTGTTTCCTTTTGAGTTGATCAAAAGGGATCCATAGGTTGTCTATCTGATCAATTAATGGACTCGAGGACGATTTGATAGAAGTTTTTAGGATATTTGGGCATGGTTAGGCTAAGAAAAAACAATATTGAGGTTTGATTTTAAGAGATGGATAAGTGGCATTTTATAAGAGAAGTGAGGATCACTTTAGGAAAATCTTGAAATATTATTTTATAATAAAATAATTTTTGGTTTCAAATGGATCCAAAATGACCTATTTATAACATAAGTTGGATATGGATCGAAAACTACTCCACCAGTAGTTTTTATATAGGTTTAGGTAAACATATTAACCTTATCTTTTATATTTAACTCTTAGTTAAATAGTTTAACTTTTACCATGTCTTCTTGTATTCCTACACTATATGGTTGATAAACATACTATAAACAACCAATATAACATCAAGTGTTCCATTAATAAAATATATAATTTTATTTAATACATTTGTCCTAACTATAGATTTTTATGAATATTATATAATTTAATTATATAATATTTTATTAAAAAATTCATCTATGTATATTTTGACACTATTTAGTATTTGGATTTTATGAAAATAATAACAACTTTATTACATCTAAAATGGTACATTGAATCGATCCTAACGTGTCATATTCACCTAGAATATACTTGGATGTCATAAAAACTATGAAATTATATTTATTTAATATTTTTAATACCATTTATTCGATTCTTTCATTAACAAGGTAATTACTACATCATCATTGTGTGCAAAATAAATTTCATTATTTAATGTCTAAAAATTATAAATAAAATACTATTATTTAGGAAATGTTTTTATATTTATAATGAATATTTATTGTCTAAAAGATAACATACATAACACCTGGTAAAATATGTTTTACTAATAGATATATGATTATGTCATTTTTGTCTTTACTTTATATTAATTAATATAAAGTGTCATTATCACTCTCAAGTTGCTAAAAGTCATCCCCAAATTGACCCAAGAATTACCATGGTCGTAAATGTATCAACAAAAAATAATATGACACTTGTTAGGGTTATTTAATATAATTATAACAATATTTGTTTACCCTTATTTACAAGATTTACCCTTTAACTATGATAAATAAAATATTTACTAAAGTAAATATTCATAATGTATAATAATAAAATATTTTTATTACAAAATTTTTAAACCATGAATACATATATGGAATTAATTTTACCAAATTCAAAACACAAAAGTATAAGAAATTAATTCAATATTAATTCATGTTTTCAAAACAAAAACCGTGATTTTAAGAAATCATAACTATCAAAAGGTAGACACTTATTTATGTACTGTTTAAATGTGAAATTAAATACAATGACCTTTACTATCTTAAATGTGAAAACATTAATCTATTGATACATAGAAACCATTCAAATATATAATTTATCACTATAAATTATTTTTATTAAAAAAGATATTATTAATAAATAATTAGTATTTTTCACTATTCATCACAATATGAATGTTATCAGAAAAAACACCAAACTTTTATACAAACTAAATATTTATGTCCCTATTATAATGAAAATGTTACTTTTGTAATATTTTATATAAAAAAGTGTGAAATATTATATTTAAAATGGGTTATCCATTAAAAGGCGGTAAAATTGAATTTTTTAAAAAATACTTCTTTTGTTGAAAAAATTGAATTTATTCTTATCTTATTTCTAAAAAAACTTATATGAATGTTAAAATTATATGGTTTATATAAAATTTAAAATTCAGTTAATATTATTCATAATGTTATTTGAATGACTAATTTTTTAAGTCGTGATGCGCTCAAACTCGGTATTGTGTGTAGTGCATGTTATTGAATTTCTTTGAAGAGATAATGTACAATAAAAACGTGGGGTGTTACATTCTCCCCTCCTTAAATAAAATTCGCCCTCTTAATTTGAAATTTTTCATAAAAAATAAATTGTTAAAAATAGAAAAATACCTTTGTGGGAAACCCACATAGAAAATTGGGTTAATAAAATGTAGTCTTAATTAGAGGGAATGGGAAATAAAAATTTCACCACCAATATATGATATCGATTATGAGAACATTGTGGGAAATTAAAGACATAATTAGTGAAAAATATTAAATATTTATAGGGATTGGTTGTGGTCATCAATCACAAATAAGTGTAAAATTTAGGGCCTCAAAGCCATCAATCTATGGTGATTTATAATATCATCGGTTTAACAAAACATAAGGTATTAGGATATACCATTTATGGTTTTAAGACCCCTCCATAATGTTTTAGAATTATTTTATTCATATAATAAGAGGAAATTAATATACATGATATGTAGAGTATATCCTTCAAATAATTCCTACCTCAAACTCACCTTTCACTCCAAAAGTTAATAGATTTCAAAAATATTTTATTTATCATAATAATATAAGGTCACAAAAATAATGAATTTATAATTCATTTTTCATAATATTTAAGAAAACCATATTACCCAAACCTAGAAATCACATAGACTTGTGGTAGTTGATGCACCCTTGTTGCCTTTCGGTTTTCAGTTCACATCCCGCACCCTTTCCGAATGCGAAGGGTTGTCGCCCGACTTACATGTTTCCCTTTTTATAACTATCCAAATGTTATATTAAGAAATGATTCAACCTTAATAATATTATCCAACACAAAACATAATCCATTCAAACCCTTAGAATTATCAAAAATACTTCTGTCCAAACTCACAGTCCAAAATTTATAACGAAGGTCAACAAAATCAATATCTCATTGGAAAAGTAATGACATATGAATACATTCATCATGTATTATATTAAAACAAGGTATCACCCCGAATTACCATACAACCTTATTGATTACATTCATTCTCCCTTATTCTTTATATAATTCTAGATATATTCCTTATATCCAAATTTTTTGAATATTCTAATAATGATTGAATAAACAAACAATTAATCAGTTTCATGGTAGTCTAGAATATCCAATATAATTTACCCAAATCAACCATATATTATTCCAAAATCACTACCTCAGTATTGAACCATATATAGGTTTACATTTCCATCAACCATGTATTTTTAAAAAAATATTAACATGTTGTTGAGTCACTTTTCATAGTACCATGTAATCTCAAATCCTCAATTAAATAGTACTGCACTACAATAAAAATATATTTCCATAATTCATATAACGAGTACATCGTTGATATAACACTCAAATGACATAATTATTTAATATCAACATAATAAAACTAGTTATTACTCTTCATCTATGGTAATATCATATCTTGATTATTATCCAAAAACATCATTTGTGGTATACTCTAATGATTTGGACAATGATTCGCGTAGTGTCCCAACTCCTTGCAGATGAATCATTTTACATCTGAAACTTTTTTCTTACCCTTGAAATCATGTACTCAGTGTCCTTTTTTCCACACTTATAAAAAACTCCCATTACCTTCAAACATTTACCATGGTGATTCTTTCCATAGTTATCAAAAAATGGGCAAATCCTTCATTTCCCTCTTCCCTTTATCCATATTTCTCTCTTCCATCCTTTTCGTCTCTTGCTTACCATCAAGGCCCTAGGACTAATAGAATTACTTACTTAACTTATTAACACATGATATTACATCTTCCTATTATGAGAATATTTGGGAGACTATTCCCCTTTTAAATTTTAGCTTCATAAAATGAATGATATGATCATTCTTAATATTTTGATCTTGCGTATTGTTGGAATTCACATTCCATCTACTAGGCGCCATTTATAAACAATGGCATACACCAGTTTAGTTTATGAATCTCAATGAATTATTTAAAACATTTAAAATACCTACAATAAATTGAAATGATTATTAATATAATCTATATTCATAAAATGTTTTCTTTGAGGATGTATTTATTCCTAAATCCTTCATAATTTCTTGTAAAGAAAATGTGAATTATCCTAAACATATCCCCCGGAGTCTCATAACCAAGAGTGTAGAAATGCCCATTATCGTGTACCGGGATACCCCAGGTCAAGCCCATTTCTCTTTGTCGGAGTTTTCCTCCTAGGTACATCTGTGCTAGAGCCACCTCTATTAGCTCGTATCGAGACAGAAATGTATTGCTTCCCAAACTGCCAAAATCTCTACATTACCAAAATTCTAGGATGTTCTTCTATACTTATCCTGCATGTTTATCTTAGGGTAATGTGATCTAATAAAATTTTATCTAAATATAGTTTCCATGGTTAGTATTTAACATTATTTGATACAAAATATAACATGATGATCCCAATTACCCAGATTCGGTGCATTATTACATAACATTGGCAAGATCACTAGGGATCAAATCCCGAAAGACCAATCAGGTTTGTATCCTTGGAAACAAGTTATATACATAAGTTCAAAATTACAACATGAAAAGAAATTAAACACTAACTTATTCTATTAGAATCATCCAACCCTCCTAGATTATTCCAGAAAGTCACTCAAAAGAATAAATCAATGTTTCCCCTTCCACTTTGACACTTTTGAATTAAATTATCATTTTAAAACATTCATGTCCAAATAAATTAATCCTTAAAACCATTTTGAAAACATGTACATTAATGATAATGGTTTACAATAATAAATCATTAGAACATTTAAAATGATTTTTTAGTAAAATATTACCTTAAAAAGAATAGATTGGAAATCTATTTTATGAAACATGGACATGGATAATAAATATTTCCCATGAAAATGTTACACAAAAACAATCTCGAATAATAATGTGATTAAGGAATTAACCCTCACCTTGCACTTTACTTTGGTCGAGAGTACATTTATCCTCTTTTATAATGACCATATTATGTTATTAAATTATTAGAGAACAATATTATTATTTATTATATCATACATGATTCATTTATGACATCATACTACCCATTTAATAATGATTTCTATGTTAATTTAACATTTCGGGTAATAATCGCTTTCTTTATTGTAGGTGTTTTTACTAGTAATGTATAATCATATCATTTAGATAATTATTTAAATAAATCTATAATATAAAACATGATTTATATATCATATATATTTAGAATATAAATATGTATAACAGATAGATATGTGAAATGGAAAACACCGTTTATGGAGACGGTATGTCGTACTTACCCATAAACGTTGTTTCCGTTTTCATATCGTTTTGAATGGACGTAATTGAATAAGATATATGTAACCACATAAATATATATATATATATATTAAGTATCATTATTAAATCATATATTACATACTTATTAATAATATATAACTTTATAATCCTCGTTGAATGGTGAATGTGGAAATGAATCGCATCGCGTCGTGGAGATGGTAATCCGTATGTACAAAAAAGTGACAATATCATTATATTGATGATGAAATAATATTTAATTGTATGTTATATCATTTATATAGAATCATAAAAATGTTATATTTTTAATTTACATCATTTATACACATTATTTAAACCATCCAAATAATGATGTGTTTGAATAATGAACTACACCAAAACGTGGAGACGGTAAGCCTCACGTACGCATGTATGGTGACATTGTCATTTATAAGGTGGATATAATAAATAATATGGTTTTACCATATTTATAATAAAATAAAAGTATGTATAAGGTAATAGAGTTATTATTTTGGTATGGAAACAAAAAAAAAGAGGAAGTGGAAGAAGAAAAGAACATGAAAGATTGTGGAGAAATTATTAACTCTTCTTTGGGTGTTTTCTTTTCAGTTGATTAAAAGGGCTCCATAGGTTTGATTTATGATAAATTTAAGGACTCTAGGTTTATTTTAAGGAATGTTTTAAGATATTTTGGTAGTGTCTCATCACGAAAAAAGGATTTATAGGTGTGATTTTTAGATACGGGGAAGTTCCCTTTTTTAAGAGAGGTGAGGGTCACTTTAGGAAAAGAATGAAATATTATTTTAGAATAAAATCATTTTCAGTTTATAATGGCACAAAAATGAATTATTTCTAGGATAAAGTGGTTATGGGTCTAAAACCTCTCAACCAATAGGTTTTATATACGTTTAGGTTACCACAATAACCTTATCTTTTAGATTTAACTCTTTGTAAAATAGTTTAACTTTTACCGTGTCTTCTTGTATTCTAACACTATAAGGTTAATAAAAATACTATAAACATCAAATAGAACCTCCAGTAGTTAATTAATTACAAATATAATATTATTTATTCCCTTTGTCAGAATCACATATTTTGGGATTATTATATAATTTAATAATATAATATTTGGTTTAAAAACTCATTTATGTCAATTTTGACACTATTTAGTATTTGGTTGTTCTGAAAGTTTTAAAAACATTATTACTTTGAAAAAGATACATTGAATTAATTATAACATTTAATATTCACCTATAAATTTCTTTCATGTCAAAAAAACACTGAAATTATATTTATTTTAATATTTATAATACAATTCATTTGATTTTTTTCAATAATAAGGTAATTATTGCATCTTCATTGTGTCAAAAATAAATTTAACTATTTAAAATCTAAAAATTATAAATAAAATTCAATTATCTAGTAAATATTTGTATTTTCCTAATGAATATTTATATTTTAAAAGATAACTTATATAACACCTTGAAAAAATTGTTTTATAGAAAAATATATGTTTTTGTCTTTTTTGTCTTTACATTAAATTAATTAATATAATGAGTCATTATCACTCTTAACTGGCTCCAAGTGGTCCCAAAATCGAACAAAGGGTGACCATGGTCAGACATGTATCAACCAATAGGAAAATGATACATGTTAGGGTAACTTAATATTAAATAATAATATTTTTTTACCCTTATTTACCAGATTTACCATTTAACCACTATAAATAAAATATTTACTGAAGTAAATATTCATAATTTCTAAAAATAAAAGTTAACTATTAACACAATTTGTATATCCTAAATAAAAATATATAATCAATTTTTCAAAATAAAAAACACAAAATTTCAAGAAATTAATTTAAAATTATTTCCCGTTTTCAAAACAAAAAATGTTTTTTAAAGAAATAAAACTATCAAAGGATTGACACTTGTTTATTTCTAGTATAAATATGAAATTACATCCAATGACCTAAATTATATTAAATGATAAAAATATAATATAATGATACTTAAAATCCATTCAAATGTATAATTTAACACTATAAATTATTTTGATTAAAAAAGTAGTTTTTAATTAAAATATATCATTTTCACTATTCATCAAAATATGAAAGTTATCAGAAAAACACCAAAATTTTATCGAAACTAAATTTTTATGTACCTATTCTAAATAAGTTGTTTATTTTTTCAAATTAAATATAAAAAATTGTCTAATACTGTATTTAAAATGGGTTTTCCATTAAAAGGCTGTAAAATTACATTTTTTTAAAAATACTTCTTTAATAAAAAAAATTGAATTTGTTATTATATTATTTATAAACAACATAATATGTAGGTTAAAATTATATAGAGTATATAAAATTCAAAAATAATTTAATACTATTCATATCCTCTTTTTGAACGACTACTTTGGTAATCCATGGTAAGCTTGAACATGGTGTTGTGTGTAGCACAATTTATTGAATTTCATAGAAGAGATAACATACTATGAAATATTGGGGTGTTACAATATATTTATACCATATAATCCCATTCATATAATTTTCTTCATTATTGGAGGTAAATTATTTAATGAAGACCTCCCGATAGTGTTTGCTTTTTTATATTTACAAGAATGCCACTCCTCCTATATAAAAGGGCACTCACACTCCATCACTTTTTCAAAACACTCAATCAATTTGGATAATCCAAAAACTATTGCAATAATATCAAAAAATAACATAAAAAAATTCTACACACCCCTATTTTGGAATAATGAAACCAAAGGATGACTTTTGGAATAAATCAAAAGGAGTTACCCGAAAAAGATGTAACATTATTCAACGAGATCTTTTGTTATATTTATTTATCCACTAGTTAAAAAATTCCTTTAAATTTATTATATAATTACATAATATATATATATATATTATATTAAGGTCAAAAACTAAAATTTCACTCAATTTCATCAAATGGGATACACGACCATCATTCGTGTGTACAGCAGACTACCACCTCATGAACCGATGTCAATCATTTTTCCATAACCACTATTAAAAGTTGTAAATAATTAATTATTTATAGTTTATATTTTATATTTATGAAATTTATAAACTACTTATACTTATTTAAATAATATATAACACATAATTCCATATGATTCATTTTCGGGGAATACGATAACATTATTTGTGGACGTGTAGATTACAGCCTCCTTAAAGAGATGTGGTGTGTTCAAAATTTACAAGGAATGTATTAAGGATGGTTTAAATAAACACATGTTATTTATATGACATAAATATGTTACTATAATTATAATATTCATATATATCATTTATATTTAATTCTTTTCATAAGATAATAAAATGGAAACAATGGTTATTTTGTAAGTATCGCCTACCGTCTACATAAACAGGTTATTTAATTTAAAACTTAAGAAACATTATGGATTACTGTAAATAAAAGTATAATGAAAATATAAATTTTTAAAACTTGGTTTAAATTTTTATTTTGATGAAATCGTGATCTATATAATAGTAAAACATTAAAAAGTAAAAAAATACTCGAAAAACATGGAAATTAATACCTGAAACGATGAAAACGATGAAAGAGAATTAATGAGAAGGTTATTATATGTTATAAAAATATTATATACGACATCATAAATATTAATATGGTACTACTATAAGATAATAACATGATTAAAACCATTTTATGATATATTAATGTGCATTCAACCAAAATTTAGTGTAAGTTATGGGATTTTCATCTCACTTTTTTACATATGTGGGATAATAGACATTTCAAAATTATTTCGTTTTGTGTGGTTTATATGATGATTTTATTTCATTTAACATAATTAATAATTCATTACTCATGATATTTAATGTCTCACATTGAATTATCTCATCCAAAGTGTTTTGAATTGAAAATTACCATGTGATAAATGTAATCAAGGAAGTATAACATTATTAGATTTTGTTGAACCCCTCTTGAAAAAATTACATTATTGTAATAAACTATAATTTAAAATTAAATTTTAATTACATATACATATTCCTATATGATAGATATGATTATTACCAAAATCTTATTCAATTTTTACATATATTTTTAACATCCAATGTTATTTGATAAATTATGGAAATGTTGATGAATCAATATCTTTTAATAAATATATATATTTGATAACTAACATGTGATATGAATTAAATATATTATTTTATATATGAGTAATTACTTGGAAATTCATGATATAGGTTTGGAACTGGTTATGGAAAGCCCATAGATACATCAGTAGTGTCATGATATGAAACTAGTTGGTGAAAACCCCTTTTAGTTTGTTTCCAATAATAATCAGATGGGTCTCTACACATATAATATAACTATCTTGAGAATATCACTTGATGATATAGTTTTTCTTGTAATATATACATGAAATTCAATAATTAATCATTGCCTTCATTTCAGTTATTATTATCCAATATATTTTAAATATGACAAAATCTATGGATGCATTTCGTTATTACCTTAATAATTAAATAGAATATGTGTTAAATAATTTATCATTCCATATGGATTATTAATTATTAATTCATTACAGATTCTATTGTACTTAACCCTTTATAAGAAATTTACATCACCCTTATATTGTTTTTCCCCTAGGTTACGAAGTAGAGAACATTGAATTAGTGTCTATGGATGCAGTTTATTATCTTTTCGTATGTATTGTATTTCATTTAATATCCCCAATTCAAAATAAAAAACATTTATATAATATAGTTTCTATAACTTTTAAACTTTTCAATCCTTCATGATTCGTTTTATTGTAATTGTGCCAATTTAATAAAGTAAGGAAGAAGATCTAAGCTTCGGGGGTCGGGGCGTTATAAACAAAAAAATGTATTTTAATGAAATAATAATAGTAAAATAAAATTTATTAATTTATTGAGATTCATATAATGAAATTTCATCATAATAAACTTTATCATAAACAATCTCGATAAACAATGAGATTGTAACATAAAAACCATACCTCTTGTCAAAATTTTATCTAATGTGTTAGATGATATTATAGTATGTATAAATATATATTATAAATATATTCTAGAAATATTCTTATATATATATCATAAAATATATTATTTATATATAAACTTTTATCACTATTTTATAAACAATTCTTTATCAAAATCAATTTTCTATGTGATAACTGCATAGTTTCCCATATATATTTTGTTTTGTTAGTTTTGATCAATGTACATTGAAAATGGTTCCTGTAATTTCCCGACCCTAGATTACTAAAGTCGGTGAAATATTTTAATATATTGGAATGATTACAAGGAATAAAGTCCTGAAAGACCAATCTGTTTTGCAGTCTTGGATACATATATTACATACAAGAACGTTACATTACACATTATGACATAAAAAAAATAATCCTTTGAGAACGCCAATGTTCCCTTATCTTAACCCTGCATCTCAAACATAAAACACTTCTTACGATCATGATAAAATAAAACATAAGAAAGGGGTTATCTCAGATTCTCAGTAAGGGTAAATAATTTAGTGGAAGATAATATAAACAATTGGTGTGGTTAATAATTGAAAACACATGCCTTTACAAATAATAAACATGAACAATTTATGTCAGAAATATGAGCTGAGTAAATAATTCCATAATAAAACATAGTCATGGGTATTATACAAGTCTAATAACCACATTAACAATCAATACTATTTTCATAATGAGGGAATGAATAATGCTAGACATTATGAAAAATTTTGTCCATGCCTCAGCTAAGACATCTAAAAATGATTAAGGCCTCGGCCAAAATCATATATCAAATTGGGAAAGGCCTCGACCAATTCTACATCTAATTGTCTGATGAGACCTACCGATGCATCAAGGAGATATAGCGGGTTCCACCCATCAAATACTATGTCCAATACATTCCTTATATAAAAAGGTTAAAACATAACAAAAACATTCATATTAGAACGAGCATATGAAATATCAATACATTAACTATAAACCATGAATGGTATAAAAATAACACGTCCACAATAAAAAATATTACAAAACCTTCAATACAATATAGATGGTTTGTATCATAATAAATCAACTTCAAACATGTTTAAAATCCATCATAGGATTTTGACATAAATGAAAATGATTTGTAAAACTCATTAAGAGAAATATAATTTTTTTCAAGAAAACTTCTAAAATTCACTCAATTTAGAAATGAAGACATTTAATGAAATTTCAGAATCGAAGTGTCTTATACCACTTTGAATCTTTTGAAAGGAATTAACATTTTAAAAACATTAATTTCCATATAAAAAATCATTAAAACCCATTTTGAAAACATGGACATTAATAAATATGATTGAGAAGAATATATATTTAAAACATTTAAAATCATGTTTTAGTGAAAGAGACCCTTAAATATAATACCTTTTAAAACTATTTTATGAAACCTGTACATGGGTAATAAATATGTCCTATTAAAAACATACCCATTAACAATCTCAAATAATAATGAGATTGAGAAATTAAGCCTTACCTTGAACTTTCATTTGATCGAGGGTATATTTAAACTCCTTTATAATGGCCATAGTATGTTATAAAATTATACCAGGACCATATTCATATTTATTATATCATACATGATTCATTTATGACTTTATACTACCCATTTAATAATTATTTCCATGTTAAATTAACATTTTAGGTAATAATCACTTTTTTTATTGTACGTGTTTTAACTTGTTATTCTTGATTGTATCTTTTAAATCATGATTTAAATAATTAAATAATATTACCCTTGATTTTTATATCCTATATATTTATAATATAAATATTTATAAAATATAGATATATGAAATGGAGGGCACCATTTATAGAGATGGTATGTCGTTCGTACGCATAAACGCTGTTTCTGTTTTCATATCGTATTGAACCAAAGTCAGTGAATAAGATATAGGTAATTAAACACACTCAAATATATATATCTAGTAGT